>CM054813.1:24320515-24603181 GCA_028984105.1 Lavandula angustifolia
TATCATTGTGATCTTCCCATTCTCGATGTCCTTTTTGTCAGACATGATCTCTCGATGAAGTGACGACTGGATGCGAAGGGGACCCTCTCTTTAACATCATCGGCTCCAAGGGTCACAAGTAGAATTCATGGGCCGGCCGAATTATGTCATTTTTGACTAATATACCGAGATCATCCCGAGGTTACTCTATCTCCTAGAGCAGATCCTTGAGCAAGGCTTTGTAAGGTCGCAACTGTGTGTATCGATCACAAATAAGGGAAATAGAGATTTATCATTGTAAATGTGAAATATTTGATAGGATCCATTTCTGTGAATCGTGGAATGTAAGAGAAATGTAAATGTTATAACTCAAGAGCGCCAAAGGGAAATAGTGAATAAAACTCCCCCAAGCTCCAGGGGTTATAATGATTCCGAACAAACTAAGACATAGCCTTTCAATATTCAACATTCAGAGCTGGGATCGACTCGAGCCGCGGGGAGGCCGGGAGTTAACCGGATGGGTAACAGGTCGTACGCCCTGGAACAAATCCAAAATGATTCCCCGGGATTCTCAAATGAGAGGAGGGATGTCGAGTCCAACGGGCACGTATATGACCTCTTTTCCTTCCCAAAAAGGGGCCAGCTAGTTGGTAAGCCGCCAATAGGGACTTCCCCCGCAGATTTTTTCTTTCCCTTTTAGACCAACCCGCCGCACAGACGTGGTAAGGATTTGTCAACAAAGATGCGTAAAACTAAAGACGACGACCAACGATCAAATCGATCGAGAACCTCATCATCTCTTAAAGCGCTTCGGCCAGCGCAAGTGCAAGCAGGAGTGTGTCTATAAGAAAGCGCTTGTTACTTTATATACATTTGGAAATTCTCTTTCAACTAGGCAAGCAGTCCACAACCGGTTCACCCGTCAACAATCTCGTCTACGAATTCATTCAATCGACTTAACTGGTCGAGATGATAACCGAGATTTTTCCGTTCCTGAAGCATAATCACTGTGCAAAGCTGTTGAGTTCCCCATTTCAGAACGTTGGCTATGAGCCCCCTACCAGCCAGTTCCCTTTCGTGCTCTACTTGCTCCCTTCGCATATTGGGATTCATGAAAATGAATAGCTCCTTAACTAAGACTTTTTACCCCGGCCCTTTATTTCTTAAATGATTTCTTTTCGCTCTCTTTCTGCATTGTGATTAATCCTAAAAGCCTGTTGCTTTGTCTCCTGTGGGAGAGGTGCAAATTGCGCCTTCCCATCGATACATGAGCTCAAAGATGGAAATGAATGTAATAAGGGCCGCTTTCAAACCTCGGTAAAGAGGGGCCAAAGTATGAAGGGAGAAGTGGTTCTCCTAAAGCAAAGAGCCTCTCTTGAGTAGCCTATCAAAGCACAACGAGATGGAATTGAATGGAATAAGTGCTTGAACCTTGTATGTAGAACTGGCTCTCGAGTGATTGCAATAACACTAGTATTTCTCGCAAAGTCGATCAACACTTCATCTTGATTGATGTCGTAGTCTCTCGCTGTTGTTTATTGCCACAATATTTGTGCGCAACAGCTTTCCTAGCAGCCATATACTCAGCTTTAGTAGTGGACGTTGCTACTGAAGTGCCGTTTCTTTGAAACCACAATATGAGCTTGCTACCGAGGAACCTGATAAGTTCCCGAGATCGACTTCCTATCAATTCGGCAACCTGCATAATGCAGTCAACACACTGTGTGGAATAACCAGTTAGTTCAAGGTTATCATCATCAGCATACCATAATCCAACATCGTGTGTTCCTTCAAGTAACGAAGAACTCTCTTCACCGAATCTGCTATGACTCCTTCTTGGGATTCGCCTCGAAATCTCGCAAGCATACACATACAACATAAGTTATGTCAGTGCCTCGCTTGTTGAAGATATAATAAAGAACCGATAATAACACGATATTCAATTGAGTTAACAAATACTTCCCTCTTTGTCAAGATCAATCTTTGAGATTGGTATTCATGGGTATCTTTAATCGGACTTGCCGGATTCGCAGACCGAATTCCTTGATGAGATCTTTTGTGTATTTGGCTAGATTAATGACTATTCCCTTATTTGATTGTTTGACTTGAAGTCCAAGGAAAAAAGTTCATCTCTCCACATCATCCGAAGGAATAATTGGAGGGTTAGGAACGCTACCTTCCTCCCCGGTATGTTGTCGCGGCTTTGATTGTTGCTCATGTGTTAGACCTTCGATCCTGTATCCCGGCCTTTTTCTTTCCCTTCCGGTGGTCAGAGAACGAAGAAAATGATATTTTTGTCTTCGCTCACTCACGCACGCCGTTTCGAGGAATTTATGAATGAGTATGTTGCTTTCGAATGTAATACTTAATATATATAGGCTTCAAAAGCCAATATAATATTAATATATTTGGAGTCTATTAATTTAATTATATTCCTAATATGTTTCCACATAATTAGCCCATAATATAATTAATTAATTCATTGTGGCTACATTATTTATCACCTAATGGCCCACCTGTAATTAATTCCGATAAATAACATTATTAAATAATGTAAAAATACATTAATCCATTAATAATGATTTCGAGAGACAATAAATAATCGAGCAACTAATCGGGCCGCATCGTGATCCAATACAAGAAATAAAGTCGGGCCTCAAATTAACTAATTAATTCATGCTCGTACTCGTAGCAAAATTAATTAATAAACACGCATTCATTCCACTTGAGAATCCTGCGTCTAGATTTACCCCTTTATCCCAAATTAAGCGTGGGCTTTGTATTTTATACTTAATCGATCTCCGTATTTAAGATATAAATATCCGTTAATTAATTAAGCTCACCGATAAATTTAAATTAATTAACATCTTATATTCCTCGAGTAGTACCACTCGACCTTATTAACACACTCCGAATTTAATCAACCGGCCGGCCTTAGTGTGCTAATCCTTTCGAGAGTTCCTCGTGGATATTATCGAATCCCATTTTACTAGGGATACGCCGCAAGATACATACAACCGGCCTCTGATCCACAAATAACTACTAACACCCAAGATACGAGATCCCGGCCGCTATGCGACGTTCACCATAGTAGGTCAAAGTGATAGACAAATAAATGCACTCAAATTTAAGTCTTACCAAGCTTACAGACCGCCTAAGTCACCTAGATCTTCGGTTCTCCACTAAGGTCGTAGGAGAACACATCTCACCGTGATCCGTCAATACACCACCTTAAGTGTACTAGTAAAGACAAGCAGCCTAAGACAAGCCACTTCTTATCTAAATCGGCACTGCTTAAACCGACAACCTCCATCCTTAAGTTGTCTCAAGTGTGATAACCGTTTATATCTTGGCACTCAACCAATTCCTAAGTTGTCTTCTTGATACCCGACACTCCACACAAATCTAACTTTTTATACAAGATAAAGGATAACATGTGCAAATATACATATTTATCGATAGGAGAATAAAACAAAGGGTAAGGAAAACACATTTGTATACAAGCATAAAAAGTGCTTCTAGTATACAAAATCCCAACATCATCGACATTTCAAATTTTTATTTCATCATCTCTGCCGAATTCTCGACACATAATCAGATTCCTTGATCCAAAGATGATGTCATCCACGTAGATGTACACCGCAGAATGTCTTCTTCCTCACGACTTGATACTGAATAGTGGTGCGATCCATTGCCTCTTCTCAAAATCCTTTATGTGAAGTAGAAAGTCTCGAGAGGGTATCGTACCAAGCCCCGAGTGCTTGTTTTAACCCTACAAAGCTTTCTTAAGTCTCATGAACCCCGATGTCCCTCCCGAAAGTCGGGCGTTGTTCAACATAAACTTCTTCCTTCGCACGCCGTTCGTGAAAGCCGGCTTCACATCCATCTCGATAGGGCCGTGTGAACCGACGATATGTCGGATAAAGTTAAGAATAGACGAATAGCTTCCAATCTTATGGTCAGCGCGAATGTTTCATCAAAATCTATTCCTTAAGATCGACGTGATCCTCCTCGCAACGAGTCGAACTTTATTCCTAACAATGACGTTGTTTTCATAACGCTTGTTCTTGAAGACCCACTTCGTTTCTATCACGTGTTGATATCTAACTTTTATACAAGATAAATGATAACATGCGCAAATATACATATTTATCGATATGAGAATAAAATAGCGGTAAGGACAAAAACACATCGTATACAAGCATAAAAAGTGCTTCCAAAAGAATACAAAATCCCAACAATTCTCCCACTTATACTAAAGCAAACTTTTAGTATACAATGGTCGGCCTCTAGGTACAAACTAGTATTTAGTCACGCAAATCCTATCTATCCCTCCTCTTCTCCCACTTATACAAAAAGTTTCAGCACAGCCCTAAGCGGGGGTATCTCTACCAAATTCTAAGCTACGAACATGCATCTCGTAAGTTTCTGGAATTGGTAAGCTCTTCGTGAATGGATCAGCCATGCTGCCTTCTGCCTCCGATCTTTTCTATGAGTACGTCACCTCGATTTATGAATTCTCGTATAATGTGGTACTTCCCGTCTACGTGTTTAGACGCTTGTGAGATCTAGGTTCCTTAGAATTTGCCACCGGCACCCGCATTGTCACAATAAATTGTGATTGCCTTAGGCAAATTCTCGAACTATATCAAGATCTTGGAGAAAATTCTTGAGCCGCATCGCCTCTTTGAGGCTTCGGCGCCCACATACTGCCTTCCATGGCCGAGTCCGCAATGCATTTACCTTTGCACTCCTCCATAAATGGCTCCACCTCCCAAGGTAAACACATAGCCCGAGGTCGACTTCTTTTACGTCTCTCGTCGCCTTGGAAATTCGAGTCCGTCTAACCCAAAGGCACTGAGCGTATCGGACCGGTAAACAATTCCTATAATCTCTAGTCCCGTTTAAGGTACTTGAGAATATTTTTCACCGCAGCCCAGGCGCTTGTCCAGATTAGATCGATATCTTGAGACCATGCCTACAACATATGAGATATCCGGGTCTCGTACAAGCATTGCATACATGAGACTACCGGCGTCAGAAGCATACGGTACTGGGCCTCATACTTTCTATCTCTTCAGCGTTTAGGGCATCGATTCTTGGATAGAAAAATGCCATGTCCGAAAGGTACCGAACCTCTCTTGGCATTTTGCATGCTGAAATGAGCAATAACAAGATCAATATAGGACGCTTGTGACATGCTTAACATCCTTTTCCGGCGATCTCGTATAACCTTGATCCCAAGGATGTAAGCGCCTTCACCTAAGTCCTTCATTTGAAACTCGCCGGATAACCATGTCTTTACGTCTCGATAACACTTTAACATTGTTGCCAATGAGAAGGATTTCATCTACGTAAAGTGCAAGAAACACCACTATTCCATTAACATAGATGCGGTATACGCACGCCCGTTAGGACAGATACAAAACCATGGATTTCGACTACCTCGCCAAAACGCCGGTGCCATAACCGGAAGCTTGCTTAAGTCCATAAATAGACTTTTTAAGCTTCCAAACTCAGATGCTTCTTCGCCCTCCTTCACATAACCATCTCGGTTGTTTCATATAGATGTCTCTACCTTTTTCAAGGTGCCCATTTAAGAATGCGGTCTTGACATCCATTTGCGATCTCTCTAGTTCATGTGAGGCGTTATGGGCAAGGAGAATTCTAATAGACTTGATCATTGCTTTGCAGCGAGAAGGTCTCTTCATAATCGATACCTTCTTCACGGGTAAAACCCTTTGCCACTAGCCCGGCCTTAAATGCCATGATCTCTCTATTCGAACCTCTCTTTCTTTTGATACCCACCTTACTACCAATGTCCTTGCAGCCGCCGGTAGTTCGGTGATCTCGTATACATCCATATCGAGGCATGGACTTAAATTTCGAGTCCATGGGCGATTCTCTAAGAATTTGCATCTACATCTCCCACTACTTCGTTGTAAGTCCAGGATCCACGATATCTTGTTCATCCGCCGAGAGATGGTCAGATGTCTCCCAGGGAACATATACCAATCGGTGTAAATATCGCCTCCCACTACGTCGAACAAGGTGTCGAGTCAGTGGTTAATAGATTGTGCGCTTGCTCGTGGAGCTCTATTTGCACAATCGCTCAGTGGATGGGTCTCGATCACCTTGTAATTCTTCAAGGATGATCTCGACTCGAGACTTATGATTACTAATATAATCCTCCTCTAAGAACCGAGCGTTGGTGCTAACCACGATCTTCTCGTTCTTAGATCATAAAAATAACCACCCTTCGTTTCCTTCGGATATCCTATGAACAACATAACCTCTGAACGTGAATCTAACTTGTCGGCCTGTTTATTCAAGACAAAACAGGACACCCTTAAATCTTTATGTGGTGCATATTCGGGCATGGCCCACTCAACAACTCGATTGGGAGTCGTGTTAACCGACTTCGGATGGCACACGGTTCGCCAGTATGCCGGGCAGTCTCTGGTGGCATATCCCCAAAAGGAAACCGGCAAAGTCGCATAACTTATCATGGACCGAACCATCTCTAGGTGACTTCGGTTCCTTTTCTCGATACACCATTCTCGCAGGCGTGTCCAATCTTTATCGGCTAGGATGTAATCCCACATTCCCGTCCAAGTAGTCCTTGAACTCGTTGGGACGGTATTCCCCACCAATTGTATCAGGTAGTGTTTTGATTTCTTTACCTAACTTCTTCTCCACTTGCCTTGAATTCCTTAAAGGTTTCAAATCAATCCGACTTCGTGGTGAAGAAGGTAAACATATCCATACCTCGAGTAATCGTCGGTAAATGTGACGAAGTACTCATACCTTCCATGAGCTTGTGAGACATAGTCCACACAAGTCGAAATGTATCAAACTTAATGCTTCTCGTGAGTCTATAACCCTTTGCCTTAAAAGGCCTAGTCACCATCTTACCTTCCAAGCAGATTCGCAAGTTGAAATGGTTCAACTTGGAGAGACTCCAATGACCCATATTTCACCAACCTTTGATCCTATTTAGATTGATGTGACCTATTCTTAAATGCCATAGATAAGTTTCGATTTACCTTAGAAGATTCTTTCCTCTTCTTAGGATTTAATGATGAGGAAGCAACATTACACAGATGTACTTAGATTAGACGTAATAGTATATAGAGATCCATTTAAAGTCCCATTGCGTGATAAGATCTTTCCCTTTTGAAATCGAATTTTGATCATCAAAAATAGATCTATAACCATCCACAATAAAAAGTTTTGAAACGGAAATAATGTTTCGCCTTAAACTCGCACCAATAAAATATCTCTTAATACTAAAATAGAGTCTAAAACAGATAAATGTAAATCTCCTATGGCAATAGGCTGGAACTCGCGATCCATTGCCCATGAAACCACCACCTCGCCATCGCCCGGTAACCCTTTTCTGCAGAAACCCCCGCAAGGTGTAACAAACATGATCATGCTCGGAATCTACTACCCATTCATGGGTAGATGCGGAAACAAGCACGCTTTCGATTACTAAGGCGATGCGTGTACCTTTCGGTTTTTGCCTTGAAGTCGGACATTCGCATTTCCAATGTCCAACCTTACCACACTTGAAACACTTCCCCTTAGGTTTTTGAACCCTCAAGTAGCTGGGTGCTAACTTCGTGCTCCCACTATTCTTCTTGACGTTCGTAGCCTTTGACCTTTTTCTCGGAACCTACCTTTCGGAGGGTTCCTTGAGCTGCTAGTAGTGATCAAGATTTGGGTTCCTTTACCTTTAGTCCCGACCCATGATTCCTTTTCGCAAAGAATTAACTCACTCAAAAGTTCATTCGTAGTGTAGTCTTTCCTTGACATCACTACATTTAGGCGGAAATTCTCATATGACTTAGGTAGTGAATGTAGAATGACGTCTATCTTGATACCAAGATCCAAGACACCACCAACCTTTGCAAGCCGATCTAGCAGCTCGATCATATGTAAAACATGATCCTGCACGGATGTACCTTCAGCCATTTTGCAGGTAGTAACCTGCCTCAGAGGATGAAATCTCTGAGATATGTCGGTCTCACCGAACTTTTCAGCCATGAAATCCCATATCACTCCTGCATGAGGCGTGTTTTCATACTGTGAAGCAAGAGAATCAACCATAGTGATAGAATGACAAAACGAGTCTTGTCATTATCCTCTATCCACTTTTGATTCCCTTATTCGCGCCTCGTTCGCCTTCTTCGGGGAGTTCGAGTTCGAGGGTACCGAGAACATACAAGATCTACTCATTTTGGAACATTAGTGTAAGGTTTCTCCTCCACTCTTTAAAATTGTCAACACCTTTTAAGTGGTCGGCTCATAAGACCATTAACAACAGACAACAGACATATCGAAAAATTAAAATAAAGCATATAAGGAAAAAATTATTTGCGCATAATTCGTAATTAACGATCATTGTAACCTTTTGAAAAAGAATGATGTTAAAAACCTCGAACCGCTCTAGGAATTCCACTAGCAAGCCACGCAGGTGGACGTTTACTAGCGTAACCCTAAACCAAGCTATTTACCTAGCTCTTTAATTCCAATCCACGTCTAGGTTCTTAAGACAAATGGAATTAATAGTTCGATATACTGGACCATGTCACTATTAAAACGCGGGAAGGGACTTCGAGGGAAGTGAATTGTACATGCGGTGACATCTAAGCATTGACCATTAATTTGACCAAAATAGAATCAAATTCTCGAAATTGACATACTTACTCGAACCATGTCGCATTCAATTTGATCTAATTAGCCATCCTATTTAATTATTATCTTCTAGAGTACTTGTGTTTACTAGGCACGCAAGCCGCGCAGTGGACGTTTATGGCTTCGCTCCCACTACTCAATAATAATCAAATATTGTTTTTTGGAAAACTCATCTCACAAAACTTGTAGCTCAAAGATGCAAACAAGCCACGCAGTGGACGTTTACTCACATAATCTTACTACTTTTGTGTAGAGTCCAATTAATGGAGGTCCAATTAAGTGTTTAATATCAAAATAGAATCTAATTAAACATTTAATTTAATGTTGCTTAGTCTTTTTAATCAAAAGGTTTGTTACGAATCATGCATTTCCACATAATTCCTAAAGCATGCGATTTCTAAGCGCACATAATAAAACATGCTTTAAAAAGACATAAATCCTATTTTCATGCTTTTCTAAGCGCAATTAATCACATAATCGCATGCTAAAGCATAGTTAAAAATAAATATGTAAATAGGAAATTTAAAATCGTTATCGGGCTTTAAAACACGTAATCCCTAACTATTACATCGCCTCGATCAAAATACGTATCTTCAAAAAATTTCAAAATCTTCTAATCCGAAAAGCTGTCAAACCCCGCTTCAAAAACGCATCGAACCCGTCACCGCCACATCATCGGGGTCGCCACGTGGCAAACACGTGGCGCACACGCAGTAGGTACGATCGGCCAGGGGTCGACTGGGCGCGCCACATCGGCGTCGTCTCCACCCTTCTGCCGCCACCGCTGCTGCAGAGGCAGTGCCGTGCCCCGGCCGCCGGCACCCGGTGCGCCGGACGATGGCGAACCAGGAACCGTCCGTCCGCGCGCCGCGCCGCTTGGCATCGGCGCGCAGATCCGCGCCTGCGTGCAGCCCATTGCCGCCGCAGCGCGCGCCACCGCGCCTTCCCCGGCCATTTCCAGGCCTCCTCCGCCTTCTACACACCTCCCCAACGTCGCCAAGAGGTCGGATTCGTGCAGAAACACTGCCTGGAGTCGCCGCCACGAAGATTACTGCGCGATAAATTGCGCCTCTGCCGCCTTCCACGCCCGAATTCTCCCTTTTCGAGCTGCGATTCGATCAATTTAAAGATGGGAAACGATATTGGAACACTCACGACCACCGGGTAACGGATTCCGACCGAGATTAGTTCATCAATTTCCCGAATTTCAAACGATTCCCCGGAACAAATTCATAACGAGCAGCCTACTTCAGACGTCAATTCTGATCGTATCCGGGATCGAATGATCCATTACAACCTATCGATACGAAGCTCGTAATACGAGGATTCCATAGGTTCAAGCTGATCACCGATCCGACGTCGGACGCACCGGGAATCTCCACCGCAAGATGCGGTGGAACCCTAGAAAACTAGGGTTTTCGCTGCGAAAATCAGATTTTCGTCGTCTAATTTTTCGTGCCTCCCGGACCAATTACAGTACAAAAATAGTAAAATCACATAACAATTATGTCCTATAATCTACTCGTGGATTTTCTCATGAGAAAAACATTACATCGGGGTCAAAACCGTGGCTCGCAGGCCGCCCCAAACAGGAAAATAGCCCGATAACGACGAAATAAAACCTAATCATACATCTAACAAAGCAACAATCGCAGCCCAAAGCCAGGCTCCGATACCAATTGAAGGAATAATTGAGGGTTAGAATGCTACCTTCCTCTCGGTATGTTGTCGCGGCTTTGATTGTTGCTCCCGTGTTAGACCTTCCGATTCGTATCCCGACCTTTTCTTCCCTCCGGGTGGTAGAGAACTCGAAGAAAATGATATTTTTATCTCTCGCTCACTCCCGCACGCCGTTTTGAAATTTATGAATGAGTATGTTTCGTTTCCAACAAAATACTAATATATATAGGCTTCAAAAGCCAATATAATATTAATATATTTGTAGACCATTAATTTAATTATATTCCTAATGGGCTTCCACATAATTAACCCATAATATAATTAATCAATCCACTGGGCTACTATTATTTATCAATTAATTGCCCACCCAATTAATTCCGAGATAAATAACATTATTAAATAATGTAAAAAATACATTAATCTATTAATAATGATTTCTGAGAGACAATAAATAATCAGGCAATTAATTGGGCCAGATCAGGGATCCAATAAAAGAAATAAAGCTGGGCCTCAAATTAATTAATTATCCATGCTCACCCGGAGCAAAATTAATTAATAAACACGATTCATTCCACTAGAGAATCCGTGCTGACTTACCCATTTATCCCAAATTGAGCAAGGGCTTGTATTTTAGACTTAATCGATCTCCGTATTTAAGATATAAATATCCGTTAATTAATTAAGCTTACTGACGACCTTAAATTAATTAACATCTTATATTCTCGAGTAGTACCACTCGACCTTATTAACATACTCGAACTTAATCAACCGGAGGGTTTAGTGTGCTAATCCTTTCGAAGTTCCTCGGGGGATATTATCAACCCATTTTACTAGGATACGGCCGCAAGATACGAGAACCGGCCTGAGCCACAAATAACTACTAACACCCAAGATACGTAGATTCCGGCCGCGCATGACGTTCACCATAGTAGGTCAAAGTGATAGATAGCCAAATGCACTCAGCTGAAGTCTTACCAAGCTTAAGACCAGCTAATTCATCGAGATCTTGGTTCTCCACTAAGGTCAGTTAGGAGAACACATCTCATTGTGATCCGTCAATGCACCACCTTAAGTGTACCAGTAAAGACAAGCAGCTAAGACAAGCCACTTCTTATCTAAACTGCAGCTTAAACCGACAACTTATCCTTAAGTTGTCTCGTGGTGTGATAATCGTTTATATCTTGTCGTCAACCAATTTGTGTTATCTTCTGTGATACCCGACACACCACACAAATCTAACTTTTATACAAGATAAAGGATAACATGTGCAAATAGACATATTTATCAGATAGGAGAATAAAACAGTGGTAAGGACAAAAACACATTGTATACAAGCATAAAAAGTGCTTCCAGTATACAAAATCCCAACATCGTCGACATTTCAAATTTTTATTTCATCATCTCTGCCGAATTTCGACACATAATCAGATTCCTTGATCCAAAGATGATGTCGTCCACGTAGATGTACACCAGTAGAATGTCTTCTCCTGACTTGATACTGAATAGGGTGCGATCCACTGTTCCTTTCTGAAAACCTTTATGAAGTAGAAAGTCCGAGAGGGTATCGTACCAAGCCCTGAGTGCTTATTTTAACCCATACAAAGCTTTCTTAAGTCTGTAAACTTGATGTCCCTGCTGAAAGTCTGGCGGTTGTTCAACATAAACTTCTTCCTTCAGCACGCCGTTCAGGAAAGCTGGCTTCACATCCATCTGATAGGCTGTGAACTGATGATGTGTTGCATAGGCTAAGAATAGACGAATAGCTTCCAATCTTATGGCTGGGGCGAATGTTTCATCAAAATCTATTCCTTAAGATTGACAATATCCTCTGGCAACGAGTCAAATTTATTCCTAACTATGACGTTGTTTTCATAACGCTTGTTCTTGAGGACCCACTTCGTTTCTATCACGTGTTGATGTCTAGATTTGTCCACAAGCTCCCATACATCATTTCGCATGAACTAATTCAGCTCTTGTTGCATGGCGGTGATCCAATTATCATCATTCGTGCTTCCTCTATTGGGCCGAGGTTCTTGGCTTGACGAGAAAGAAGAGTATAAAACACTTTCTCCTTGACGTAATCTGGATATTGTCTTGACACTAGGCGAGTGATCTCCAACGATAAGATCCCGAAGAGTGAGCATCTAACCACGAGCGACGAGGTCTTGTTACTTCATCTCGGAATTGGTTCAACATAAACGGTAGGAGTATTAGGAATTTCGGTTATCTTGTTCTATACTTGAAGCAATTCAAGAACAAAGGGTTAGGGTCTACTGAGTCACTCGGTTCGGGGTGGTATTTAGCTCGGGAACATCGATAGTTCCCCTTGAGTTGTTATTCTCGGTAGAGGTCTCGGGTTTTCACATGGATTTTCTCATCGACTCGAATTACTCGGGATTGATCTTGTTTGGGTAGAATCAATCTCCTCCGTTACATTGCTTGGTTGTTGATTCTGAATTTCATCATCTAAATCATCATCCCAACAATGTTGGATCTTTTCAGTATTGTCTCTTAAGCTTAGATCCTGTAGCTTGCTCCTGACCTCTTCAGCTTCTAGTTGAGAGTTTGACTTCCTGAACTCAGAAATAAATTCATCAAATACAACATGGGGGCTTTCCTCCATGCAAAGGGTCCGGTAGTTAAAGACCCTGAAAGCTTTGCTGACCCTGGAGTATCCTAAGAAAACTCCTTGGTCTGACTTGCTATCAAAGACCTTTAACTGGTCCTTTCTGTTATTATAGATAAAGCATGGACAACCAAAAATATGTAAATGTGAAATAGAAGGAGTTCTCTCTTTCCATAGTTCGTAAGGCATCTTCAAGTGCATCTGAGTCAGTAGAGACCGGTTCTGAGTATAGCAAGCAGTGTCAGTAGCCTCTGCCCAGAACTTCAATGGTAGACCTGAATCTGCGAGTAACGTCCTTGCTGCTTCTTTAAGCGTTCTGTTTTTCCTTTCAGCAAGTCCATTCTGCTGAAGCATACGTGCCGCTGAGGATTCGTGTTCAATGCCTTCACCTTCACAGAAGTCTTTCACCATTGAGTTCAGAAACTCAGTTCCACGATTTGAGCGTATCCTTTGAATCTTGATATCTTTCTCGACGCCGCTCGGCCCGCAGTTTCGGCAACCAAGTTTGACGTCAGATTTGTTGGCAGTGAATATCACCCAAGTATATCTTGAATAGTCATCAACGACTACAAGAGCGTATTTCTTTCCTCTGATCGTCACTGGATTGACTGGCACAAATAAATCCATGTACAACAGCTGAAGAATTGCATTAGTGGAAGGTGACGGAATGGGTGGATTGCTTGACTTTGTTTGTTTCCCCTTCAAACATGCTTCACAATTCTTATGTCTCTTGCATACTTCGTTGGGAAGTCCTCTAATTTTAGCATCACGTGCTAGCTTGTTCATAGTCTTGAAGTTCAGGTGACTCAGTCGTCTGTGCCACAGCCATGCTGTTTTGTCAGCTGACCTCTTGTATACTAGCAGGCAAGCTTCAGGTTCGGCGGTATTCCATTCAACATAGTATATGTTTCTTCGTCGCGATCCTGATAACAAAATTTTTCCTATAGATTTATCAAGAACATCACAAAACCCGCCTCAAAAGTCACTTTATTGGAGTTATCACGTAATTGGATCGACAGAAAGGAGATTATGTTGAAGTTCTTCAACATAAGATACTCTAGGAACTATTACGGTTCCTATTTTCAATGTGCCGTATCCCCTTGTGTAGCCTTTGGAGTTGTCACCGAACACAATTACGCTCCATCTTACTGAACGTAGTCGGTGAGTAGGCTCTTTTGATGTGTCATATGTCTTGAGCAACCACCGTCGACAATCTCAAGGGTCCCGTAGCACCCGCAAAACAAAAAATAGATTCAGGTACCCTTTGAGTTCAGACTTGGGTCCTTAATGAATAGACTTTAGGATCCAAACTTGTCTGACAGCCCTGATCGCTTCAGACTTCTTCTTTCCTTTGTTGTCAGTAATCTGCTCCGCCGAACTTGGAGTAGCTGACTTCTTAGTCTTTTGAGGTTTAGCTTTCTTCTTTTTCGAACCTTAGGGCTTTTTGACTCTTGGCTCATGCTAGTACGAACCGCACCGAGCGGCGAGTTAGTTGTTCGTGGCCATCTTGTTCGGCCCACCCTTGACCTTCTTGGTTTCCCCTGAGTTTGCTCTTGGTGTCTTGGGGCTAGAACCATGGGTCACCTTCTGGTTGCTAGACTGAGGTGCTTGAATCTTCTGCTTGTTGTTTGTCTTAGGGGATGTATATTTTGCATGTTAAGTTACCCCTCGGACAAACTTATCGATCGCCTTGGTGGAGCTCTTTTCCGTCCCAAGTGGAGGCTTCACATGTATAACCAAGTCCTTCTTTGGTGGCATATGGTCTTTAAGATCTTAATAGCTTTTCCAACTTCTCCTTTGCTCCAATGTATTGCTTTCTAGTCATCTAGGTTCTCCACACCTCAATCACTCTTTCTCGAGCTTCATATTCTTTTCGCCTCGTGTGTGTGTTTCCTTGAGATTAGCAATTTCAGTCTCTTTCTCAGAGTTGTCTTTGGACAGAACATAAATCTATGCTTCTTGGTCTTGAGACTTAGTCATCAGAGAGTTAATCTCTTCCTTCAGTCTTAGAACAAGTCCTTCAGACTCAGTAGAGTCCTGACTTCTATTTGAAAGTCTCTGATTTTCTGTTTTCAGGATATCCATCTCCTGAATCGTCTTGCGAACCGCTGGCTCATCTGGGTTTGCTCTTCAAGCCAGATCTTCATACATAAGAACCACATCCAGCGGTTCTCCTGCAACAGAGCTTGTGTCGTGTGTGCAAGGTGAAGAGGGGCATAAATGGGTTCAGAATTTACCTTTGCCTCTTCTTCGGCCATCAGACACGGTTTAACATCTTTTGTCTCGATTGCCATGAATGTGGCGTCGTCATCAGACGATTCCATAAACAATTTCTTATCACTTGAGCAATCGGACGACTCTCCAGCTATGTAGGCTTGCATCTTCTTTACGAACTTATCGCGTTGGGCTTACCTTTAAACTCTTTCAACTGCTGAGAGTTCAGGACATTCGTATTGGAACTATCCTGGCTTTTTGAAGTTGTAACATACTGAGGTTATGTCGTCCCTTCTAGATGTGTCTTTTTGTTCCACCGATGTAGCTTCAATATTCATGCAATCAGGTAGAGATTTAGTTTCACTTTTCGTGCGATTATGGTCTCTCTTACCTTGATACTTTTGGGAAGCCTTTTTCATCTTCCTTATGAACATCTCTTTCTCCTTCTGGTATTTCATAACAAGGAGAGCATACTTCTCAACCAAGTTGTCATCAGTGGGTATGGTTATTGAGCTTCCAGCTGACTGGCTTGCTGCTGAGGGACTTGCTCTGGGAGTGCTAGCTGGTGTCTTATAAGCATGATCCATTGGCACTTCAGCTTCAGCACCGGGGGTGTGTGGGAGGTTGAATTCGAATTCCTCTGCTTTTAACTCTGAAAATACATAATCGGGAGTAAAAGATCTTTGTTCGAGAACACCGCTTTGATACCAATTGTTGGTCCTGAGACGTGGTTCGGGTGCGAGGGAGGGGGGTGAATACACCTGCATACAAATTCGTTTCTCAAACGTGAAAGTCAGCTCTAGCTGAGTTTGCTACTGAATTGAGTCAGATAGCCAAATATGCTTTCAGATCGCGTGGGCGAGAAATTCTTCTATTGAGTTCAGCTCTACTGACTTCAGTTAGTCGAACAGTCGTTCAGTATCAGAGTTGTGTGCGGAAGTGTAGGCCTTATTAAACGTCTCGGTTGGAAAATTGGTTTTATGCTGAGTTTGATGAAATACAGTTCAAATGCAGTATGATTAGTTAAAGAAAATAGTAAATCAACACAACATATTTTTAAAGTGGTTCAGACACACGGGGTCCTACGTCCACTGTCCTGACCAAAGCAGGATACTTGTTATATTTATACTGAGCAAGTCTAAGTGATTTGTTCTCAAGACAGATACAAACTTGAAGCTTATACTGAGCAAGTTCTTAGTGATATGTTCGCAGGACATATTCTCTACTTAAAGTCATAGTAACTTTTACAGGAGTTTCAAACTTAAAGAGTTTGAGTCTTCTCCAACTTAGAGGAAGTTCTTACAATAAGAACAGTTTTCCAAAGATGTGAACTTCCTCGAGGTTTCTAAGCTATGAATATTATAATACTCGCTTAGATAAGAGAAGGGGAACAAGGGTAACTCTAAGTGATGAACTAAAAGTGGTTCTTCTATGAATGCTAGTTCTTCATCTGGATTCTTCGATTGAAAGCGTTAAGAGTTTTGTGCGTAGATAGCTTGGGTTCCCGGTGTTCTCTTTGCATGAAGACTCTTCTCGATATAGTCGTCGATTGTAATAGATCCGTTGGAGAGAGGTCTAGCCACGTGTCAAAACGACAAGGAAAACGGCTCTTAAATTTGAACGTTGATGAGTAGGTGCACTGTAGAGATACGCCTCTTTTTTTTGTCCGGGAGCAGACTTTTTGTCGAAGAGATAAATCATTGTTGGCTCCTTATTGGTCGAGGTAGATTGGGTAGGTGAGACTTGTCAAACATCAATGTTGACTTCCTCTCGAATCCTCTGACCTTCAACCAAGTGACTTCCTACCGATGTTCTTCTTAGTATAAGTGCATGGGCACGAATTCCTATGCGGATTCGGTTGGTGATCGGTCGACCAACCGACTTCTTCGATCCCGAGTGCAAGCTCTTCTCACTGAACTTTGCAGGCCCATTGGACTCCTAGCCTACTGAGTTCCTAACAGTCGAACTCATACTAAGCTATTACGTAACAAAATGTTCATCTTTCATCTAGGGATTTTAGGATCTTCAAATCTATAAATATGTCTACCGAAACATCATCCCAACACTAACCATGAACGAAGACATCTTGTTACTTCATCCCGAATTGATTCTACACAAATAGTAGGAGTATTAGGAATTTTAGTAGTACTATTCGTGATTGAAGCAATTCAAGAACAAGATTAGGATCAACCGAGTCACCGAAGTTGGGGGCCATTCAACTCAAGAACATTAATAGTTCCCCCGAGTTGTTATTCTCGAAGAGGTCTCGATTACATCGGGTTTCTTCATCGACCCGAATTACATGGGATTTATTATGTTCGCAGAATCAATCGTTCAACTACATTGCTTGTTGGTTGATTCCCGAATTTCATCGTCCGAATCATCATCCCAAGAATCTTGGATCTTTCGATGTTATCTTTTAGGTTTATATCTTGTAGCTTGCTTCGACCTCTTGAAAGATCTTGCTTTGAGAGTTTGAATTCTTGTTCTCAGAAGTAAATTCATCAAATACAACATCAGGACTTTCCTCCACGCAAAGGGTCCGGTAGTTAAAGACCCTGAAAGCTTTACTGACCCTGGAGTATCCTAAGAAAACTCCTTTGTCTGAATTGCTATCAAAGACCTTTACTGGTCCTTTCCTTTATTATGGATAAAGCACGAACAACCAAAAATATGAAAATGTGTGATAGAAGGAGTTCTACCTTTCCATAATCATATGGTGTCTTCATGTGCACCCTAGTCAGTAGAGATCGGTTCTGAGTGTAATATGCAGTGTCAGTAGCTTCTACCCATAACTTCAATGGTAGACCTGAGTCTGCGAGTAATGTTCTTGCTGCTTCTTTGAGTGTTCTATTCTTCCTTTCAACAAGACTATTCTTTTGAGGCGTACGTGCCGCTGAGGTCTCGTATTGAATTCCTTCGGCTTCGTAGTAGTCCTTCATGTTGGGATGAGTATATAATAAGATTTGAAGATCCCCAAACCCTTAGCTGAATGATGAGTCTTCGATATTGTAATAGCTTAGTTGAGTTCAGCTGTTAGGAATTCAGTAGGCTAGAGTTCAGTAGTTGTGCGCTCAGTAGAAGATTATGAACTCAACCGGAGAACTCAGTATTGAGGAAGTCAGTTGGATAGCTATCGACCAACTGAATCTACAAAGGATTTCGAGCCTGCGAACTGATGTTTCAGTAATGTCATTGGAGGTACATCAGTTGAAGGTCCGAGGATTCAGAGGAAGTCCACTCATCGTACTTTGAGTTTGAACAAGCCTTACCAACTCTCATAAACCTTGACCAATAATGAGTTAACAACGCCTTACCTGCTCTGCCATAAAGCTGCTCCTAGACGAAAAAGAGGAAATCTCTACAATACCTCTACTCAACTCTCAAATTATTATGGCCGTTTTCCTTGTCTTGTCCGACACGTGTTTAGACTCCCTCAAACGGATCTATTCACAAATTGGAGACTATAAATAGAGAAGAGTCTTCATGCTGAAAGACTACCGACCGGGAACAAAGCAATCAAAGCTCAAACACTCTCTAGCGAACTTGCAGTGATATTCAAGCGAAGAACTTGCACTTAGATTTAGATCTTCTTTAGTTCATCTCTCTAGAGAAAATACTTGTTCCCCTTTTCTATCTAAGCTTGATTATTGTAATATTCAATAACTTAGAACCTCGAAGGAGTTCATCTTTTGAATTGTCCTTATTGTAAGAACTTCTTCTTAGTTAGAGAAATTCTAACCTTCAAAGGTTAAGAATTGTAAAGTCAATGTGGCTATAAGTAGATATACGTCTTTGCAGCATGACTGATGAGGCTTGCTCAGGATAAGCAAACAAGTGAGAATCTCTCTTGTGAACATATCAACTGAGACTTGCTTAGTATAATTAATACAAGAACTCCTGCTTAGTTCAGGACAGTGTACGTAGGACCCAGCGTGTCCAAACCACTTTAAAAATAGCCTGTGTTGATTTTAACTGTTGCATTGATTAACTGTTCATTCTGCATTCAACTGAGTTTTAATCAAAAAAGCATAAAATGGATTTTCACTGAGACGACTATTTTAAGGGCCTACACTTCCGCACACAACTTTTGTTGTTGAACCATTGTTCACTGACATAAGTCAGTAGGACTGTACTCAGTAGGAGAATCTCTGCCCACGCGATCGAGAAAGCTTATTTCGCCAACTGAGAAGTTCAGTAGCAATCTTCAGCATCAGCTGACTTTCGCGTTCTAGGTTTTGAATTTGCATTCAGGTGTATTCACCACCCCCCTCTACACTTGAAGCTCGTCTCTGGACCAACAATTGGTATCAGAGCGGTGTTCTTCTGGATCATCGTTATCTGCTTACTGGTCTAACTCGAATAGATCATGAAAACCGTTTTCTCTGCACTTGCATCTCTTCATAGACAAACTTCTGAGTCTGGGCCCTGAATTCTGAAAGGAAGAATTCGGTCCAGTTCACCTAAACGCCATCAATTATGGCCACCATAATCTGGAGTCTGATCCTACTCAGTTGATCGTAGGATCCGACTGAACTCGTGAGGATGTGGTTGACGATGTACGCCAGTACTCTATATTCAGGGAGTAGTTGATTTTTGGGAAATGCTACTTCGAATAGTATATCTTTCTTACCACTGAACCTCGATAGGTACTTGTTGATCGACATTTCCTTGTACCCTATCGGAGATATTCCGGTGTTGGGGAGATGGAAACTGCGCTGGAGGCAGTCAGCAATATCGAGCTCGGCGATATCCTCTACCCAACTTTTGTTACTCGTTTCTTGCTGGTATATGAAGTAAGAAACATCCTGTTGATCTTCTCCCTCGTGGGTGTTGAGGAAGAACTCAACAACCTGCCTTGAGAAGTATTGAATGGGGGCTCTGGTTAGGATGGACTCGAGACCGGATGACTGAAGTAGATCGAAAACCCCATCCATGCACTCTACCCCACAGGACCGGAAGGTAAGAAACGGTTCAAACCAGACTCTCTTGCTCTGGATAATGTCCTCCATATCAGATGGTTGAACAACAACCTTCTTAAGGGAAAGACGCCATGGAAATGTATAAAACTTGAAAATAGAGTTAATCAAGACGATCATACATTTTTTAGAGAAGTAATTACCAAAGGAAATGTGCTTGAAGGTGGTAGACTTTTTAGCAAGTAATATATGCAAAGCACAGTTCAATCGTAAATGGTGAAAAAGTGATTAAGAGTGGAGATACACACAAGATATATCAGATCTGAATATGAACGGTTTATCTTTGTGCGACTGAGATTAATCAGTTTTAAAAGAGGTGGACAACTCATATTGAATGTTATAATAGGTTATGATTACTGTGTCGCCTATAATCTCGCCTATTTATCTCAATCACCATATGGATAACGTGAAATGACATGCATTAAATGCGCCGCAGTCAACATATAGAATGTTGTGCGTTTAATGAGAACGACATGCTCAATGCAATACGATGAACATTAATGGCGGGAAATAAATGCTATGTCATGCTGATCACCAAATGCTGAATAAATACTCATAACCTGTCAGCTGAACATAGTAGTCAGCTGAGTCCATGTTGATGCCACTAAGTATTTCAGCAGTACTGAGAGTGTTCCCCTCACTCAGTACCATCTGGATCGTCTTCTAGAATGTAGTTAGTAGGATCCAAAGAGACCTAGTTCTACTGAGAGATCGTTGAATCTGGTCTCAGCTAGAGGTTTGGTCAGGATATCAGCTCGTTGTTTATCAGTGTGGATCTTTTCCATTCTGGAATCCTTCTTCTCGACATGATTTCTGATGAAGTGATGCCTAATGTCCACGTGCTTACATTGAGTATGTAGAACAGGATTATGCGTGATTGAAATTACACTGGTACTGTCGCAGTAGATAGACACTTCATCTTGATGAATTTC
The DNA here is from genome assembly GCA_028984105.1 of Lavandula angustifolia. Lineage (NCBI taxonomy): Eukaryota > Viridiplantae > Streptophyta > Magnoliopsida > Lamiales > Lamiaceae > Lavandula > Lavandula angustifolia. The sequence goes on from CM054813.1 coordinate 24,341,626, forward strand.
GTAGTCTCTCAACTGTTGTCTGAGCCACAGTATCTGGGCGCAATAGCTTCCTTCAGCTATGTATTCAGCTTTAGTAGTGGACGTAGCTACTGAATGTTGTTTCTCGGAGAACCAAGATATCAACTTACTGCTGAGGAACTGACAAGTTCCTGAGGTTGATTTCCTGTCGATTCGTCATCCTGCATAATCAACATCAGAATAACAAGTTAGTTCAAGATTATCATCTGTAGGATACCATAATCCAACATCAGGTGTTCCCTTCAGGTAGCGGAGAATTTTCTTCACTGAGTCTAAGTGGCTCCTTTTGGGATTCGCCTGAAATCGCGCGCATACACCTACAACATAAGTTATGTCAGGACTGCTCGCTGTTAGGTATAATAAAGAACCGATAATAGCACAATAATCAGTAGAGTTTATAGATACTCCCTCTTTATCAAGATCTATCTTGATATTTGTGTTCATGGTATCTTTATTGATTTCTTGCCGGACTCGATACCGAATTTCTTGATGAGATCTCTTGTATATTTTGCTTGATTGATGAATATTCCCTACTTGGATTGTTTGACCTGAAGTCCAAGGAAATAAGTCATCTCTCCCATCATCGACATTTCAAATTTCTCTTTCATCATCTATTCAAACTTCTGACACATAGTCAGGTTCCTTGATCCAAGGATGATGTCGTCCACATAGATCTGCACTAGTAGGATGTCAACTTCTGACTTGATACTGAATAGGGTGCGATCTACAGTTCCTTTATGAAAACCTTTATGAATGAGAAAGTCTGATAGGGTATGGTACCAAGCCCTAGGTGCTTGTTTTAACCCGTACAATGCTTTTTCAAGTCTATAAACCTTATGTCCATACTGAAACCCGGGTCGTTGTTCTACATAGACTTCTTCCTTTAGCACACCATTCAGGAAAGCTGACTTCACATCCATTTGATAGATTGTGAACTACTGATGTGTTGCGTATGCGAGGAATAGACGAATGGCTTCCAATCTTGCAATTGGAGCGAACGTTTCGTCGAAGTCTATCCCTTCAGCTTGACAATAACTTTGGCAACAAGTCTAGCTTTATTCCTGACGATGATGTTGTTTTCATCTCGCTTGTTCTTGAAGGTCCACTTTGTTCCAATCACGTGCTGATGTCTAGGTCTGTCTACAAGAGTTAATATGTCGTTTCCAGTGAACTGGTTGACCTCTTCTTGCATGGCGGTGATTCAGTCAACATCATTCTACGCATCCTCAATAGCCTGAGGCTCTTTATTGGACAAGAAGCAGGAGTATAATGCACTTTCTCCCTGACAAAATCTGGATCTTATCTTCACAATGCCGAAGGATCTCCGATTATCAGATCTGAACTATGAGCATCAAACCATGAATGACGACATCTTATTACTTCATCTGGAATTGATTCAACAGAGATAGTAGGAGTGTTAGGAATTTCAGTTGTATTGTTCTGTAATTGAAGCAATTTAGTAACAAGTTCAGGTTCTACTAAGTTCAAGAACATTAGTAGTTCCCCCTGAGTTGTTATTCTCAGTAGAGGTCTCAGTTACCACTAGGGTTTCTTCATCGACCCGAATTACCTGGGATTGATTATGTTAAGTAGAATCAATCTCCTCAACTACATCGCTTGTTGGTTGATTATGGATTTCATCGTCTGAATCATCATCCCAACAATGCTGGATCTTTTTGTTTTATCTTTTAAGCTTAGATCTTGTAGTTTTCTCCTAACCTCTTCAGCTTCTTGCTGAGAGTTTGACTTCCTGTCCTCACAAATAAATTCATCAATTACCACATGAGGGCTTTCTTCCATGTAAAAGGGTCCAGTAGTTAAAGACCCTGAAAGCTTTGCTGACCCTGGAGTATCCTAAGAAAACTCCCCGGTCTGACTTGCTATCAAGGACCTTTAACTGATCCTTTTCTATTATTTTGGTTGAAGCATGCACAACCAAAAACATGAAAATGAGAGATAGAAGGAATTCTCCACAATTCGTATGGTGTCTTCATGTGCATCTGAGTTAGTAGAGATCTGTTCTGAGTATGTCAGGCAGTGTCAGTAGCTTCTGCCCAGAACTTCAATGGTAGACCTGAGTCTGCGAGTAATGTCCTTGCTGCTTCTTTAAGTGTTATGTTTTTCCATTTAGCAAGGCCATTCTGCTGAGGCGTACGTTCCGCTTAGGTCTCGTGTTGAATACGTTCAGCTTCGCAGTAGTCCTTCATCATTGAGTTCAGAAAATATGTTCCACGGTGTGAGCGTATCCTCTGAATTTTGATATCCTTCTCGACGCTTAACCGTTTCAGCAGTTTCGGTAGTTCAGATTTGACGTCAGATTTATTGGCGATGAAAATCACCTATGTATATCTTGAACAGGCATCAATGACTACAAAAGCATATTTCTTTCCTCTGATCATCACTGGATTGACTGGCCCAAAAAGATCCATGTGAAGCAGCTGAAGTATTCCATCAGTAGAAGGTGACGGAATATGCTGATTGCTTGACTTTGTTTTCTTCCCCTTCAAGCATGCCGCACAATTCTTGTGTCTTTTAAAAACTTCGTTGGGTTGTCCTCTGACTTTAGTATCCCGTGCTAGCTTGTTCAATGTTTTGAAGTTCAGATGGCTCAGTCGTATGTGCCACAGCCATGTTGTTTTATCATCTGACTTCATGTGTGCTAGCAGGCAGGCTTCAGGTTCGACGATTATTTCATTCAGCATAATATATGTTTCTTTGCCGCGACCCTGATAACACAGTTTTTCCTGTAGATTTATCAAGAACATCATAAAAACCTGCGTCAAAAGTCACTTCATTGGAGTTATCATAGAATTGACTGACAAAAAGGAGATTATGTTGAAGTCCTTCAACATATGATACTCTAGGATCTGTTGCAATCCCTATTTTCAACATTCTGTATCCCCTTGTGTAGCCTTCGGAACTGTCACAAAACTCAATTCTGGCTTATTCTTGCTGAACATAGTCGATCAATAGATTCTTCTGATGTGTCATTGTCGTGAGAATCCGATGTCCATAATCCAATGGTCCTTTAGCACCTGCAATACAGAAAAAGATTCAGGTACCCTTTGGGTTCTCCTTAGACGTTAGTGGTCTTTTGGATCCAAACTTGTCTAACAACCCTGACGGTTTCAGACTTCTTGCCCTGTTGGTCAGCTGGCTTCTCCCCTGAGCTTGGAGATGCTAACTTTTTCTAGTTTTGAGGTTCAGCCTTCTTCTTCTTTTGAACCTTTGGGCTTTGGACTCTAGGCTCATAATAGTGCGATCCATGCTGAGCTGGATGAGTCCACTTCGGTTGGCCATATTGTTCGTCCCACCTGACCTTCTTGGTTCCCCCTGAGTTGGACCTGGGTGTCTTGGGGCATGAACCATGGGTCATTTTCTTACTGCTGGGCTGAGGTGCTATTATCTTTTGCTTGTTCTTTACCTGAGGGGTTGTAGGTTCAACTGTTTGAATCTTCCCTCTAACAAACCTATCAGCCAGCTTCTCAGAATCTTTGGAGGTAGAAGTGGATCCCTCATATGTATAGCCAAGTCCTTCCTTCACTGAGACTGGCCTCTGAGCTCTGAGCATACTTTCCAACTTCTCATTTGCTCCAAGATATTGCTCCGTCATCAATCCTCGCCAGACTTCATCACTCCTTCAGAGTGACTCATAGTCTCTCTGAACTTCTGTGAGTTTCTAACTGAGCTGTGCTATTTCAGTATCTTTCTCAGAGATGTCTTTTGTCAATAGTGAGATATGTGCCTCTTGATGTTGAGACTTAGTCATCAGAGTATTAATCTCTTCCTTCTATCTCAGCACAAGTTCCTCAGACTTAATAGAGTCCTGACTTCTCATTGAAAGTCTCTGATTTTCAGCTTTCAAGAGGTCCATCTCCTGAATAGTCTTACTGAACTATTGGCTCATCTGAATCTGCTCTTAAAGTAGATCCTCATATGCTAGAACCACGTCCAGCGATTCTCCTGTAGTTGAGCTCGTGTCATGTGTGCCTTGTGAAGAGGGGCTTATATTAAGTTCATAATTTACCTCAGCCTCTTCTCCGGCCATGAGACACAGTTCGTGTCTTACGCTTCAAGTGCGACGAACGCAAAGATCATCATCTCGATGATTCCATAAAGATCTCTGGCTCGGTTGAGCAAGCCGACAACTCTCCAGCTATGTAAGCTTGCCTTTTCTTAACAAATTTATCACGTCGGGCTTGCCTTTCAGCACGTTCAGCTGCTGAGAGTTCTGGACATTTATACTGATAATGTCTCAGCGTCTTGTAGTGATAGCATACTGAACTCCTGGTCTCCCTTTTTGGTGTATCGGTATGTCCAGTGGGATGCTTCAATATTCCTGCAATCAGGTAGAGGTTTAGTTTCACTTTTCGAGTGATCTCTCGGTTGGTCCCGAGATAAACGTTCAGGTTTAGAGGGGGGGTGGGGGGTGAATACACCTGAAAACTTTCTCAACTTAAAATGCGAACAGTCCCTTTCAGGAATATGCCGTACTGAACAGGTTCAGTAGACCAGATAAGCAGTTCTGAATCGCGTGGCAGAGTGACTGACTTCACTGAGGCCTGCTAGTTGACTTAGGTCAGAATTCAGTACCGTTCAGTAGAAGTTTAGTAGAGTGCGGAAATGTGTAGACCCAATTCAGTTGAGTTAGAAAACATTTTTTGGAAAATTGTTTCAGTATATTAGTGCAATCTTTTAAGCTTTGCTGAAACACAGTTGAATGATTTGAAAGATATTTTCAGTATGAACAGTAATCAATGCAACAGTAAATAAAACACACAGAACACAAACGATTTTAAAGTGGTTCGGATCCAACAATCCTACGTCCACTGTCCTAAAAAAATCAGGAGGCTATTTTATTATATTGAGTTAGTCTCAGTCGGTTTGTACACTGGAAAAACACTGGTATTGAGATTTATATTGAGAAAGTCTCAGTTTACAATGTATCAAACTGAAGTGTTTGACAAACTCTACAACTAAGAAGGAGTTCTTTACAATAAAGAACAGTTCAAGGATGAACTCCTTCAATCTAAGCTATAGATATGGTCTGTTGAGCTTAGGTTAGAGGGAAGGGAACGAGAAACTGGCTTCTAGAGCGACGAACGGTTAAGTATAAACTCTGGGTTCGTATTTAGTCTTTTGAATACTAGATGCTTATGGTCTGATTCAGCTCGGTTCCCTTTGAGCAAGTATGTCGCCTTTCGCTTGGAATAACTCTTTGAAGATCTTGCGGAAAGCTTTTAGTCGATTCTGAGTTGCTCGTAATTGCTCGTGTGTTTTTCGTTTCTAAGTGAGCTTCGATTTGAATTCTTCCCTCTATTTATAGATGAGAGGCATGGAAAGATCTGTTGGAGACGATAATCCCTGTGTCTCTCTCTTTTGGGTAGCTAACGACTCTTTCAAAGTATGGTGGCAGAGTCCTTTCCCTCCATTCCCGAAAAAGTGTTGACTTGCAGCTTTAATCAGAATGAGACGGCTGGCTGCTTGTCATTGTCGAGGCTGAAGAAAGTAGGTGAGACAAACTGACTTCAAGGCAGATATGAAGCTGATTTCTCTATACCTCATATGACTCTGCTGATTTGACTTATAAGATCTCTAACAGTCAGGAGACTATCTGGCCGTTGTTGAGTCCGATCTATGTTTAGTAGCATACTCCTGCTGACTTCTGCTCTACTGAAGATCAACTTTGAGTTCAGTGAACTACTCCTGCTGAGTTCAGTTCCACTGACTCCTTTCGTATGCTTGCTCTCGCCGAGTCCAAAGACTACTGAGTATGAATACCTCTCAGTATGGTGCTCCTGCTGAGTCCAGCACTACTGAGTCTTCTTCTCATGGTACTGAGGCTGATAGTCTACTGAAGAATCAGCAGACAGAACTGAATGCCTGAACCATGTAGGAAGGATGTCTATTGAGTCTGAAACTCTCAGAGACATATACAAAACAAATACAACTCAAAGGTTCATCAATCAAAGTAGGGTTTTGGGATCATTCAAATCTACTGAGCACTCCAGGCTACCGAATCATCTCCCAACAATTTCCCCTATTTGATGATGCCAAAACCTAACACTACAAACCGTCGAAACAAACTCCTTACAAATATTATAAGTAGAAACAATAGAGTTGTTCTTCAAGTTCTATACTACCGAGGGAGTACAGGAAGAAATATCGAGCCTATACGAGAGATCTAACAACAATTTCCCCCATAAACCTCTCAATCAATCAAGAAAGAATCTATCAATCTAAGTAAAAACAAACAGACACAAATATATTCAGTGAGTGTGTGAGTCAATAATCACTTAGGTGTTTCAGAGTATTAAGCATAAATAAACAAGGCCATGATGACAATAAGATATTGTCGGGCCGAACAGCAATGATATTTTATAGATATGAGAATATTCAGTACAATATATCATCTGCTATTCTAGAAAACAAAAACAAGATACAGAGAAGCTAACTATCTATCTTCTGAACTGCTGGATCCGCATTTTGAAATCTCTTGACTTCTCCTCATACAACGACAATCCATACATTCTGAATGTGTCTCTCCTCAGCTTCTGTATCTTCAGCATATCAACATGATCTGACTCATCAAGATCAAAGGCTTGGACTGCACTGCTGACTTCTCCTTCTATAACTCCAACATGCAGTGATCCATCAAGCTTCTGTGGAGGGGGCAGTGGTCTAGGGACTGGAACTCTGACATCAATCTTCTTAGCTAAGGCTTTCTGGACTCTGGCATATATTTCAGGGTCGCTCACCAGAAGCCATTCAGCAAAGGCTGTAGCTTTGTGCATGTCCGGCCAGTACCTCCAGATGTAATACCTCTTGATAAATTCATCTTTGAGCATTTCCCACCTGTGAGTCCGCTCCCATGGCATCCATGTGTCAATCCTCGACCATCTGTAGATCTTGAGATTAGTAGGCTTCCTGCTCCTTTTGTATTTATACAGAATTTCAGCTTTGTCAGGAATCCTCTCTCTTACCTCTTTCTCTGTCCTGAGCCTTAGAACTTCTAGATCTACAAGTTTGAGCCTCTCCCTGGCTTCACTGATCTATCTGGCTTCAACACCTCTGTCTAGATATCTGTCTATCATGTCCCATATTTTTTTCATCTCTTGTTCTTGGGCTTTAGAAGGGACATACGATGGAACATGCTCTTCTTCTTCTTCTTCTGACTCAGCAGGTGTTAGAGATTTTGACTTAGTTCCTCCCTGCTGACCAGTCTGCTGCTGTTGGTTCTGTTCTTTCTCTTTTTCCTTATCGGCCTCATCGCCGATTTTCAGCTTTCTAGGGGGTGGCCTCGTTCCAGGCTTCCTTCCCCCTTGGACTTTAGTTTTTCCCTTAGTAGGAGCTTTCTTGGGCTTATTAGCAGCCTCTGCCTCAGCAATCTCCTTGGCGAGCTTCTCATCAGCTTCGATCTGAGCTCTCTCCTCAGGGCTTATAAATATTTTAGCTCCTTTCTTCGGTGGGGTTGGGAGTTTCAGAATTTTCTTCCCCTTTCCTGCCACCGGAGGAGGCAGAGGAGTTTCCTCCTTAGAAAAATTAGCAACCTCCTTAATGAGTTCAGGAAGGGTTTGGGTTGCTGAGTCCTTATGTCCTGAGCCGCTTGGGCCGGTCTCAGCAGGCTCTACATCTCCTGCTGTTGATACACCCTGGGCCTGACCTGTGCCTTGGGGTTCAGTGGGAGCAGATTGGCTCCAGGCGCTTCCCTGACTGATCTGGTTCCCCTCGGTGATTTCAGTTTCCTTTACCTTTCCCTCTTTTTGGCATCATCAACGGAGCCAAGGGTAGGGACCTGCACCTTCTTATTCAGACCTGTGTATGAAGAGGCTAGTTTATCCAAGGCTATCTGCAGTTTCTCAAGGCGTTCGTGGAGTTCATTCCTCTCTTCAGTAAGTTCATCTCCATATTTCTTATGGGAAGACTCCACCACGGTCTGAATTGCTTGCAACTTATGATCCATCTTCTCTTCTAGTGCCTTCTGAATATTCTGAAGTCGGAGTTCTGAGGCCTGACTCATAGAAGAGATGGATTCAGCATGGGCTGACTGGGCTGCTTTATAATCTTCAAGAAGTTTCTTCTGAGCAGCTTCCATCAGTTTATGTTGCTTCTCGAACTCGGCTCGATGAGTGGATAATGCATATGTCAGTATAGTAGAGAAGTTCGGAGCTGGTGTGTTCTGAATTGAAGTTCAAAGCTCTTTCATCTCCTCACTCTGAGCCTGAGTCGACTGTTTCCACGTCTTGTGGACAGCCTTGGCCAGAAGTCGGTTTGAGCACCTTGACTTCTAAGTCCCTTGGCCACAGTCTTTGAACGTCAGGTCTTAGGGCTGGGCGCTACCTCAAATGCAGACTATTGCGTGATGATTCTATCCTCAGCACTGTAATACTTAGTGGGAAATGATCCTATCTTCCGTACTGATATACGCTCAGTAGGCTTATGCTCTGAGTGAATCTATGAAGATTTGAAGATCCCAAAATCATTATCTTGATTGGTGAACCATTTCGTTGTAATTGTTTTTGTATCTGAGGGTTCAAACTTAGTAGACACTTTGCTCTGGTTCAAGCGTTCAGTAGATTATCAGCCTCACCACCAGATGTAGAAGACTCAGTAGATACTGGACTCAGCAGGAGCAGTATACTGAATAGAGTCAGTAGAACTGAACTCAGCAGGAGTAGTTCACTGTACTCAGAGCTGATCTTCAGTAAAGCCATCTCAGCATATTTACTACTGAATCGAAGATCAGACTCAGCAACGGCCAGACAATCTTCTGAACTGTAAGATCTTTTGAATGACAATCAGCATAGTCAAATACGAGGAAGAGAGAAGTCAACTTCAGTATGACTCGAAGTTTGTTCTGTCTCAACTGCTTTGTAAACCTCGACGAATGACAAGCGGACACCGTCCCTATACCTACTAAAGGCGCAAGTCAACAACTTTCCGAAAAAAGAGGGAAAGGACACTGTCACTCTACTTCAAAAGAGCCGTTAGCTACCAAAAGAGAGAGAGTAAGGGATGATTGTCTCCAACGGATCTTTCCAAGACTCTTCTCTATAAATAGAGGGATCATTCGAAATTTGAAGCTTACGGGAAAACACAAGAACACAGAGCATTCAACGAGAAAAACCGAAAAGCCCTAAGTCTTCCGTAAGAACTCGAAGAATATTTCTCCGGCGAAAGACTACAATCTAGCTCTTAGGGAACCAAGCTGAACCGATATACAAGCCTCTAGTATCCAAACGACGTTACACGAACTTAAAGCTTAACTCAGCTGTTCGTCGTTCTAGAAGCAACACTCTCGTTCCCTATCCCTCTAACCCTAAGCTCAACCGTTTATATCCATAGCTTAGACGAAGGAGTTCATCCCTGAACCTGATCCTTATTGTAAAAGGACTCCTTCATAGTTAGAGAGTTAGTCAAACGCTTCAGTTTGATACCTTTGTAAACTGAGACTTGCTCAGTATAAATTTCAAGATGCGGCTTTGTCCTGTGTACAAGCTGACTGAGACTAACTCAGTATAATAAATAGCCTCCTGATCTTTCGGGACAGTGGACGTAGGATCTTGTGTATCCGAACCACTTTAAAAATCTCTGTGTCTCTCGCTTGTTCTCTTATTTAGTGTTGCATTGATTTTAACTGTTCATACTGAAAATTATCCTTTAAAATCATTTAACTAAGTTTCAGCGATCTTAACTGCTTATTCTTTTGAACTGAAACTGTTTTGATAAATTGTTTTCCACTCAACTGTTTTGGGCCTACACATTTCCGGACCACTGAACTCCAACCGAAGATGCGGATCGACTCGGTCGGTTAGCGTGTCTCGTTAGAGCCGGTATCTCTTTGCCTAACACGATTCGGGAACATTGTGCAGTCCTGTTTGAATTCATTCAGTACGACACCATCCTGAATAGGACTGTTCGTGTTTCAAGTTGAGAAATCGGTTTTAGGTGTATTCACCCCCCCCTCTACACCTGAACATGCTCTCGGGACCAACAATTGGTATCAGAGCAGGAGTTCTATAAGACTCTTGTTATCTTGAAACTGGTCTACTTGAACGGATCCGGAAAAACATTTTCACTGCATATCATTCTACACTCATATCATTATTCATCGTGACTGATATGTCAGGTATAAGGATGGTACCCATGTTCTCAGTAGAGAACTATGGTGTATGGCGGGTCAGAATGGAGGCTCATCTGACCTCCCTTCACGACAGCATGATCGAAGTACTTGAGGAAGGACCTATCGTTCCTATGATAGATAGTGTCGTAACTCGGGGATCAAACATATTGGAGGAGGAATGGTGACCGGAAAGAAGATTCCCAAGGACAGAAGTCTCTTCACCCCTGAGGAGAAGAAACTTCACAACTTAGACCGAGTCGCCAGGAATGCCATACTAACCACCTTAAGTGATTCTTATCTCGGTAGGGTTCAGGAATGCGAGACAACAAAGGAACTCTGGGATGCTCTAGCGCTACTGAGTTGGGGGACTCAGAAGATCAAAGCCAACAAACTTGCGCTGGAACTCCAAAAGCTAGAGAGTTTGTCTCTCATGCCCGGGAGACACCATAGAAGATCTCGAGCATCGATTCACGAATCTGATGAACTCCATCAACGGGCTGGGAAAGACATTCTCCAACCGAGAAATAAATCTCAAAATACTGAGGGCACTGCCAGACGGTCATTGGACTCCTTTTGCTACATTATTACGACATTCTGACTTAGATATTGTTACTCCCGACCATATCTTTTCGAACTTCAAGCGCAAGGAATTCGAGTTTAGCGACCTCAACGAAAGCAACGGCGCAAGGCGACACCAATATTGACCATGCGCTTCAAAGCATCGGTCGCAGCAAGCGTCTCTGCGTCGAGTAAGGCCGAACCTTCACTCAACGACATACAAGAAGAAAGTCTCACTCAGAAGTACGCACTGCTTGCCGTAAAATATCAGAAGGAAAAGGAGCGGTGCAGAAAAGTGACTAAAGCGTATCGAGAATCGAAAGGTAAGTCTGAATACACGCCTAAACGCACTCCTGACTCGCATACTTCTGAATGCAAAAAGAGGGATGACTCAGCTCCATCAAAAGACAGCGAAAGCAAAGAAGAAAGAGTCATTGCCTGCTACAACTGCAAGAAGCCAGGACACTATCAATATGATTGTCCCGAAGCTTAGTAGTCCTGAACGAGCAAAGACGAAAAGCAAGGAGAGAGAGATTCGCCAAGAAGAGACAAGCATACATAGGCTCGGTGAACTCTCGGACGACTCGAAGAAGTCAACTCCTTCATGGATTCATCCGATGATGAAGCGACTTTCATGGCCACTAGAGCTTGAAGCTGAAGAAACTGCTGAAAAGTGTCTAATGACAGGAGAAGAGGATGAGGTAAACTCTCATGAACTATTTAACTCTCCTTCACACTGCACACACGACACTGTTTCAGGAGCAGACGAGAATCTGGACGTCAGTACAACATATGAAGAACTTATAGACGAACAGATTCAGATGAGTCTGCAGCTTAGTAAGACTCTTCAGGAGTTGGATACCCTGAAAGTGGAGAATCAGAGACTTTCTCAGGAGAGTCAGGTTGCTACTGATTCTGAAGGACTTGTGTTGAGACTCAGGGAGGAGATAAACTCTCTGATGGCCAAGTCTCAGCATCAAGAAGATCAGATCTCAGTTCTAACCAAGGACTTAACTCAGAAAGATACTGAATTGAGTCTACTGAAGCAACAACTATCAGGACTTCAGACCGAGCACGACACACTGAAGAAAAGTGATGATGTCTGGAGGAACCTGATGACTGAGCGGTACATGGACGCTGAAAAGAAGCTGGAGGCTATGCTAGCAAGCAACAAGCCCAAGCACTGCAAGGAAGGACTTGGTTTCAGCCAGGGTGCTTCCTCATCTGCCCCCGTACACTCAGAAGTGCGACTTGCTGATAGGTTTGTTCGAGGGGAGACAATCAATGCAAATATACTGAACCATCTAGCCAAGAACAAACAAAAGATCAAGGCACCTCATCCTACACATCAGGCATTACGCCAAAAGATCGGCACCAAAACACCCCGGTTCGGTCGAGGGGGAACCGAGCAAGCCAAAGTGGGCGATCGGTATGGACCTCCTCGGTGACACATCACGGTCAGGATGGGTCATACTATTATGATCCTATAGTCAGAAAAGGATCCAAGAGTCAGAAGAAGAAGAAAATCGCACAAAAGGCAAAGGTCAGCAGTCCACCAACTCAGAAGATCCGGACTCCAGAACTAGAAAAGCCTAAGAAGTCAATATCGACCAGTCCAGTGGTCAAATACATTGACTCAAGTGGAAAGAAGTTGTCTGAAACCACCAGGGTCGTAAGACAAATATGGGTTACTAAAACTAACATCTAAGGACCCAAAATCAAAATAAAGGGTACCTGAATATAATTCTGTTTTGCAGGTGGACAAAGACCCATGGTATGTGGACAGCGGATGCTCACGACACATGACATATCAAAAGAGTCTGCTGAAGAATTATATCCCTGAAGAAGGACCCAGAATTGAGTTTGGAGACAATGCTAAAGGCTACACAAGAGGATTTGGAACACTCGGCATTGGGACCGCCAGAAGTTCCAAGAGTATCATATGTTGAAGGTCTTCAGCACAACCTTCTCTCTGTTAGTCAATTTTCTGATAACTCGAATAGAGTGATATTTGATGCTGGTTTCTGTGATGTCATTGATAAATCCACAGGGAAAACAGTGTTATCAGGTTCACGCAAGAAGAATATCTATGTAGCTGACTGGAACTCAGCTGAACCTCAAGCTTGTTTGTTAGCGAAGAACGACAACCGAACGGGGTGGCTGTGGTATAGGAGACTCAGCTATCTCAACTTCAAGACGCTCAACAAACTAGCAAGAAACACTCTAGCAAGAGGACTGCCGAATGAAGTATTCAGCAAAGACACTCAGTGTGAAGCATGTCTGAAGGGAAAGCAAACAAGGAATCAAAATCCACCTGTTCCACCTCCTTCCACTGATGGAATCCTTCAACTGCTACATATGGATTTGTTCGGTCCAGTCTCTCCAGTGACGATCAGAGCCAAGAAATATGCTTTAGTGGTTATCAATGACTACTCGCGCTATACTTGGGTCATATTCATTGCCAACAAGTCTGACGTCAAAACAGAGTTACCAAGGCTTCTGAAAAGGCTCAGTGTTGAGAAGAACACAAAAATTGTCAAAATCCGTTCTGACAGAGGAACTGAGTTCCTTAATTCTATGATAGAGGAGTTCTGCAAAGCAGAAGGAACAGAGCATGAGACATCGGCTGCTCGCACACCTCAGCAAAATGGAGTTGCTGAACGAAAGAACAGAACTCTCAAAGAAGCAGCTCGAACTCTACTCGCAGACTCAGGACTCCCGGCCAAATTCCGGGCGTAAGCCACCGGATACGCTTGTTACACTCGTAACCGATCTCTACGGACAAGCAACATAAGAGAACACCATATGAACTATGGAACGACAGGAAACCTTCTCTATCCTATTTCCATATTTTTGGGTGCTCGTGCTTTATCCACAATAATGGGAAAGATCAGCTGAAAACTTTTTATAGTAAGTCAGATCAGGGAGTATTCTTAGGATACTCTCGGGTCAGCAAAGCTTTCAGAGTATTCAACTATGGAACCCTTTGCGTGGAGGAAAGCCCTCATGTTGTTTTTAATTAGTTTGCTACTGAAGACAGGAGCAATAACTTTAATTCTGAATCTGAGGACATCAGTAAGCAGCTACAGGATCTAAGCCTAAAAGATAAAGTCGAAAAGATCCAGCTTTGTTGGGTTGATGATTCAGATGAGGAAACTGAAGACAAGTCTACTGAATCTCAACCAACAGTAAATGTAGCTGAGTCGATTGATTCTCCTGAACAGAATCAATCCTAGGTAACTCAGGTCGATGAAGAAACCCCAGAGGTAACTGAGACCACTACTGAGAATAACAACTCAGGGGGAACATCTATTAATGTTCCTGAGCTGAATGCCCCCGAACATCGGTGACTCGGTAGTTCACACTCTCATTCTTGAAATGCTTCAATCTCGAATAGTACAACCGAAATGCCTAACTCGCCTACTATCTGGGTTGAACAAATTTCAGATGAAGAACTGAAACATCGTAGATCATGGCTGGACGCTCACACTGCTGATCTGATTATTGGAGATCCCTCAGCAAGAGCAAAGAAAAGATCCAGATTCTGTCAAGGAGAAAGCGCCTTATATTCCTGCTTCTTATCTACTGACGAACTTCAGACGATTGAGGATGCACTAAAAGATGCTGACTGGATCATAGCTATGCAGGAGGAGCTGAATCAATTCAAAAGAAACGACGTTTGGGAGCTTGTTGATAGACCCCGGCATCAACATGTTATTGGAACAAAATGGGTCTTCAAGAACAAGCGGGATGAAAACAACGTCATAGTAAGGAACAAAGCAAGACTCATGGCAAAAGGCTACTGTCAATCTGAGGGAATAGATTTCGATGAGACTTTCGCTCCAGTTGCAAGATTGGAGGCAATTAGACTATTCCTGGCCTACGCAACACATCAAAGATTCAGAGTCTATCAAATGGATGTGAAGTCTGCGTTCCTGAACGGTGTACTAAAAGAAGAAGTCTACGTGGAACAACTGCCCGGCTTTCAGCAGGGACATTAGGTTTATAGACCCAGAAAGGCTCTGTATGGGTTAAAACAAGCACCTAGGGCTTGGTACGATACCCTATCTGAGTTTCTTCTTCATAAAGGTTTTCAGAAAGGCACAGTAGACCGCACTCTATTCAGCATTCGACTGGAAGACGATCTACTACTTGTGCAGATCTATGTAGATGACATTATATTTAGATCTAAGAATGTCATCATGTGCCAACAATTTGAAAAGATGATGAAGGAAAAATTCGAGATGTCAATGATGGGAGAAATGAACTACTTCCTCGGTTTCCAAGTTAAACAATCTGAAAAAGGGACGTTCATTAATCAAGGCAAATACACTCGAGACCTCATCAAAAGATTCGGTTGCACATCCGGCAAACCTATCAAGATCCCGATGAACACAAACATGAAAATTGATCTTGATAAGGAGGGAGTATCGATGAGACCAAACCGAATTTCGTGCTATAATTGGTTCTTTATTATATTTAACGGCTACTCGTCTCGACATAACTTATGCTGTAGGTGTTCTGTGCTTGATTTCAGGCGAATCCAAAGCAGAGTCACATGGACTCAGCAAAGAAGATTCTCCGCTATCTCAGAGGATAACCTGGCATGGGTTTATGGTATCCAGCTGATGATAATATAGAACTAACTGTTACTCTGATGCTGAATATGCAGGGTGTAGAATTGACCGAAAGTCAACTTCAGGAACGTGTCAGTTCATTGGCAGTAAGATGATCTCATGGTTTTCAAAGAAACAACACTCAGTAGCCATGTCAACTACTGAAGCTGCCGGAAGTTGCTGCGCCCAAATCCTTTGGCTGAGACAGCAGCTACGAGACTATGACGTTATTCAGAATGAAGTGCCAATCTTCTGCGATAGTACCAGTGCCATTGCAATCACTCAGAACCCTATACTTCACACAAGATGCAAGCACGTGGATATCAGACATCACTTCATTCGTGACCATGTCGAAAAGAAGGATATCAGGATGGAAAAGATCCATACTGACCATCAAAGGGTTGATATACTGACCAAGCCTCTAACTGAATCCAGATTCAGAGAACTTTTAGTAGAGCTAGGTCTGCTGGACCCTACTGACTCCAGTCAGTAAGAGGTTTCAGGAGAGGAGCATTCAGTAAGGGGGAATGTTCACTCTCGATCGAGTAAATTCAGTACGTAGAGACTCAGCAACCATCTACACGAGGTATCAGCTGACTACGATGTTCAGCTGACACGTTTGCGTATCTCTACTCAGTAGTAACTAATAGAACTGTAATATGCATTTATTGCTCAGAATCAGCATCGTATTTAATGTCTCAAGGATTGTCATTTAATATTAACGACTTACATTTAATGCACGACATTCCATGCATAAGTATGCTGAACTCTGCCACACATTTAATGCATGTCGTATCATAGTTACTACTTAGGCAAGTTACAACTAGCTTTTGACTTAGGCGGCTTTGTGATCATTACCTATAATATACTATTTAATCTTAACCGTTCATCTCTTAAAGCAAGTTTAAACTCGGCCATTGATCGATAACTGTTCATCTTCACGTAGATATATATATTTTCGATCATATCTTAGAAACCGCCATTAGATACTTTACTCCGAAAAATCTGAAATCTTTCTAGCAAACCCTACTTGCATATTTCTTAAACGCTCAGTTTTTCATTAGTATGATTATTAGATCTGTCACGATAACCTTCTTTTTCCAGCATCGGTATACTAACTGTTTTATCAAACTCGATACTGATAAATTCTTCTTGTGACAGATATAATGGCGAGTTCAAACGTCTCAGTAACCGCTCCCTCAAACATGAAGGAGATTCTTGAAAAAGACCGTGTCTGGTGCGAACCAGTCATGGAGTTCGGTGCGTGTGATCTGGACTACATCGAAGAGATCTTCGACGCTCTTCGGGCATCTGGAATGGAGGGATTTCTCTCTAAGAAGCCGACTTTCTTCCTTCCCAGACAAGTTGCTGAGATCTACCTAAACTCTGACTCAGTAGCTGGCGACATCATTAGGAGATTCACTGTCCATACAATCGGCGAAGCTGCTTTGCAGATAAAGCAGATGTCAATTAAAGAAGCTCCGAGGATAAGCTTCAACCTACCGACTGAAGGTGTCAGCACCGTTGGGGACAACGATGATATGGTGGACGACTACCTATCGATATTCTGCGAGAAGCCCACTGCGTTCAGAGCTGCCTTCCCTAAGAACGTAATGCTGCCTCAGTACCACGCTCTAGCGTACATTGTTCCTTGCACTGCCGACGAGCCAAGCTGGCTCATTCGATCAAGTCTCGAGGCCCAAGATATAACTGATGATGGCAATTTATGACCAAGTCAAGATCAACTGGACTGAATTCTTTCTCCGTGAATTCATGGTCCAGTCTGCGAAATTTGACAAAGCCTCCTACAGACTAAGCGCAAAAGGTAAGATTATGTATGGTCTGAAGCTGTCTGTAATGATTGAGGACTTCTGCGGAGATAACCAAATTACGTACAGCGACAAGACTTATTTTAACATAAAGAAGGTCAGGTTCCAAAACAGGGCAGCAGCCCTTCAGCAGATAGGGACAGGGCCCTCAGCTCAGTAGACGACGCCTCAGAAGACCACGCCAACTAAGAAGCGGTCTCCTTAAGGCAAAATTCCTAAGGCACCAGCGAAGCGACTGAGGAAATCTATTCTCGTCGTGCCTACTGAAATAGAGGAAGTCCCAGAGGCCACTGTTGAACAGACTCGACAGCCAATGCAGCTGGTTGATGAGTCAGAGTCCTCAGAAAAGACTCAGTCAGTGGAGAGGGTCGTCTCCACTGAACAGGCAGTAGAAGTGGACCAAGGGGTTCCAACTGAAGCAGTCCAGAGTGGTGAACTGGAAACCTGGACAACTCCCTTAACGTTCCACCACTCAGCAGTCTGCCTTCTGCTGAGAAATAGACGTCTCCGATAGACATTGATGATTCGGAGACGGCGTCTGAACAGGAATCTGTCGGAATGGAAGCTTCAACTATCCTATCTCAAGCATTTCGGGAGATTAGTGAGCATATACTGGAGATTTCTGGCCACCCTGATCTGGTGACTATTGCCAAACAGGCCAGAGTCCACATGCTTCTGAGGTTCTAGGAGTGGCCCAATCAGCTACGCCTCATTCTTCACTACACCTGCGAGCAACTGCATGAAGAGGAGCTGATCATAAGGCGGCGAGATAGGCTACTCACGGCTCTGCCGACCTTGGAACTCCGGAGGACCTAAGGGCGACAATGCGGCCCCCTGCCGAATGACCGTCGGCCAGTGTCGCTCGGCTCGCCCTTCGGATGGGTCCGACCACGATGGTCGGGACCCACCCCGTGATTCAGGCCACGAGAAGCTCGATGAGGGAACTCACCGGGACAAGGATACCTCTACTCGAGCGAGCTTCCTCTCACAATCCTTGCTCCTGAGAAGTCGGCGGCTGGTACTTCTGAGCAACTCTTACTTGAATCAAAGTTCGAAGTAGCGCCCAGCCCCAAAGGCCGACGATCCAAGACAATGGCGAAGGCTCTTAGAAGCCAAGGAACACAGAACCATGCCCTTGCCAAAGCAGTCCACAAAGTGTGGAAAGAGACTGCCCAAGCCACTAGCGCAGAGATTCAGGGGCTGAGGACCTCAGTGACATCATCGGCCCGCCTCGATATCGCCACCATTATATCCGAAGCGGCTAGCGAAAGCCGAATTTGATACTCAGCTCAGACTGATCCAGGAGGGACAGGCCACACTTCTTGTAGACTTTAAGGCTTCTCAGTCCTCCCACACTGAGTCAGTCACAGCCATATCTCAGGCCAATAAGCTCAGACTCGCTTATATCCAGAAGGCCTTGGAAGATACGGTTGACACAAAGCTGAACCGGTTCAAGGCAAACGGTGATCATTCTCACCAGCACTACAAGAATGAACTAATCACTGAGAAGAATGAGCTGCACGAGGCGCTGACCAAGATCCATTCTAGACTCGACGACACGTCGGCCTAGTATAAAAGCCCGAACAATAAAGTATACGCTCCAACCCCTTTTGTATTTGCTGATGCCAAAAAGGGGGAAAAAAGACCCCAGGACTACGCATCAAAGAAGCCACGGGAAGATAAGTCTAAGGGGGAAGAGAAAGCTCAAAAGGCCAAGGAGCGAGTATCGAAGCCTTCAAAGAAGACAAGGTCGGTAGAAGGAGCAAGCTCGGTTCGGACAAGCGCTCCCTACCGAACCTGCTGGTGAGGCCCGGGGTGTCTCGGGCTGGAATCTCGGCCAGGGACGCCCAAGCGGCTCGGGAACCGGGGAACAAGCAACTCGAGCAACCCAAACCCTCTCGGACATAATCAAAGAGGTTGCTGAGTATGTTGAGGAGGAGGATTCAGAAGAGGAAGAGGCACCTCTCCCACCTCCAGTAGAAGGCAAAGGCAAGAAGATCGTAAAGCTCCCGACCCCTCCCTCCAAGAAAACTAAGAGGTATATCAGTAAGGAGGAGGAGGCTCAGATAGCAGCCGATGAAAGGTTGGCTAGGGAGATAGCCGAAGCTGAAGCAGCCAACAAGCCTAAAGCGAAAACTGTAAAAGGAAAGTCAAAGGCTCCAGCTCGCGGTGGAAAGAAGTCAACAACGACTAGGTTGCCTCCCAGAAAGCTGATAATTCAAGATGATGATGATGATAGGGAGAAGCAACAACAGCAGAAGGATACTGAGAAGCAGGGCACATCCAAAGAAAAATCAAGTACCCCTGCTGACTTAGAAGATCAGTCGCCTCACAAGCCCTCCTACAATAATACAAAAGAACAGGATGCTGTGATAGAAGCCATCTTTGCTCAGATGGATCGATACCTATACAGAGGAGAAGAGGCAAGACAGATTGAAGCTGGTAGAGAGAGAATCCATATGGCAGACTTAGAAGCACTCAGAGTCCGAACTGAACAAGAAGCCAGATTGAGGGTTCCTTCCAAAGCTGACATTCCATAAAGATATAGGAAGTTCAGGAAACCAACAGATCTGAAGATACATAGATGGCCAAGGACTGATGAGTGGATGCCAGCTCAGTACACTCAGAGATGGGAGTCACTGAAGATAGAGTTCATCAAGAGGAATTATTTCTGGAGATTCTGGTCAGACAAGGCAAAGGCTGATGCCTATGTTGAATGGATGATGAGGACTGAACCTGACCTGTATGCTTACATGCAAAAAGTTATGAAAGAGAATATTGAAGTCCGAGTCCCTGAACCCAGAATTCTGCCACAACCTAGAAGACTTGATGATTTTATTCATTATGGTGTGATTGAAAAGGAAGTAAAGGATGCTGCCAGAGCCAGATCTCTCGAAGAAGACGAGCCAGCAGACTTTGCTGAATTTTTGAAGCTGAGGAAGTTTACTTACAGGATGTATGGACTGCCCCTTCCCGAGACTCAATCGCAAGATTTCAAGGATAGGATCAAGCAGTACAAGCGTTCCTAGCTCTTAGATTCTCCTTTAACTTTCCTAGCTTAGAAAGAGATGTAATGTACTGGACCTTCTCACATTATATATATATATCTGTTCTTTTGGCTTCGACAATATCTTATTGTCTATATAAGTCGTGTTCTGTTTTATGCTTAATACTCAGAATCACTGAAGTGATTACTGACTCACACACTCACTGTGTATATTCTTTGTCAGTAGTTGCTTAGTTTCTGATAGACTGTTGTAGGAATTACTTCCTTGTAATGAAGGGAAATTGTTAAGACAGGGGGATATGCTTAGTCTCTTTATTCTGACTCCCTGCTCTGCTCGCTTCAGTAGTCTAGAACTTGAAGAACAACTCCGCTGAACCTACTTGTAAAATTGTAAGGAGCTCTGTTTCTGAGTAGTTTAGTGTTAGTTAGCATAGATGGTGTTAGGTTTTGGCATCATCAAATAGGGGGAAATTGTTGGGTGATGATTCTATCCTCAGCACTGTAATACTTAGTGGGAAATGATCCTATCTTCCGTACTGATATGCGCTCAGTAGGCTTATGCTCTGAGTAAATCTATGAAGATTTGAAGATCCCAAAATCCTATCTTGATTGGTGAACCATTTCGTTGTAATTGTTTTTGTCTCTGAGGGTTCAGACTCAGTAGACACTCTGCTCTGGTTCAGGCGTTTAGTAGATTATCAGCCTCAGCACCAGATGTAGAAGACTCGGTTAGATTCTTGGACTCGGCGGGAGCAAGATATGCGGAATAGAGTCAGTAGAACCGAACTCAGCAGGAGTAGTTCACTGTACTCAGAGCTGATCTTCAGTAAAGCCATCTCAGCATATTTGCTACTAAATCGAAGATCAGACTCAGCCACGGCTAGACAGTCTTCTGAACTATCAGATCTTTTGAATGACAAATAGCATAGTCAAATACGAGGAAGAGAGAAGTCAACTTGAGTATGCCTCGAATTTTGTTCTGTCTCAACTGCTTTGTAAACCTCGACGAATGACAAGCAAACACCTGTCCTATACCTACTAAAGCTGCAAGTCAACAACTTTCCAGAAAAAGGGGGAAAGGACACTGTCACTCTACTTTAAAAGAGCCGTTAGCTACCAAAAGAGAGAGAGTAAGAGATGATCGTCTCCAACGGATCTTTCCAAGACTCTTCTCTATAAATAGAGGGATCATTCGAAATTTGAAGCTTACGGGAAAACACAAGAACATAGAGCATTCAACGAGCAAAACCGAAAAGCCCTAAGTCTTCCGCAAGAACTCGAAGAATATTTCTCCGGCGAAAGACTACAATCTAGCTCTTAGGGAACCAAGCTGAACCGATATACAAGCCTCTAGTATCCAAACGACGTTACACGAACTTAAAGCTTAACTCAGCTGTTCGTCATTTTAGAATTAACACTCTCGTTCCCTATCCCTCTAATCCTAAGCTCAACCATTTATATCCATAGCTTAGATGAAGGAGTTCATCCTTGAACCTGATCCTTATTGTAAAAGGACTCCTTCATAGTTGGAGAGTTAGTCAAACGCTTCAGTTTGATACCTTTGTAAACTGAGACTTGCTCAGTATAAATTTCAAGACGCGGCTTTGTCCTATGTACAAGCTGACTGAGACTAACTCAGTATAATAAATAGCCTCCTGATCTTTCGGGACAGTGGACGTAGGATCTTGTGTATCCGAACCACTTTAAAAATCTCTGTGTCTCTCGCTTGTTCTCTTATTTACTGTTGCATTGATTTTAACTGTTCATTCTAAAAATTATCCTTTAAAATCATTCAACTAAGTTTCAACGATCTTAACTGCTTATTCTTCTGAACTGAAACTATTTTGATAAATCGTTTTCCACTCAACTGTTTTGGGCTTACACATTTCCGCACTACTGAACTCCAACTGAAGATACTAAATTCTGACTCAGCCAGTTAGCAAGTCTTAGTAGAGTCAGTATCTCTTTGCCTAACACGATTCAGAACAACTGTCTGGTCTGCTGAATTCATTTAGTACGACACCATCCTGAATAGGACTGTTCGTGTTTCAAGTTGAGAAATCGGTTTCAGGTGTATTCACCCCTCCCCCCCCTCTACACATGAACGTGCTCTCGGGACCAACACAGACCCTAGCAGAAGCTGTACTGGATCCGCAGCATGAGAGGTACCAGCTGCCGATTGAACTAGGGAGAGGATGCTGAGTGGGATTTCAACAGATGTTGGTGGGGCATCCTCCTCTAGTTGAGATCCCTCAATAGGCTTCTTAGGGCCTGAATCATGGGGCGGGTCCTGATCATCAGGATCGGACCCATCGGAAGGCGCGACTACTGAAGTTGGGACTCGATCATTCAGCATGGCCAGCATAGCCGCCCTTAGGTCTTCAATGGAGCAGATATCCACCGGCTCTGAATAGCCTATCTTCTTGCGGATCAGAAGCTCCTCTTCATGAAGTTGTTCGCAGGTGTGGTGTTGGATCAGTTTGTTCAGAGTTGACCACGCCTGAAACTTTATCAGTGTGTGAAGCCTGGTTGCTTGGCTAGAACAACCAAGTCAGAATAACTTGATATTTCTGGAATGTCCTCTGAGACTTCTCGAGATGCTCTGGTTTGAAGAGCTGAGGCCTCCATCCCGATTGTCTCAGCTTCAGAAGCTGTCTCCGAGTCTTCGACTTCTATCGAAGACATCTCTTTCTCAACAGACGGGATGCTGCTGAGAGGTGGAATGTCTAGTAGGGTCTGAGTTGTAGGAGTGGCAGGTTCAGCACCAGACCCCTGTTCCACTTCCTCTCCCTTTTCAGTGGAGACTGCCTTCTCCACTGAGACAGTTTTCTCAGATGATTCTGCCTCATCTCGCAGTTGGAGGGGAGGTAAGACGACTGCCTTAGAGACCATCTTCTACCTTTTCGACGGTGTCTTCTGAGCAGTCTTAGGAGGCGACCTCTTCTTGGTCGGAGTAGAAGACTTTTTAGTTACTTTCTTGGGCTCAGCAGGCCCTGATCCGATTTGCTGAAGGGCTGCTGCCCTGCTCTGAAATCTAACCTTCTTAGGGTTGAAGTACCCTTTGTAAGCGTAGACATGGTGGTCAGCACCATAAAAGTCTTCTATCATTACTTTCAGCTTCATCCCGTAAAGAAGCTTGCCCTTGATAGGTAGATTGCTTGTAGCCTTATCAAACTTCGCAGCCTAAGTCATGAATTCTTTAAGGAAGAATTCTGTCCAGTTGATTTGTGTTTGGTCATAGATCGCCATCATCATTTGCAATTTGGGTCTGGACACTTGATTGAATAACCCTGCCTGGCTAGTCAGGATCCGTGTGACTATATACGCCAGTGCTCTATACTTGGGAAACATTGCATTCTTCGAAGGAAGCGGCCACGAACGATGTAGGCTCGCCGCAGAAGATCTCCAGGTATTCGTCCATAAGATCATCCTTATAGCCTGTGATGCTGATGCCGGTGCTGGGCAGCTGAAAGCTTCACTGAAGAGCTTCTCGGATAAGCATTTATTTGATCTCCGTGTCAGCACGAGCGGGGTCTGTGACATGATGAATGATGAACCGACCCCTAATATCTCCGTCCATGGATTCTGAATTCAGATATAACTCTGAAATTTGTCTCGGAAGGAAGTAGGATGGCTTCCTAGACAGAAACGCTTCCAGACCAGAAGCCCTCAACGCCTCAAAGATCTCCTCCATGAAATCCAACTCGCAGGCGTCAAATTCCATGATTGGTTCACACCGAACATAGTATTTTTCAAGAATCTCCACGATATTGGCCGGAGTGGTGACTGTAACATCTGTTGCTGCCATGACTTTGATCTGCAAGAGAAGATATCAGTATCGAAAAAATATTACCAAGAAATATACGTGATACTGAATATGCATGAAGTTTGCCGAAGTGATTTATGAGAAGTTATAAGAGTTGTTTGCAAATGGTAGATGCTTTTCTCATAAAATTCTAGGGTTCGAAAGTTGCAGAGTGAAGATGGCGGTTTTCTTTCTTTGAACGTGTTTTATATGATCAAGAAGATGAACAGTTTTTCATCCACGGTTCAGTTTGAATCCGCTTTATGAGATGGATGGCTAAAATTTAATGTTATAAAATAGGTAATGATCAAAATAGCCGCCTAAGTCAAATTACAGTTGTATATAGACAAAGAAGTAACTTGATTAGACATGCATTTAATGCGCCGCAGAGTTCAACATCCTTAGCATAGAATGTCGTGTATTAAATGTAAACCGTTATATTAAATGACATTTTTCTAAGGCATTGAATACGAAGCTGAATCTGAATCAATAATGCATAAAATATTTCATTGGCTACTGAGTAGAGATACGCAAACCTGTCAGCTGAACATCGTAGTCAGCTGATACCTCGTCTAGACGGTTTTTGAATCTCCATGTACTGAAAAAGTCCAGTACTGAGAGTGAACATTCCCCCTTGCTGAATGCTCCTCTCCTGAATCCACTTACTGACTGGAGACATAGTTCTACTTAAAGTTCTCTGAATCTTGCTTCAGCTAGAGGCTTGGTCAGAATACCAGCCCTTTGATGGTCAGTATGGATCTTCTCCATCCTGATATCCTTCTTTTCGACATGATCACGAATGAAGTGGTGCCTGATGTCCATGTGCTTGCATATAGTATGGAGTACAGGGTTCTGAGTGATTGCAATCACACTGGAACTGTCGCAGAAGATCGACACTTCATTCTGAATGGCGTCATAGTCGCGTAGCTGCTGTCTCAGCCAAATGATTTGGGTGCAGCAACTTCCAACAGCCATGTATTCAGCTTCAGTAGTTGACGTCGGTACTGAATGTTGTTTCTTTGAAAACCATGAGATCAGCTTACTGCCAAGGAACTGACAAGTTCCAGAAGTAGACTTTCGGTCAGTCCTACATCCTGCATAGTCAGCATCAGAATAACCAGTTAGTTCAATATTATCATCTGCTGGATACCATAAACCATGTCAGGTGTTCCTCTGAGATAGCGGTGAATCTTCTTTGTTGAGTCCATATGGCTCTGCTTAGGATTCACCTGAAATCGAGCGCAGACACCTACATCATAAGTTATGTCAGGTCGAGTAGCAGTTAGATATAATAATGAACCAATAATAGCACAAAATTTAGTATGGTCTACTGATACTCCCTCTGTATCAAGATCGATTTTCATATTCGTGTTCATCGGGATCTTGATTGGTTTGCCGGATGTGCAACCGAATTTCTTGATGAGGTCTCGAGTGTATTTGCCTTGATTAATGAATATTCCCTTCTCAGATTGTTTAACTTGAAAACCGAGGAAATAGTTCATCTATCTCATCATCGACATCTCGAACTTATCCTTCATCATTTTCTCAAACTGTTGACACATGATGACGTTCTTTGAGCCAAATATTATGTCATCTATGTAGATCTGCACATGTAAGATGTCGTCGTCCAATCGAATGTTAAATAATGTGCGGTCTACTATGCCCTTCTGAAAACCTTTCTGAAGAAGTGACTCAGATAGGGTATCGTACCAAGCCCTAGGTGCTTGTTTTAACCCATACAAAGCCTTTTTTAGTCTATAAACCTGATGTCCTTACTGAAAGTTTGGAGGCTATTCCACATAGACTTCTTCTTTCAGTACGCCGTTCAAGAACGCAGACTTCACATCCATTTGATAAACTCTAAATCGTTGATGTATTGCGTAGGCTAGGAATAGTCTAATTGCCTTCGGCTTGACAGTAGCCTTTTGCCATGAGTCTTGTTTTGTTCCTTACTATGACGTTATTTTCATCTCGCTTGTTCTTGAAGACCCATTTAGTTCTGATCACGTGTTGATGTCGGGGTCTGTCAACAAGCTCCCATACTTCGTTTCTCGCGAACTGGTTCAGCTCCTCCTGTATAGCTGCGATCCAGTCAGCATCCTTGAGTGCATCCTCAACTGATTGAGGTTCTTCAGTAGACAAGAAGAAGGAATATAGTGTGCTTTCTCCCTGATAGAATCTGGATCTTGTCTTTACACTAGCTGAAGGATCTCCGATAATTAAGTCAGAAGAGTGAGCGTCAAGCCACAATCGACGATGTTTTAACTCTTCATCTGAGATTTGTTCAACACAGATAGTAGGTGAGTTAGGCATTTCAGTTGTACTATTCTGAGATTGAAGTAATTCAGTTACGAGAGTTGGGTCTACTGAGTTACCAGGTTCAGTGGTAATCAGCTCAGGAACTTCATTTGTTCCCCCTGAATTATTATCCTCAGTAGAGGTCTCAGTTACCACTTGGGTTTCTTCATCGACTTGAGTTACCTGGGATTGATTCTGTTCAGTAGAATCAATCTGTTCAGCTACGCCTGCTGCTGGCTGAGATTCAGTAGTCTTATATTCAGTTTCCTCTTCTGAATCATCATCCCAACACAGCTGGATGTTTTAAACATTACCCTTAAAGCTCAAATCCTGTAGTTGTTTACTGATGTCCTCAGATTCTGAATTTGAGTTTCTGCTCCTGTCTTCAATAGCAAACTCATTAAAAACAACATGAGGGCTTTCCTCCACGCAAAGGGTCCGGTAGTTAAAAACTCTGAAGGCTTTGTTGACCCGGGAGTATCCTAAGAAGACTCCCTGGTCTGACTTGCTATCAAAAGTCTTTAACTGGTCCTTTCCATTATCGTGGATAAAGCACGAACACCCAAAAATATGGAAATAAGATAAGAAAGGCTTCCTGTCGTTCCATAATTCATATGGTGTCTTCTGATGCTGCTTAGTCAGTAGAGATCTGTTCTGAGTGTAACATGCGGTGTCAGTTGCTTCTTCCCAGAATTTGGATGGGAGTCCTGAGTTGGTGGACTCCTGACCTTTGCCTTCTGAACGAATTTCTTCTTTCTTTTCTGACTCTTAGGTCCTCTTCTGACTATAGGATCACAGTAATATGACCCATACTGGGCTAGATGTGTCAGCTGTGGAGGTATATTGAGTTGTGGAGGTCCATACTGATCAGCCCACTTAACTCTATTGGTTCCCCCTTGACTGAGCTGGGGTTATTTTGAGCTGATCTTCTTGTCGGAATGCTGATAACTAGGATGAGGTGCCTTATTTTCTGTTTGTTCTTTGCTAGGGGGTTCAGGATCTCAGCATTGATAGTCTCCCCTTGAACAAATCTATCAGCTAGCCGGTTCTCTGAGCGTACGGGGGCAGATGAGGAGGCTCCATGACTGAATCCAAGTCCCTCTTTGCAGTGCTTAGGCTTGTTGCTGGCTAGCAATGCCTCAAGCTTCTTTTCAGCGCCCATGTACCACTCTGTCATCAGATTCCTCAAGACATCATCACTCTTCTTAAGCATTTCATGTTCGGTCTGAAGTCCTGACAACTCTTGCTTCAGTAGACTTAGTTCAGTATCCTTCTGAGTCAAGTCATTGGTGAGTACTGAGATCTGATCTTCTTGATGCTGAGACTTGGTCATCAGAGAGTTAATCTCCTCTCTAAGTCTCAACACAAGTCCTTCTGACTCAGTAGCAACCTGACTCTCCTGAGAAAGTCTTTGATTCTCCACTTTTAGGGTATCCAACTCCTGAAGAGTCTTACTGAGCTGCAGGCTCATCTGAATCTGCTCGTCTTATAGTTCTTCATAGATTCTCTTCTGCACCTAAAATAGTGTCGTGTGTGCAGAGTGAAGAGAAGTTAAATGGAGTGTGAGAGTTTACCTCATCCTCTTCTCCTGCCATGAGACACTTTCAGCATTTTCTTTAAGCTCTACGGCCATGAATGCCGCTTCATCGTCTGATGAATCCATGAAGGAGTCGACTTCATTAGAGTCGTCTGAGAGGTCACCGGAAATGTATGCTTGACGCTTCTTGATGAACTTCTCCCTTCGAGCTTTACATGCTGCTCTTTCTGCAGTACTGAGCTCAGGACATTCGTATTGGTAGTGTACTAGCTTCTTGCAGTTGTAGTAGGTGGTGACTCTATCTTCTTTGCTCTCACTGTCTTTCGACTGAGCTGAGTCCTCCTGTTTCCTGCAATTAGAAGTATGCGATTCAGGAGTGCGCTTGGGTGTATATTCTGACTTACCCTTGGAGTCTCTGACGACTCTAGAGAGTTTTCTGTGCCTTTCCTTCTCCTTCAGATACTTTACGGCATGCAGTACATATTTCTTAGCTAGGTTTCCTTCTTGTAGATCACTGAGTGAAGGCTCTGCCTTGCTAGACGCGGGAGCTGCTGTACTGACTGATGCTTTGAAAGCATGATCGATTTGAGTGTCAGCTTCAGCTCGCTGCTTCCTTTAGGGTAGACCGAACTCGAACTCCTCAGCTTTTAATTCTGAAAAGATATTATCAGGAGAAACAATATCAAGATCAGAATGTCTCAGCAATGTAGCGAATGGAGTCCAATGTCCGTCCCTCAGTGCACTCAATATTTTGAGATTCATTTCTCTGTTGGAGAATGTCTTTCCCAGCCCGTTGGTGGTGTTCATCAGATCCGTAAATCTGACGTTAAGATCTTCAATCGTGTCGCCAGGCATGAGAGACAGTCTCTCCAGCTTCTGAAGTTCCAGCGCCAGTTTGTTTGCTTTGATCTTCTGAGTCCCGTGACTCAGTAGCGCTAGAGCATCCCAGAGTTCCTTTGCGGACTTGCAGTCCTGAACTCTTCCGAGATAAGAATCACTCAGGGTGGTCAGTATGGCATTTCTGGCAACCCGGTCTAAGTTGTGAAGCTTCTTCTCTTCTTGAGGGAAGAGACTTTTGTCTTTAGGGATTTTCTTTCTGGTCACCATGCCGCCTCCTTGTGCTGGATCCTGGGTTTCGACACTATCAATCATAGGAACGATAGGTACATCTTCTAGTACCTCTGTCATGCTATCATGGAGGGAAGTTAGATGTGCTTCCATTCTGACTCGCCATACCCCGTAGTTCTCTACTGAGAACATGGGTACCATCTTGATTCCTGACATATCAGACAATGTAAATTGTGATATGAATGAAGACTGATATGCAGTGAAAACATTTTCTGGATCTGTTCAAGTAGACCAGTTTCAGAAAACAAGAGTCTTAGAGAACTCTTGCTCTGATACCAATTGTTGGTTCCAAGATAAACGTTCAGGTGTAGAGGGGGGGGGGGGTTAATACACCTGAAAACTTTCTCAACTTAAAACGTGAACAGTCCCTTTCAGGATGATGCCGTAGTAAACGAGGTTCGATGGGCCGGATAAAGGGCGTTACGAATCGCGTGGCAGAGTGACTGACTTCACTGAGGCCTGCTAGCTGACTTAGGTCAGAATTCAGTACCATTCAGTAGAAGTTCAATAGAGTGTGGAAAAGTGTAGACCCAATTCAGTTGAGTTAGAAAACATTTTTAGGAAAACTGTTTCAGTATGTTAGTGTAATCTTTTAAACTTTGCTGAAACATAGTTGAATGATTTGAAAGATATTTTCAGTATGAACAGTAATCAATGCAACAGTAAATAAAACACAGAACACAAGCGATTTTAAAGTGATCTGGCCCAATTAGTTGCCTAGTTATTTATTGTCTCTCAGAAATCATTATTAATGGATTAATGTAATTTTCACATTATTTAATAATGTTATTTATCTGAAAATAACTAGCTGGGCCAATTAATTGATAAATATTAGTAGCCCAATGGATTAATTAATTATATTATGGGCTAATTATGTGGAAGCTCATTAGAAATATAATTAAATTAATGAGCTTCAAATATATTAATATTATATTGGCTTTTGAAGCCTATATATATTAGTATTCTGTTTAGAAACAGAACACACACATACGTAAAATAAATCACGGCGTGTGTGAGTTTAAGGAGAGACAAGATTTTATTTTCTTCAGTTCTCTAACCACCCAGAGGAAGAAAAAGGCCGGGACACAGATCAGAAGATCTGACACACGAGCAACAATCAAAGCCGCGACAACATACGAAGGAGGAAGGTATCGATTACTAACCTTATATTTCCTTCAGAGGGAGGGGGTGTGAATACTCCTGAATGGAAATTCAAACTCTGAACGCGAAAGGCAGCTTTAGCTGAAAAATGCTACTGAACGAGTCAGTTGGCCATACATACTTTCTCGATCGCGTGGGCAGAATATTTTCCTATTGAGTTTAGTCCTACTAACTTATGTCAGTGAACAGTAGTTCAGTACCAGAGTTGTGTGCGGAAGTGTAGGCCTTTTATCAAATATGCGTCTTTGATGAAAACATGATTCGTGCAAGTTTGATTAAAACCTCAGTTGGATGCGGAATGAGTCAGCAAATAAATGCAACAATTATAATAAGGACACAACGGTTTTTAAAGTGGTTCGGACACGCTGGCTCCTACGTCCACTGTCTTGACACAAGTAGGAGAACTTGTATTATTTATACTGAGCAAGTCTCAGTGATTTGTTCACAGAACAGATACGAACTTCTTTGCTTATACTGAGCAAGTCTTAGTTGTCTGCACACAGGACAAGTCCTACTTATAGTCGTAGTGACTTTACAACTCTTAACCGTTTAAGGTTAGAAGGTTTTCTCCTATTGTTTCAGGTGTATTCACCCCCCCTATACACCTGAACGTTTTATCTCGGGACCAACAATTGGTATCAGTGCAGGAGTTCTCTAAGACTCTTGTTTTTTTGAAACTGGTCTACTTGAAAGGATCCAGAAAATGTTTTCACTGCATATCATTCTTCATTCATATCACTATTTTCAATGTCTGATATGTCAGGAATCAGGATGGTACCCATGTTCTCAGTAGAGAACTACGGGGTATGGCGAGTCAGAATGGAGGCACATCTGACTTCTCTCCACGATAGCATGACAGAGGTACTAGAGGACGGCCTTGTCGATCCCATGATTGATAGTGTCGAAATGCAGGACCCAGCACAAGGAGGAGGCATGGTGATCAGCAAGAAGATCCCCAAAGATAGAAGTCTCCTCACCCCTGAGGAGAAGAAGCTTCACAACTTGGACCGGGTTGCCAGAAATGCCATACTGACCACCCTGAGTTATTCTTATCTCGGGAGAGTTCAGGACTGCAAATCCGCGAAGGAACTTTGGGATGCTCTAGCGCTACTGAGTCGGGGGACTCAGAAGATCAAAGCGAACAAATTGGCGCTGGAACTTCAAAAGCTGGAGAGACTGTCTCTCATGCCCGGTGACACCATTGAAGATCTTAACGTCAGATTCACGGATCTGATGAACACAATCAATGGGCTGGGAAAGACGTTCTCCAATCGAAAAATGAATCTCAAGATTTTGAGAGCACTACCGGACGGTCATTGGACTCCATTTGCTACTTTACTGAGACATTCTGATTTAGATATTGTTACTCCTGACCATATCTTTTCAGAGTTAAAAGTAGAGGAGTTCGAGTTCGGTCTACCTCAAAGGAAGCAGCGAGCTGAAACTAACACCCAAATCGACCATGCTTTCAAAGCATCAGTCAGCATAGCGGCTCCCGCGTCTAGCAAGGTTGAACCTTCACTCAGTGACATACAAGAAGAAAACCTGCCTAAGATGTACGCGTTGCTTGCCGTGAAGTACTAGAGAGAGAAGGAGAGGCACAGAAAACTATCAAGAGTTGTCAGAGACTCCAAGGGTAGGTCTGAATGCATGAAACAGGAAGACTCGGCTCAGTCGAAAGATAGCGAGAGCAAAGAAGAGAGAGTCACCACCTGTTACAACTACAAGAAGCCATGACATTATCAGTATGATTGTCCTGAGCTCAGTACTGCTGAGAGAGCATCACGCAAAGCTCGAAGGGAGAAGTTCATCAAGAAGCGTCAAGCATATATATCTGGTGAACTCTCAGACGACTCAAATGAAGTCGATTCCTTCATGGATTCATCAGATGATGAAGCAACATTCATGGCCGTAGAGCTTGAAGAAGATGCTGAAAAGTGTCATGGCAGGAGAAGAGGATGAGGTAAACTCTCACGCTCCATTTAACACACTGCAAACACGACACTATTTTAGGTGCAGATGAGAATCTGGACGTCTCAATCGCCTATGAAGAACTATTAGACAAGCAGATTCATATGAGCCTGCAGCTCAGTAAGACTCTTCAAGAGTTGGATACCGTGAAAGTGGAGAATCAGAGACTTTCTCAGGAGAGTCAGGTTGCTACTGAGTCAGAAGGACTTATGTTGAGACTCAGGGAGGAGATAAACTCTCTGATAGCCAAGTCTCAGCATCAAGAAGATCATATCTCAGTACTGACCAATGACTTGACTCAGAAATATACTGAACTAAGTCTACTGAAGCAAAAGTTGTTAGGACTTCAGACCGAGCATGAACTGCTAAAGAAAAGCGATGATGTCTGGAGGAATCTGATGATAGAGCAGTATATGGGCGCTGAAAAGAAGCTTGAGGCCATGCTAGCCAGCAACAAGCCTAAGCACTGCAAGGAGGGACTTAGATTCAGTCATGGAGCCTCCTCATCTGCCCTCGTACGCTCAGAGAACCGGCTAGCTGATATATTTGTTCAAGGGGAGACCATCAACGCAGAGATTCTGAACCCCCTAGCCAAGAACAAACAAAAGATGAAGGCACCTCATCCCAGATATCAGCATTCTGACAAGAAGATCAGTTCCCAATCACCCCAGTTCAGTCAAGGGGGAACCAGCAGAGTCAAATGGGCTGATCAGTATGGACCTCCACAGATGACACTTCCAGCTCAGTATGAGTCATATTATTATGATCCTATAGTCAGGAGAGGACCTAAAAGTCAGAAGAAGTAGAAGAAGAAAGCCGTGCAGAAGGCAAAGGTCAACAGTCCACCTATTCAGAAGATCAGGACTCCTGAACCTGCAAAGCCTTATAAGTCAGCATCGACCAGTCCAGTGGTCAAGTATGTTGATCAAAGTGGGAAGAAACTGTCTGAGACCACCAGGGTTGTGAGACAGATGTGGGTTTCCAAAACTAACATCTAAGGACCCAAAATAAAAAATAAAGGGTACCTAAATATAATTATATTTTGCAGGTGCACAAGGACCCTTGGTATGTGGACAGCGGATGCTCGAGACACATGACATACCAGAAGGACCTACTGAAGAATTATACTACTGAAGAAGGACCCCGAATCGAGTTTGGAGATAACGCAAAAGGCTATACCAGAGGCTATGGAACACTCAGCATTGGAACCGCCATTGTTCCAAGAGTATCATATGTTGAAGGACTTCAACATAATCTTCTCTCTGTTAGTCAATTTTGTGATAACTCGAATAGAGTGATTTTTGACGCTGGTTTCTATGATGTCATTGATAAATGTACAGAGAAAACAGTGTTATCAGGTTCACAGAAACAGAATATCTACGTAGCTGACTGGAACTCAGCTGAACCTGAAGCTTGTTTGTTGGCGAAGAATGACA
This sequence comes from Lavandula angustifolia, assembly GCA_028984105.1. Lineage (NCBI taxonomy): Eukaryota > Viridiplantae > Streptophyta > Magnoliopsida > Lamiales > Lamiaceae > Lavandula > Lavandula angustifolia. The sequence goes on from CM054813.1 coordinate 24,375,113, forward strand.
ACAAAACGGGGTGGCTCTGGCATAGAAGACTCAGCCATCTCAACTTAAAGACGCTCAACAAACTAGCTAGAAACGCTCTACCAAGAGGACTGCCGAATGAAGTATTCAGCAAAGACACTCAGTGTGAAGCATGTTTGAAGGGAAAGCAAACAAAGAATCAAAATCCACCTGTTCCATTGCCTTCCACTGATGGAATCCTTCAGCAGCTACATATAGATTTATTCGGTCCAGTCTCTCCGGTGACGATCAGAGGTAAAAAGTATGCTTTAGTGGTCATTGATGACTACTCGCGCTACACATGGGTCATATTTATAGCCAACAAGTCTGACGTCAAAACAGAGTTTCCTACGCTTTTGAAAAAGCTCAGTGTCGGGAAGAACAACAAAATCAAGAAGATACGTTCATACAGAGGAACTGAGTTCCTAAATTCGATGGTGGAGGAGTTCTGCAAAGCTGAAGGCATAGAGCATGAGACGTCTGCCGCGCGCATGCCTCAACGAAATGGGGTTGCTGAAAGGAAGAATAGAACACTCAAAGAAGCAGCAAGAACCCTGCTCGTAGACTCAGGACTCCCAACCAAATTCTGGGCAAAAGCAACTGACACTGCATGTTACACTCAGAACAGATCTCTACTGACTAAGCATCATAAGAAGATGCCATATCAACTATGGAACGAAAGGAAGCCTTTCATATCTTATTTCCATATTTTTGGGTGTTCGTGCTTTTCCACAATAATGGGATGGATCAGTTAAAGACTTTTGATAGCAAGTCAGACCAGGGAGTCTTCTTAGGGTACTCCCGGGTCAGCAAAGCCTTCAGAGTTTTTAACTACTGGACCCTTTGCGTGGAGGAAAGCCCTCATATTGTTTTTAATGAGTTTGCTACTGAAGACAGGAGCAGGAACTCTAAATCAAAATCTGAGAACATCAGTAAGCGGCTACAGGATCTGAGCCTGAAAGATAAAGTTGAAAAGATCCAGCTGTGTTGGGATGATGATTCATAAGAGCAAAATGAAGATCAGACAACTGAATCTCAGCCAGCAGGAGAAGTAGATGAACAGATTGACTCTACTGAACAGGGTCAATCCCAGGTAACTCAGGTCGATGAAGAAACCCAAGTGGTAACTGAGACCTCTACTGAGGATAATAATTCAGGGGGAACAAATGAAATTCCTAAGCTAAATGGCCCTGAACCTGGTGACTCAGTAGACCCAAGTGTCGTAACTGAATCACTTCAATCTCAGAATAGTACGGCTGAAATGCCTAATTCACCCATTATCTGTGTTGAACAAATTTCAGATGAAGAGTTTAAACATCGTCGATCGTGGCTGGATGCTCACACTTCTGACCTGATTATTGGAGATCCTTCAGCAAGCGTAAAAACAAGATCCAGATTCTGTCAAGGAGAAAGCGCACTATATTCCTGCTTCTTGTCTACTGAAGAACCTCAATCAGTTGAGGATGCACTCAAGGATCTTGGCCCGGATCGCGGCTATGCGGGGAGGAGGCTGAATCAGTTCACGAGAAACGAAGTATGGGAGCTTGTTGATAGACCCCGGCATCAACATGTGATTGGAACTAAATGGGTCTTCAAGAACAAGCGAGATGAAAACAACGTTCTAGTAAGGAAGAAAGCAAGACTCGTGGCAAAAGGCTACTGTCAAGCCGAAGGGATAGATTTCGACGAAACTTTCGCTCCAGTTGCAAGATTGGAGGCAATTAGACTATTCCTGGCCTACGCAACACATCAAAGATTCAGAGTCTATCAAATGGATGTGAAGTCTGCGTTCCTGAATGGCGTACTGAAAGAAGAAGTCTATGTAGAATAGCCTCCCGGCTTTCAGTAGGGACATCAGGTCTACAGACTCAGAAAGGCTCTGTACGGGTTAAAACAAGCACCCAGGGCTTGGTACGATACCCTGCCTGAGTTTCTTCTTCAGAAAGGTTTTTAGAAGGGCACAGTAGACCGCACATTATGCAGCATTCGACTGGAAGAAGACATCCTACTTGTGCTGATCTACGGAGATGATATAATCTTCAGATCGAAGAACGTCATCATGTGTCAACAATTTGAGAAAATGATGAAGGATAAATTCGAGGTGTCAATGATGGGAGAGATGAATTATTTCCTTGGCTCTCAAGTCAAACAATCTGAGAAGGGAACATTCATCAATCAAGGGAAATACACTCGAGACCTCATCAAGAAATTTGGTTGCACATCCGGCAAACCAATCAAGATCCCGATGAACAGAAATATGAACATTGATCTTGATAAAGAGGGAGTATCAGTAGACCATACTTCGGGCTATTATTGGTTCATTATTATATCTAACTTCTACCCGACCTGACATAACTTATGTTGTAGGTGTCTGCACTCGATTTCAGACGAATCCCAAGCAGAGTCACATGGACTCAGCAAAAAAGATTCTCCGCTATCTCAGAGGAACACCTGACATGGGTTTATGGTATCCAGCAGATGATAATATTGAACTAACTGGTTACTCTGACGCTGACTATGCAGGATGTAGAATTGACTGAAAGTCAACTTCTGGAACTTGTCAGTTCCTTGGCAGTAAGCTGATATCATGGTTTTCAAAGAAACAGCATTCAGTAGCGACGTCAACTACCGAAGCTGAATATATGGCTGCCGGAAGTTGCTGCGCCCAAATCCTTTGGCTGAGAGAGCAGCTACGCGACTATGATGTCATTCAGAATGAAGTGCCGATCTTCTACGACAGCTCCAGTGCGATTGCAATCACTCAGAACCCTATACTTCATACTAAATGCAAGCATGTGGACATAAGACACCACTTCATTCGTGACCATGTCGAAAAGAAGGATATCAGGATGGAGAAGATCAATACAGACCGACAAAGGGCAGATATTCTGACCAAGCCTCTAGCTGAAGCCAGATTCACGAAACTTTCAGTAGAGCTAGGTCTGTTGGACCCTACTGACTCCAGTCAGTAAGTGGATTCAAGAGAGGAGCATTCAGCAAGGGGAGATGTTCACTCTAAGTACTGAGTGTATTCAGCATGTAGAGACTCAGCAACCATCCACACACGAGCATTCACGAGCAAACTCAAAATGACTTAAGCTTTCCGCAAGAACTTCATAGTGTAATCTCCAACGAAAGGTGACATACTAGCTCATAGGGAACCAGGCTGAATCAGATCACAAAGCCTCTAGTATCCAAGCGACTGAATACGAACCCAAGTTTATACTTAACTGTTCGTCGCTCTAGAAGCCACTTTCTTGTTCCCTATCCCTCTAACCTAAGCTCAGCAGATCTTATCTATAGCTTAGAACGAAGGAATTCATCTTTGAACTGATCCTTATTGTAAAGGACTCCTTCATAGTTGGAGAGTTTGTCAAACACTTTAGTTTGATACCTTGTAAACTGAGACTTGCTCAGTATAAATCTCAAGAGCAGTGTTTGTCCAGTGCACAAACCGACTGAGACTATCTCAGTATAATAAATAGCCTCTTGATCTTTTCGGGACAGTGGACGTAGGATTGTTGGATCCGAACCACTTTAAAAGTGCTTGTGTTCAGTGTTTTTACTGTTGCATTGATTACTGTTCATACTGAAAGCATTTCTAAAATCATTCAACTGAGTTTCAGCAAAGCTTAATCGATCGCACTAATATACTGAAACTGTTTTCTTAAAAACATTTTCTAACTCAACTGAATTTGGGCCTACACATTTCCGTACTTACTGAACTTCAGTTGAACGGTACTGAATTCTGACCTTAGTCAGCTAGCAGACCTCAGTGAAGTCAATCACTCTGCCATGCGATTCAGAACAGCTTATTTGGTCTACTGAACTTGTTTAGTACGACATTCTCCTGAAAATGATTGTTCGCGTTTTAAGTTGAGAAATTGTTTTCTCTCTCAGTACTGAGCTTATTCAGCACGTAGAGACTCAACAACCATCTACACGAGGTATCAGCTGACTACGATGTTCAGGTGACAGGTTTGCGTATCGCTACTCAGTAGCCAATGAAATACTCTGTGCATTTATGATTCAGATTCAGCTTCAGCTTCATATTCAATGCCTTAGAAAATGTCATTTAAAATAACAGTTTACATTTAATACACGACATTCTATGTAAAGTATGATGAACTCTGCGGCGCATTAAATGCATGTCGAATCAAGTTACTTCTTTAGCTAATTACAACTGTATTTTGACTTAGGCAGCTAAATTGATCATTGCCTATTTTATAACATTAAATCCTAGCCATCCATCTCATAAAGCTGATTTAAACTGAACCATGGATTTTTAACTGTTCATCTTCTTTAACATATAAAAACACGTTCAAAGTTTAGAAACCGCCATTTCCACTCTACAAATTTCACAACCCTAGATTTTCTGAAAAAAGCCTTCGTATATTTGCAATCTTCTATTTCAATCTCTTAGAAAAAGTTTGGTAAATCTTTAATGATCATTCAGCATCGTATATAATATTTATAATATTTTTCGTTCGATACTGATCTCTTGTCTTTGCAGAATATAAAATATGGCAGGAAGGGATGTTATTGGTCTAGTAAACATGAAAGAAATTCTCGAGAAGGATCGCATATGGTTTGAGCCGATGATGGAGTTCGACTCATGCGACCTTGATTTCATGGAAGAGATCTTTGACTCACTGAGGGCGACAGGATTGGAGGGTTTTCTGTCAAGGAAGCTATCATACTTCCTCCCTCGACAGATAGCTGAGTTATATCTAAACTCAGAGTCAGTAGAAGGGGATATCCGGTGCAGATTAGTCACTCATCTTATTGGAGACCCCGCCCGCGCCATACCAGAGATCAAGATGATGTCCATTAAGGAAGCACTTCAGCGTAGCTTCAAACTTCCGAGCAAAGGTTTCAGTACTATGGGATACAAAGATGACTTAATGGACGAATACTTGGAAGTGTTCTGCGGGAAGCCAACCATGTTCAGAGCTGCCTTCCCAAAGAATGCCATGCTCCCACAGTATAGAGCACTTGCCTATATTGTGACTCAGTTACTGACGACTCAGGCCGGCTCGTTTGACCAAGTATCGAGGCCGAAGATTCAACTGATGATGGCCATTCATGACCAAGAAAATATTAATTGGGCAGAGTTCTTCTTGAAGGAGTTTATGACTCAGGCCGCAAAGTTCGATCATTCCGACAATTGCCTGTCAGTCTAAGGAAAATTTTTATACGGCACAAAGCTCTCAGTTATGATTGAGGATCTCTATGGAGCTGATAATGTCGTCTATGCTGACAAGCTATACTTTAATCCAAAGAAAGTAAGGTTTCAGAGCAGGGCAGCAGCCCTTCAGCAAATTAGAGCTGGGCCTGCTGAGCCCAAGACAGGAGCTCAGAAGACCTCAACACCTTCCAAGAAGAGGTCACCTCTGAAGACTATTACCAAGACACCGACCAAGAGACAGAAGAAAGTCAGTGAGTCGTAGTTCCACCACCTTTGCAACTAAGGGACAAGGCTGAGTCCTCTGAGAAAACGGTGTCAGTGGAGAAGGTTGTCTCCACTGAATAGGGAGAAGCTGTGGACCAAGGGGAGAAACTGAACCGATCCCTACTACTCAGAGCCCCTTGGATATCCCTCCACTCAGTTGCATCCCATCTGCTGAAAAACAACAGTCTCCAATAAAAGTTGAAGACTCAGAGACTGCTTCAGAGTCAGAGTCTATCGGGATGGAGGCTTCAACATTACAGTCGAGAGCCTCTTGAGAGATTTCAAAACACATTCCGAAGATAGCTAGCCATACAGATCTGATCATATTGGCGAGGTAGGCTAGGCTCCACACCTTGATTCGGTTCCAGGAGTGGTCAACACTGAACAAGTTGATCCAGCACCACTCCTGCGAACAACTCCACGAAGAGGAGTTGATGATTAGGGACAAGATAGGTTGTTCATAGCCTTCAGATATCTGTTCCTTAGAAGATTTGAGAGCAGCCATGCTCGCCATGCTGAATAACCGTCAACCCACTTCAGCGACGGCTCCCTCAGATGGGTCTGATCCTGACGATCAGGACCCACCCTGTGATTCAGGCCCTGAGAAGCCTGATGAGGGAACTCAACTGGAGAAGGATGCTCCTATTACGTCTGCTGAACTACCACTCAGCATCCTTCCTCCAGGCCAGTCGGCGGATCCACCACAGCTATTGCTGGAGTCTGCGTTCGAGGCAGCGCCCAACCCGAAAAGCCGACGCTCGAAGTCAGTGGCTAGGGCACTGAGGAGTCAAGGTACTCAGAATAGACTCCTCGCCTGCGCTGTCCACAAGACGTGGAGGCAGTCCACGCAGGCTCAGAGTGCAGAGATAAAGGGGCTCAGAACTTCAATTCAAAACACGCCTGCCCCTGACTTGTCAACGATACTGACCGACGCACTTGCCACTCAGAGAGCCAATTTCGAAGAGCAACTGAAGCTGATGGAAGCTGGCCAAGCTAAATTTCTGGAAGAATACCAGGCAGCCCAGACAGCTCACTCTGAATCCATATCTTCTTTAACTCAGGCCTCCGAGCTTAGACTCCAAACAATTCCGAAGGCTATAGAAGATAAAGTGGATCAGAAGTTGAAGGATATTCACACTGAGGTGGAGAACTCTCATAAGAAGTACATCGAGGATTTAACAGATGGGAGAAATGAGCTCCATGAGAGGCTTGTAAAGTTGCAAGACGCATTAGACAAACTTACCTCAGCTTACACCAGCCTAGACAAGCAAGTACAAATTCCTACCCCAAGGTTATTTTTTGATGCCAAAAAGGGCGAAGGAAAAGAAAAGGTACCCAAAGCACCAAAGCGAGTAAGGACAGTGGCAGGAGCATCTCAGAGTCAACAATCAGCTCCCACTACTCAGGCATGACAGGGTGTGGCCCAGGGTGTCTCAGCAGCAGGGGCTGTAGTACCTGCTCAGGCAACTCAAACTCCAAGTGATATTATCAAAGAAATTGCTGAGTATGCAGAGGAGGACTCAGAAGAGGAAGAAGTCCCTCTACCTCCTCCAGTTCAAGGAAAAGGGAAGAAAATTCTGAAGCTCCCTACTCCAATTAAAAAGAAAGGAACTAAGAGGTTCATAACTACCGAGGAAGAGGCTCAGATAGCAGCTGATGAGAAGCTAGCTAGGGAGATAGCCGAGGCAGAGGCTGCGAATAAGCCCAAGAAACAGCCTGCCAAAGGCAGAACTAAAGTTCATAGGCGTGAGAAGCCTGGGACAAGGCTGCCCCCAAGGAACCTCAAGCTAAGTGATGAAGCAGACAAAGAAAAAGAAAGAGAACATCAGCAGCAGCAGCAGCAGCAAACTGGTCAGCAGAGTACTTCCAAAGAAAAATCTTCAACACCTGCTGACTCAGAAGAAGAACAAGAGCATGTGCCTTCCTATGTTCCTTCAAAAGCACAAGAGCAAGAGATGCAGGAAATTTGGGATCAGATGGAGAGGTACTTAGACAGAGGAGCTGAAGCCAGGCAGATTAGTGCAGCAAGAGAAAGGCTCAGACTCGCTGTCTAGAAGCTCTGATAATCAAGGTTGAGAAGGAAGCTAGCCAGAGGATACCTGAAAAAGTTGATATTCCATACAAGTACAGAAGATTCAGGAAGCCCACAGACCTCAGAATCCATAGATGGCCCAGGGTTGATGATTGGATTCCATGGGAACGGACTCAGAGGTGGGAGACGCTGAAGGATGATTATATTGAGAGATTCTACTTCTGGAGATATTGGACTGATATGCACAAGTCCATTGCCTTTGCTGAATGGCTTCTGAAGAGCGATCTTGAGATCTATGCAAGAGTTCAGAAGGCCTTAGCTGAAAAGGTTGATGTAAGGGTCCCAGCTCCAAGACTTATGCCTCCCCCACTGAAGCTTGATGGTTCTGTACACTTTGGGGTGATTGAAAAAGAAATAAAGGATGCTGCTCAAGCCAAGAATCTAGATGAGGATGAACCTGCTGACATGGCTGAGATACTGAAGCTGAGAAGGGTTACTTACAGAATGTATGGACTGCCGCTCCCTGAAGCAAAATCAAAGGACTTTAAATATCGGATTCAGCAGTACAAGAGATGATAGATAGCTTCTGTATTTTTTCTGTCTTTCTTTCTTAGTATAGCAAGCTTGATGTACTGTACTAAAATTTCTTTAAATATAATACATAATTGTTGTTCGGCCCTGACAATTCTTTATTGTCTACATGGCCTTGTTTCTTTTATGCTTAACACTCAGAATCACTCAAGTGATTACTGACTCAAACACTCACTGAATATTTATCCTTATATTTGTCAGTTCTTAGTTTGTTAGATTCTGATCTTATAGATTGTTTTTGGGGGAAATTGTTGTTAGAAAGGGAGAAATTGCTGTTAGTTTCTGTATAGTTTCTGATATTTCTTCCCTAATTCCTCAGTAGTCTAGAACTTGAAGAACAACTCTACTGATTCTACTTGTAATATTTGTAAGGAGCTTTGTTTCTGATAGTTGTAGTGTTAGGTTTTGGCATCATCAAATATGGGGAAATTGTTGAGAGATGATTCAGTAGCTCCACAACTTGTTAGGAGATAACTCAGTAGCCTAGTGCTCAGTAGATTTGAAGATCCCAAAACCTTACTTTGACTGATGAACCATTCCGTTGTAATTTGTTATTCTGTCTCTGAGGGTTTCAGACTCAGTAGACACTCTTCATTTTGGTTCAGGCGCTCAGTTCTGTCCGCTGGTTCTTCAGCAGACTATCGGCCTCAGCACCAAAAAAAGAAGACTCGAGTAATCTTGGACTCGGCGGGAGCATGATATGCGAAAGGAGTCGATAGAGCCGAACTTCAACAGGAGTAGTTCACTGTACTCAGAGTTGATCTTCAGTAGAGTTGACTCAGCAGGAGTATGCTACTGAACATAGATCAGACTCAACAACGCCTAGATAGTCTTCTGACTATCAAGATCTCATAAGTCAAATCAGCAGAGTCAAACGAGGTATAGAGAAGTCAGCTTCAGATCCACCTTGAAGTTTGTTCTGTCTCACCTACTTTCTTCAGCCTCGACCAATGACGAGCGGCCTGCTGTCTACTTTCTGATTAAAGCTGCAAGTCAACAACTTTCCAGAAATAGGGAGAAAGGACTCTGCCACCATACTTTGAAAGAGTCGTTAGCTACCCAAAAGAGAGAGACACATGGATCATCGTCTCCAACGGATTTATCCATGCCTCTGCTCTATAAATAGAGGGAATATTTCAAATTGAAGCTCACCTAGAACTCAGAAGAACACACGAGCATTCGCGAGCAAACTAAAAACGACTTAAGCTTTCCGCAAGAACTTAATCTCCAGCGAAAGGCGACATACTTGCTCATAGGGAACCAAGCTGAATCAGATCATAAAGCCTCTAGTATCCAAGCGACTGAATACGAACCCAAGTCTATATTTAACCGTTCGTCGCACTAGAAGCCACTTTCTTCTTCCCTATCCCTCTAACCTAAGCTCAGCAAATCTTATCTATAGCTTAGAACGAAGGAGTTCATCTTTGAACTGATCCTTATTGTAAAGGACTCCTTCATAGTTGGAGAGTTTGTCAAACACTTTAGTTTGATACTTTGTAAACTGAGACTTGCTCAGTATAAATCTCAAGACCAATGTTTGTCCAGTGCACAAACCGAATCTCAGTATAATAAATAGCCTCCTGATCTTTTCGGGACAGTGGACGTAGGATTGATGGATCCGAACCACTTTAAAATTGCTTGTGTTCAGTGTTTTTACTGTTGCATTGAGTACTGTTCATACTGAAAACATTTCTAAAATCATTCAACTGAGTTTCAGCAAAGCTTAATCGATCGCACTAATATACTGAAACTGTTTTCTTCAAAACATTTTCTAACTCAACTGAATTTGGGCCAACACATTTCCGCACTTACTGAACTTCAGCTGAACGGTACTGAATTCTGACCTTAGTCAGCTAGCAGACCTCAGTGAAGTCAGTCACTCTGCCACACGATTCAGAATAGCTTATTTGGTCTACTGAACTTGTTCAGTACGACATTCTCCTGAAAAAGACTGTTCGCATTTTAAGTTGAGAATTGTTTTCAGGTGTATTCACCCCCCCCTTTACACCTGAACGTTTTATCTCGGGACCAACATATTGTGAAGGAGTTCTTACAAGAAAGAACAGTTCAAAAGATATGAACTCCTTCGAGGTTCTAAGCTATATATTTTACAATAGGCTCGCTTAGATAGAGAAAAGGAACAATAATTCTCTAGAAAAAAAGAATTAAAAAGATATCTAATCTAAGAGCAAGTTCTTCGTTTGTATGTTGCTTGAAAGTTCGCTAGAGTTCTTGAGCTTGTTCACTTGGGTTCCCGTATCTTCTTCTGCTTGAAGACCTTCTCTATTTATAGTCTTCGGTTTGCGAGTAGATCCGTTGGAGAGGGTCTAGCCATGTGTCGAATAAGACAAGAAAAATGGCCATATGAAATTTGAACTTTGAGTAGAGGCACTGTAGAGATTTCCTCTTTTTCCGGCTAGGAGCAGCTTTATGGCAGAGCAGGTAAGGCGTTGTCGGCTCCTTATTGGTCGAGGTATATGAGAGTTGGTGAGGCTTGTTCAAACTCAAGGTACACTGAGTTGACTTCCTCTGAATACTCGGATCGTCGCCTGATTGTCCTCTATCGACATTCGTCTGAACACTTCAGTTGCTTGGCACGAACTCCTTTGCAGACTCAGTTGGTGATAAACATACCAACTGACTTCTTCGAAACTGAGTCCTTCAGCTGAGTACGAGATCTTCAACTGACTTCACAGCTCCTGAACTCTAGCATATTGAGTTCTTCAAACTAAGTTGTTACAATATCGAAGGTTCGTCATTGAACTAGGGGTTTTAGGATTTTCAAATCTTATCAAATAAACTCATCCAATAGTTGTCATGAGTAAATATGTAGATAAACATAGCAAAATACGAATTAATTTTATTCTTCGCACATAATTGATCGTATAATATTAATCCAATTATTTAAATTAATTTCATTCTGCTAACCAAAATACAACTTCTACAGTGCAGTCACTACTTACTAGTACAACAAATTAAATTAGACTATTACCGTAAGTAGATGGTAGCTTGTTGTCTGATGTGTAATCAGATTTCAGGAAAAATAAAGAATTAGGGATTTGAGGATTTTTTATGGAGGAGAATTGTAATTTTTTTTCCTTTTCTATGTTTTTTAGGAGAGAGAAATGAGATGAGTTGCAGTGTCATTTTATTAGGAGAGAATTTTAAGTTTAGGAGAGAAAGTGTTAGATTGATAATTATTTTTGTGACGATGTTAGATAGACAATTATTTTTTATGACAATGTTATTTTCACAATAAATTCCTTTTTTTAGACCACAATCTTTAATTAATAAAACTCATATCAATTTAATTAATAAAAGCTACCATTAATGACCGTGACTTATTTCCATGAGTAATTTAAAGTCACATTGTCGGGCCCAATTTGTGTGTGGACCAGCTTGCAGCAATCAATGTCGGATTAGGCCCAAATATTGGCCCAATTAGATCAGACACTACACGATAGATGAAAATTAGTCGGAGAGATTCCTGTTGAATTAGTATATGAAGTAAAATTCTAGGTTATGAATTATTTTTTTTTATTATTATTATTTTTATAAAGTCCGAAGCCTAAGGATTACCTATAAACATGCTGCATTGTTTTATTATGAAAATTGTGGTAATCTTAATTTTTAGGTTTACGAAGTAGAGGGTTCATCTATATTTAAGATTCATATCAATATACAATTCCAACAAGTGAAAAATGGTAATTTTCCCTCTCTACTTCCCAATTTAGCACGCAATATGATGGAATGATCTAGAACTTCATTTGTAATTTCAAGATACCTTGTAGACTAGGAATGTATGTAGGTTATGTTATGATTCTAAATCAAACTGCTCCATTCCTACCAATGCTACATGTAACGGGCCGCATGACTCAATGAGACTTTTTCGCACGAGTTGGGTCATGCTACATCACATTGGGTTATCCATGAGTCTAGCTCACATTTGGAGAATTCTAGAATACTTATAGAATATTTTGGATCCTAGATCAATATGGAAAGATCTAGGTAATTATTATGATTGATATGTAATTGATATGATTTGTATATAGGTATGGTAGGGTTCTAGAAGGTAGATAGGAGCCGTTAGATCGAATTGATCTAAGTTGTTCATTGTAGAGGAGGAGGGCCATAAATACCCCACCTTCATTCATTTGTAATCACCAAGTATTCAAGTAATACAAAGCATTCTCCAAGAACTTCTCACTCTACTTTCTCTCTCTAAGTGTGTTTGTTCGAGGATAGGCTGACTAGCAAGCTTCGAGGCGACGTCAAAGTTGCTAGTGCCGCACATGAAATTCCGCGCACGTGACAGTTGGTATCAGAGCTCCGAGGGGAGTACGGTCTGAGCACACGAGAGGAATGGCGGGTACGGTCCGAGCACACGAGAGGAATATGGAGAACGTTGAGGTCGTGAAGCAAACTAAGGCCAAGAGGGCGGGTTCTCATGACGTGATGGCGGATCTCAACGCTAGGCTTGCAAGGGTCGAGCTAGCGGTTGGTGAAGGGCAAGTTCGAGGAGTTGGACCGACGCATCTCCGGGAGGGAATGCAAGGTGCCATGAACGAAGCCTTGTCTAATTTCTAAGCCATTGTGAAGTCAATGGAGGACGCCTTTGAGGCAAGGTATGTTTCACTTGAAACTGAACTCGCTAAAGTTGTGTCTGAGTTGAGCGAGACAAGGGACGAACTAGTCCTTTGCAAGAAGGCAATTGCCCAAGGGGAAGGTGTCGCCGGATCAACAAGGATTGTCAACTCCGGAAGGGTGGACGTTCCAAAACCGAGGGCGTACAAGGGATAACAGAACGCAAAGGAATTGGACAACTTCCTTTGGAGTCTTGAAAGGTACTTCAAGGCACTTGGCGTAGAGGAGGACGCCAAGCGGGTCGATAATGCAACACTCTACTTGGAGGACACCGCTATGGTGTGGTGGAGGCGACGGTGTGGAGACATCGAGCGTAGGACGTGCACTATCGACTCATAGGATGAGTTCAAGAGGGAACTCAAGAGGCAATTCTATCCGGAGAATGCCGAGGAGGAAGCTAGGGTCAAGCTTCGACATCTTACCCAAAAAGGTATGATTCGTGATTATGTTAAGGAATTTTCTGAACTTCTTCTCGAAATTCCCGACTATCCAGACAAGGAAGCGCTCTTTTTCAAAGGTGGCTTTCAAAATTGGGCCAAGTTGGAGATACAACGACGGGGTGCTCAAGACCTTGCCACGACAATGTCCATTGCCGAGTCCTTGATAGAGATCAAGAAGATGCAGAATCTCAAGACCACGAAGGAGAGGGGTGACAAAGGCAAGAGTTGGGGAGACCATCATGGCAAAGAGAGCAAATACAAGTCCGACAAGGGGCGGCACTCGAAGTCGGACAAGAGTGGGGATCGGCGACCACTCAAGTGTTTCTTTTGCGAGGGACCACACAAGGCGATGGATTGCCCAAAGAAGGCCAAACTGTCGGCTCTTATTGATGAAACGGAGGACAATGTCAAGGATGTGAAGACGGCATCACTTCAAATCCTTGGAGCTATCAAGGCGAAAGTGGAGGTACCAAAGTCAGAGCGAAAGGGACGATTGTTTGTAGAAGCCAAGGTGGGTGCTCACACCACCAAAGCTCTTATTGATACCGGCGCCCAAGCTAACTTTTTAAAGTATGAAGAGGCGGAAAGGCTAGGCATCAAGTATACGAGGCAAGCGGGGTTCCTCAAAGCCATTAATTCGCCACCCAAGGCCATCTATAGCGTTGCTAAGAATGTTGAGGTATGTCTTAGCACTTGGTGTGGTACTATTGACTTTTCTATTGTGCCTAAGGAGGATTACCCGGTCGTGTTGGGGATGGATTTCATGGATCATGTGAGAGCTATACCAATTCCATGTGCCGATACTATTGGCATCTTGGGGAGGGTAAGACTTGCATGGTGCCATTAGCCCGAGAGTTCAAAAGTAGCGTAAAGCAACTCTCGACCATGCAACTATCGAAGGGGGTCAAGAAGGCACAACCGACGTTCCTTGTTGCCTTGAAGGAGGACGAAGGGAACTCGACGTCCGATGGGGTCCCAAAGGAGGTCATTCACGTTCTTGATGAGTTCAAGGACGTTATGCCGGAAGCATTGCCCAAAAAGCTTCCGCCGAAGAGAGAGGTCGACCATAAGATCGAGTAGGTACCTGACGCTACCCCTCCTGTAGCCGTACCTTACCGAATGGCACCTCCTGAACTCGAGGAGTTGAGGAGGCAATTGAAGGAGTTGTTGGATGCCGACTACATCCAACCATCGAAGGCTCCCTATGGTGCACAGGTGCTATTCCAAAAGAAGCACGATGGGTCGTTGAGGATGTGCATCGACTATAGGGTGCTTAACAAGGTGACGATGAAGAACAAGTACCCGATACCGTTGATCGCCGACTTGTTTGATCAACTTGGAGAGGCAAAGTGGTTTTCCTACTTGGCCTTGAGATCCGGCTACTATCAAGTGCGGATCGCCGAAGGTAACGAACCAAAGACCGCATGTGTGACGAGGTATGTTTCGTATGAATTTCGTGTTAAGCCCTTTGGACTAACGAATGCCCCTGCCATATTTTGTACTTTGATGAATTTGGTGTTTCAACCATTCTTGGATAAGTTCGTGGTGGTGTACTTAGACGACATCATCATCTATAGCAAGACGTTAACGGAGCACATGGAACACTTGAGATAAGTTTTCCAAGTCCTGCGGGAGAACGAACTTTATGTCAAGCGGGAGAAATGTGTTTGCCCAAGCCGAGGTGATGTTGTTGGGCCACATTGTGGGAGGCGGTAAGTTGAGGATGGACAAGTCCAAGGTTCGAGCCATTTATGAGTGGGAGCCGCCAAAGAAGGTAACCGACCTCTGATCCTTCCTTGGCCTCGTCAACTACTATCGGAGATTCATGAAATGATTCTCCACCATAGCCACTCCACTCACCGAGTTGTTGAAGAAGGATAATGTGTGGAAGTGGGATGATAGAGTGCAAGAGGCGTTTGATGCACTCAAGAAGGCGGTGATTAAGGAACCCGTCCTTGCTCTACCGGATCATACTAAGGCGTATGAGGTACAAACAGATGCTTTCGACTTTGCTCTTGGTGGTGTTTTGATGCAGGATGGGCATCCTATTGCCTTCAAAAGTCGGAAGCTCAATGAGGTGGAGAGGAAATACACCATCCAAGAGAAAGAGATGACGGTTGTAGTCCATTGTTTGAGGACATGGAGACATTACTTGTCGGGGTCCAAGTTCGTGGTGAAGATGGACAATTTGGCGACAAGTTACTTCCTCAAACAAAAGAAGCTTTCCCCGAAGCAAGTTCGATGGCAAGCATTCTTGGCCGAGTTCGATTTTGGCATGGAGTACAAACCGGGCAAGACAAATTTAGTGGCAGATGCACTAAGCCACAAGGTGGAGCTCGCGGCCATCACAAGTTCAAGTTTCCCGTTAGTGGACCGCATCAAGGAGGGACTAGAGCATGACCCGCAAGCCAAACATGTGGTGAACTTGGAAATTAAAGGAAAAAGATGACAATTTTGGTTGCATGATGGATTGCTCATCGCAAAAGGGGACCGGATGTACGTGCCGAAGTGGCAAGACTTGAGGAGAGAGATCATCAAGGAGTTCCAAGACTCGAAGTGGGCGGGACATCCGGGGATGCAACGGACTTTAGCACTTGTGGAGCGTGCCTACTATTGGCCTCAAATGCGGGAAGACATTGAGGTATTTGTGCGGACGTGTCTTGTGTGTCAACAAGACAAGGTTGATCAACACAAATAAGGAGGGTTGCTTGAGCCATTACCCATACCGAAGAAGCTATGGGAAAGCAATGGACTTTATCACTTGCCTTCCGAAGTCCAAGGGGTGTGGGAACATCATGGTCGTGGTGGACAGATTTAGCAAGTATGGCGTGTTCATCGCGGTGCCGAAGAAGTTCACGGCCGAGGATGCGGCAAAGCTCTTCTTCCAACATGTGGTGAAGTATTGGGGCATACCCAAGATGATAGTGAGTGATCGGGACACTCGCTTCACGAGACGATTTTGGATGGAGTTCTTCCAGATGATGGGGCCGGAGCTCAACTTCTCAACAAGCTTTCACCCTCAAACGGATGGGCAGACAGAGAGAGTGAACGCCTTGTTGGGACTATATTTGAGGCACTATGTGAGTTCCAACCAAAGTGACTGGACTAATTTCCTTGATATTGCTCAGTTTTCTTATAATTTGCAGAGGAGCGAGTCAACGGGAGCTACTCCATTCGAGATTGCGACGGGACAACAACCTCTAACGCCACAAACACTTATCGGAGGTTATAGCGGTCCGAGTCCCTCCGCTCTCAAGTTTGCAAAGGGATGGCATGAGAAGACGAACATGGCGCACTCCTACTTAGCTAAAGTCACGAAGAGGATGAAGAAGTGGGCCGACACTAAGAGGAGACACGTCGAGTTCGAGGAAGGAGACTTGGTCATGGTGAAGCTTCTTCCTCATCAAAGCCGAAGGTTTGCAAAGGTACACAAAGGGCTAGTCTGACGTTACGAGGGGCCATTTCTGATAGAGAAGTGGGTCGGGAAGCTAGCTTACCGTTTGACACTACCTTCGCACTTGGAGATGTATAATATCTTCCATGTGTGCTTGTTGAAGTCGTACCACGAAGACGAGGAGGAGCCGAGTAGGGGCGAATCGAAGAGGGCACCAACCGCTATCACTACCATGCCCGACATGGAGGTCGATGAAATACTCGAACATAGAGTTATGCCGAGGCGAGGCTCGCACCCGAGCTATGTGGAGTACTTTGTCAAATGGAAGGGGCTACCGGAGAGTAAGGCAAGTTGGGAGCATGAACTAACTTTGTGGATTCACAAGGAAGAGATCGAGGCATACAAGGCAGACGCGACGAGGGCGTCGCCGAATTGAGTGGGGGAGAATGTAACGGACTTCATGACTCAATGAGGCTTTTCTACACGAGTTGGGCCATGCTACATCACATTGGGCTGTCCATTAGCCTAGCCCACATTTGGAGGATTCTAGAATACTTCTAGAATATTTTAGATCCTAGATCAATATGGAAAGATCTAGGTAATTAATATGATTGATATGTAATTGATATGATTTGTATATATGTATGTTAGGGTTCTAGAAGGTAGATAGGAGTTGTTAGATCGAATTGATCTAAGCCGTTCATTGTAGAGGAGGAGGCCTATAAATACCCACCTTCATTTATTTGTAATCACCAAGTATTCAAGTAATACAAAACATTCTCCAAGAGTTTCTCTCTCTACTTTCTCTCTCTAAGTGTGTTTGTTCGAGGGTAGGCTGACTAGCAAGCTTCGAGGTGACATCAAAGTTGCTAGTGCCGCACGTGAAATTACGCACACGTGACATACAGTGCCACGTATCCATGAAGAGAAGGAAATATCACATGCAGATCAAGATATCTGATGTGTTCAAGAAAGCGGTTATGGCTAGCTAGCGGTTATGACTTGCTTCTCCATTATTTTCTAGCTTCTTCTAGAGTATTCTCCTAGCTTAGTCATTAAACAACAAGTTTTGTATATATAGTCTAGAGCAACAAGGAATCTGTAAGTATTGATCTTGATTCTTGAATACAATTTCTTCAAGCTTCCGCTCTACTTTGTTTTCTACTCTGATTTCTACTTGTTCTTATCAATCATGATTATCTCTTTTGGCTTTGATTATGATCCATGATCTGCATATTATCATGGTATCAGAGCCTCGCTTTGTAGGGTAATGATCTGTGGTCGGATCTATCCTTTGAATTTGTGATTTCTCTTTAGTTCTATGATTTTCTACTTCTTCAATGGCTCGAACTCAATCTGCTGAGGATGTTAATACTCCTTATTATCTTCACCAAGATGACACTCCAAGAACTGTTCTAGTAAATCCACCCTTGAGTGGTGAAAACTTCCACTCTTTGAGCAGATCCATGCGGATCGCGTTAGGCGCTAAGAACAAGCTTCATCTTGTTCAACCTAATGCAACACAGATCGCACAAATACCTGCAACTATTCATCAAGATTATCCAGCTTAGCAAAGCTGTGATCTCATGATCCAATCCTGGATTCTAATTTCATGTACGAAGGAGATTTCTCATTGCATCTTGTATGCAGAGACTGATGCAAGTATGTAGAAGATTCTACACGAGTGATACTCACAAGGTAATTTCGCTTGCATCTTTGGACTGAAAAGAAATTTACACCACTATGCAGGGTAATCTCTCTGTCACTGCATATTTTAACAAATTGGATTGCCTATGGAAGGAATTTCATCAGTATAGTCCCATTCCTACGTGCACTTGTGGTGTTATGCGCACATGTACTAGTAATTGTCTGAAATTGATGGCTGAAAAGGAGGAATCTAGCATCTCTATTAAATTTCTCATGAGTCTTAATGTTGTATTTTCGTCTGTGCGTGGACAAATCCTCATGATGAAGTCATCTCCTAATCTCAATCAAATTTTTAGCCCGTTGTTTAAGATGAAATGCAACGACAGGTAAGTGGTGGTTCTCATGGTACTCTTGACTCCATGGCTATGATGAGTCAGCGTATGAATTCTAAGAATTCCTCTGAGAATGTTCTAGCTTGTTATGGTGCTGGAGGATCCAAACCGATTTTTATATGGTCATGTGAAGGAGAAATGCTACAAGCTCAATGGCTTTCCTTCCCAACCAACTCGTAAGGAAAAACCAACATGTTCCCATTGTGGTATTACTAGACATCTTAAGGACAAGTGTTACAAGTTACATGGTTATCCTCCTGGGTATAAGCTCAAGGAAAAGGCATTCACTCCACAAGGCTACCCTACTGCAACAAATTTGGTTTCAGTCCAGCAAGGAGTTGGTGATGGCTCGAGTTCCACTATTTCTACTGATCAGTATTCTCATTTACTTGGCCTCATTTGGAACATGGTTTCTTCTTCATCTACCTTATCTTCAGTTGATCCTATAGGCATAAAGTTTTGAATACATTTCCGCCATTTTTGAACAACTTAGTGCTCTGCATATCTCTAGCTTAAAGACATTTATTACCTTCTAGCACTAGTCTTTTGGTAAATCTCATAAACTGCTTCTGCTAATCACTGACTTACTCTATTTTTGAGTGCTAATGTTTATTTTGCAAATTCAGTTTTCATCTTCAATGGCAACGTCCCCTAGCAATAAAGTTATGATCCCGTCCGACATGGAGGATATTATCAGTGGTAAGAGAATCTGGTTCGAGCCAGTACTCGCCTTCAGGTCGTGTGGTATCACCTGTATGGAGCAGATATTTGACGTCCTTGAGTCGTCAGGCCTTGAGTCTATATTATCTAGGGCTCCCCTCCACTATCTCCCAAGGCAAGTCATGGAGTTCTTCATGAATATCCGTGAGGGCGAGGATAACCAAGAGATTTCTTGCACTAACTACCAGCAAGAAACGATTAACAACCGGTGGGAATCAAAGATTGTTGACTTGGATATCGCGGAGTGCCTCCGAATCAGCTTCAATCTTCCCAACTCCAGTATCTCTCCGATAGGGTACAAAGAGTCATCCATCAATAAGTACCTTAGTATGTCCAGTGGGGAGAAGAACATTGTATTCAAAGCAGCGTTTCCCTAGAGTCATCTGCTCTCTGATTATCGAGGATTGGCATACATTGTCAACCACTTCCTCACCAGTTCAGTTGGATCCTACGATCAACTCTCTAGGATCAGGATCCAAATCATGATGGCCATAATCGATGTTCTTTGTGTCTAAATTCAAGGCACAGACTCAGAAGTTTTTATACGGAGAAGACAAGACTTCCATGCACTTGATCCCAAAAGGCAAGCTCCTATATGGCAGCAAGGTATCTATTCTGATTGAAGACTATTGCCAGGGACAAGTGGTCTTCACTGACGCACGGCTGTTCGATAAAAAGAACATTAAATTCTCAAGTGCGGCAGCTACTTAGAAGTCCTTTGGGCGAGGACAACATGACAAACTTCCTCTCACGATCACTCTGGACCCCTGCCCGACTCAGCAAAAGAAGAGAAAGATACTGAAGAAAGTTTAACCTTCATTAGTGATCCCCGAGACCATCTCCATTCAAGATTCAGTGTTCGGTAAGAGGACGTGAGTATGAAAGACAAGGTTTAGAGGATTCAGTCCAAGGAGACCCAGTCAGATATTCCAGCTGACATTCCTCAAACTGTGGTCTCCACATCCATCCCTACTTCAGTTCTGATAGCTCAAAGTCGAGTTGCTGAAGAGATAGCGGGTGAGATTCCCGAGATCCTTGATCATGTAGATCTCGTGGATACTGCAGTCAGGACGAGGGTTTAGATCCGTCTCAGATTCCTGGAGTGGGATCTCTTGGCTGAGATGATCAACCTCAGGATAGTCCCTGAACTAATCAAGGAAGAGCAGACCTTGAGAGAGGAGATAGGCTATGGCGAGCCTACTGACATAGCATCGATGGACGATCTTCGTGCTACCATGCTTATGCTCCTGATCAGAAAGGGCGAGGTGAACAGAGCCCTCGACTCAGTCTGACTCTCACCACGACTCACCACCCAAGGATGCAGACTAGGGAGGATCTGATGTGGGAAAATCTCCCAGGGATGACTCGCCACCTCCACCTCCATCTTCAGGCGATATCATCCCTACGCCGTCTAAATCTCAACCGAAGAAGTAATCTCGATATCAGGCTGCTAAGATCAAAGACACTATTGTGGCATCGATTAATAAGTGTCTGAAGCGACAGGGTCATAAGAACCGTCTCCTCGTAGCAGACGTGAATCACAAGTGGAGCCAATTTACTGAGGCTCAGACCCTTAAGCTTGGGGACTTAGCTTCACAGTTGCAAATGATCAGCACTTCGACTAATCTTAATGTTGAAGAGATCCTAAACCAAGCACTGGAAGCACAAAGAACTGATCTGGGATCTAAGTTTCAGACTATCCTATAGACTCAGGCCAAGACTTTTTTAGATCAAATGGCCTCTGCACTGGATCAGGTTCTTAAGGCTATTGAGGAGCGCAACAAACTCACTACTGACAGTGTGACAAAAGTGCTAGTAGCTCAACACGACGCCTGCAAGCTAATTGAGAAAGATGCTGTTGAATAAGTGTACACATACCTACGACAGATCGATGCTTCCAAGTCTGATCTACTCAAAGTCGTCAATGCTGAACACGATAAGAGATGGAATGAGTATACAAACGCAGTCGGGGATGTGGGAGCTAGACTTGACACCATCAGCTTATCAATAGAAAACCTTACCAAGAAGGTCACTCCTTTGGCTACTCACATTGATGATGCCAAAAAGGGGGAATGAAGTCTAAGTGAACATCTACTGACCCTATTAAAGGCTGAAGAGGCAGGACCTAACAAGGTCTCAGAAGGTAAGGGGGAAGAGACTACTGAAAGGGGAGAGGGCTCAAGAGAGCCTACTGAAGAGGTTATGACTGAAGTGGCTCAGTTTGTTGAAGGTCTAACTGAGGATGAGCCACCAGTCAGGACAACAGCTAAAGGTAAAACCTTAGCTCCCCCAAGTCCTCCAAAGGCTAAGAAAATGAAGTTCAGAACGCCAGAAGAACACATAGCTTTTGATGAGAAAATGGTGCGAGAACTTCATGAGCAAGAGGAGAAAAAGAAGACAAAGGCAAAGAAGGGCATTCAGATCAGATATCCAAGTCCTACTCGAACCAGGTCTGTACTGCCAAGACAAGTCAAGTCTACTACTGCCTCCAAGTCCAAAGATGCTGAGAAGAAGCCTAGAGCTTCTAACTCCAAGTCAGCTGGACAATGCGGCTCAGAAGCTCAATGTTGGGTGATGATTCTATCCTCAGCAATGTTGGAAAATAGTGGGAAATGACTCAGTCTTCTTCGGTGATATTTACTCAGTAGCCCCGTGCTCTGAAGGAGTCTGTGAAGATTTGAAAATCCCAAAACCCTATATTGATTGATGAACCATTACGTTGTAAAATGTTTTTGTCTCTAAGGTTTTAGACTCAGCAGACACTCTGCTCTGGTTCAGGCACTCAGTGGATTATCTGTCTCAGCACCAGAAGTAGAAGACTCAGTAATACTAGACTCAGCAGGAGCAGTATACTGAAAGGAGTCAGTGGAACTAAACTCAGCAGAAGTAGTTCACTGAACTCAGAGCTAATCTTCAGTAGAGCGAACTCAGCAGGAGCATGCTACTGAACCAAAGATCAGACTCAACAATGGCCAGACAGTCTTCTAACTGTCAGAATCTTAAAAGTCAAATCAGTAGAGTTAATACGAGGAAAAGAGAAGTCAGCTTCAGATCTCCTTGAAGTCAGTTCTATCTCAACCACTTTTCAGAACCTCGACCAACGATGAGCTGCCAGCTATCAACATTCTGATTAAAGCTGCAAGTCAATATCTTTCCAAAAAAAGGAAGAAAAGACTCTGCAAATTCTTGAAAAGAGTCGTTAGCTACCAAAAAGAGAGAGACAAAGGATCGTTGTCTCCAACGGATCTATCATAATCTCTACTCTATAAATAGAGGGATACATTCAAAATTGAAGCTCATGGAACATACCTAGAACTCACGAGAAGCCAAGAACGTGAGAGAACACACAGAGCATTCAAATGAGCAAATTCGAAAAAGCCTAAGTCTTCTCCAAGAAGTTCGAAGAAACAATCTCCAACGAAAGACTACACTTCTGCTCATAGGGAACCAAGCTAAACTGAATTATACAGCCTCTAGTATCCAAACGATGTTACACGAACCCAGAACTTAATCTCAGCTGTTCGTCGTTCTAGAAGCCACATCCTTGTTCCCTATCCCTCTAACCTAAGCTCATAAGCATATATCCATAGCTTAGACGAAGGAGTTCACTTCTGAACTGTTCTTTATTGTAAAGGACTCCTTCATAGTTGGAGAGTTTTTCAAACACTTAGTTTGATACCCTTGTAAACTGAGACTTGCTTAGTATAAATCTCAAGACCAGTGTTTATCCAGTGTACAAACCGACTGAGACTATCTCAGTATAATAAATAGCCTCCTGATCTTTTGGGACAATGGACGTAGGATCGACGGATCTGAACCACTTTAAAAATGCTTGTGTTCTGTGTTCTTTAGCTTACTGTTGCATTGATTTATTGTTCACACTGAAAAGTATCTTTCAAAATCATCCAACTGAGTTTCAGCAAACTTAACAGACTACACTAATCGAATGAAACTGTTTTGATAAAAACGTTTTCCTAACTCAACTGAATTTGGGCCTACACATTTCCGCACCACTGAACTCCATCTGAACGATATAAATTCTGACTCTAAGTCAGCTAGCAGATCTCAGTAGAGTCAGTCACTCTGCCACACAATTCAGAATAGCTTATCTGGTCTGCTGAACTCGTTCAGTACAACACTTTCCTAAAAAGGATTGTTTATGTTTAAGTTGAGAAAATCGGTTTTCAGGTGTATTAACCCCCCCCCCCCCTCTACACCTGAACGTGCTCTCGGGACCAACAATTGGTATCAGAGCAGGAGTTCTCTAAGACTCTTGTTATTCTGAAATGGTCTACTTGAACGGATCCGGAAAACGTTTTCACTACATATCATTCTTCATTCATATCACTATTTAGCATGTCTGATATGTCAGGGATCAGGATGGTACCCATGTTCTCAGTAGAGAACTATGGTGTATAGCGAGTCAGAATGGAGGCACATATGACCTCTCTCCACGACAGCATGATAGAGGTTCTAGAGGACGGACCTATCGTTCTAATGATCGATAGCGTTGTAGCTCAGGATCCAGCAGACGAAGGTGGAATGGTGACCGGGAAGAAGATTCCCAAGGACAGAAGTCTCTTCACCCCGGAGGAGAAGAAGCTTCACAACTTAGACCGCGTCGCCAGAAACGCCATACTGACCACCCTGAGTGATTCCTATCTCGGAAGAGTTCAGGACTGCAAGTCCGCGAAAGAACTCTGGGATGCTCTAGTGCTACTGACTCGGGGGACTCAGAAGATCAAAGCAAATAAACTCGTGCTGGAACTCCAAAAGCTGGAGAGATTGTTCCTCATGCCTAGTGACACCATTGAAGATCTCAACGTCAGATTTACGGATCTGATGAACTCTATCAACGGGCTGGGAAAGACATTCTCCAACCGAGAGATGAATCTCAAGATTTTGAGGGCACTGCCAGATGCTCACTGGACTCCCTTCGCTACTTTATTGCGGTATTCTGATTTAGATATTGTTACTCCTGACCATATCTTTTCAGAACTTAAAGCAGAGGAATTCGAGTTTGGCTTACCTCAAAGGAAATCGACCATGCCTTTAAGGCATCTATCAGCACAGCAGCTCCAGCGTCTAGTAAGGCTGAACCTTTACTCAATGACATACAAGAAGGAAACTTAGCCAAGAAGTATGCGCTTCTTGCCGTGAAGTATCAGAAAGAGAAGGAGAGGCGCAGAAAAGTGACTAAAGCCCTCAGAGAATCCAAGGGTAAGTCGAAATATACACCTAAGCGCACTCCTGACTCGCATACTTCTGAATGCAGGAAAAAGGATAACTCAGCACAGTCGAAAGACAATGAAAACAAGGAAGAAAGAGTCACCACCTGCTATAATGTAAGAAGTCAGGGCACTATCAGTATGACTGCCCTGAGCTCAGTACTGCTGAACGAGCAGCACGCAAAGCAAGAAGGGAGAAGTTCATCAAGAAGAGACAAGCATACATTGCCGGTGAACTCTCAGACAACTCAGATGAAGTCGATTCTTTCATGGATTCATCTGACGATGAAGCAGCTTTCATGGCCTTAGAGCTTGAAGCTGAAAAACATGCTGAAAAGTGTCTCATGGCAGGAGAAGAGGATGAGGTACACTCTCATGAACCATTTAATTCTTCTTCACATTGCACACACAACACTCTTTCAGGTGCAGATGAGAATCTGGATGTCGCGATCGCATACGAAGAACTACTCGAAGAATAGATTCAGATGAGTCTGCAACTCAGTAAGACTCTTCAGGAATTGGATAACCTAAAAGTGGAGAATCAGAGACTTTCTCAGGAGAGTCAGGTTGTCACTGAGTCAGAAGGACTTGTGTTGAGACTCAGGGAGGAGATAAACTGTCTGATGGCCAAGTCTCAGCATCAAGAAGATCAGATCTCAGTTTTGACAAAAGACTTGACTCAGAAAGATACAGAACTGAGTCTACTGAAGCAAGAGTTGTCTGGACTTCAGACCGAGCATGAAATGCTGAAGAAAAGTGATGATGTTTGGAGGAACCTGATGACAGAGCGTTACATGGGCGCTGAAAAGAAGCTAGAGGCTATGCTAGCAAGTAACAAGCCCAAGCATTGCAAGGAGGGACTTGGATTCAGCCAGGGAGCCTCCTCATCTACCCCCGTATACTCAGAAAACCGGTTGGCTGATAGGTTTGTTCAAGGGGAGACCATCAATGCAGAGATTCTGAACCCCCTAGCTAAGAACAAACAGAAGATGAAAGCACCTCATCCTAGTTATCAGCACTCTGACAAGAAGATCAGCACCAAGACACCCCAGTTTAGTCAAGGGGAAACCAGCAAAGCAAAATGGGCTGATCAGTATGGACCTCCGCAGCTGACACATCCAGCTCAGTATGGGTCATATTACTATGATCCTATAGTCAGGAGAGGATCCAAAAGTCAGAAAAAGAAGAAGAAAGCCGTGCAGAAGGCAAAGGTCAGCAGTCCACCCACTTAGAAGATCAGGACTCCTGAACCTGAAAAGCCTCAGAAGTCAGCATCAACCAGTCCAGTGGTTAGATACGTTGACAAAAGTGGAAAGAAACTTTCTGAGACCACCAGGGTCGTAAGACAGATATAGATTTCCAAAACTAACATCTAAGGACCCAAAATAAAAAATAAAGGGTACCTAAATATAATTCTGTTTTGCAGGTGCATAAGGATCCTTGGTATGTGGACAGCGGTTGCTCAAGACACATGACGTACCAAAAGGACCTACTGAAGAATTATACTACTGAAGAAGGACCCCGAATCGAGTTTGGAGACAACGCAAAAGGCTATACCAGAGGCTACGGAACGCTCAGTATTGGAACAGCCAAAGTTCCAAGAGTATCATATGTTGAAGGACTTCAGCATAACCTTCTCTCTGTTAGTCAATTTTGTGATAACTCGAATAGAGTGATTTTTGACGCTGGTTTCTGTGATGTTAATGATAAATCTACAGGGAAAACAGTGTTATCAGGTTCGCGCAAAAAGAATATCTATGTAGCTGACTGGTACTCAGCTGAACCTAAAGCATGTTTGTTGGCGAAGAATGACAACAGAACGGGGTGGCTCTGGCACAGAAGACTCAACCATCTCAACTTCAAGGCGCTCAACAAATTAGCTAGAAACACTCTAGCAAGAGGACTGCCGAATGAAGTATTCAGCAAAGACACTCAGTGTGAACCATGCCTGAAGGGAAAGCAAACAAGGAATCAAAATCCACCTGTTCCATCCCCTTCCACTGATGGAATCCTTCAGCTGCTACATATGGATTTATTCGGTCCAGTCTCTTCGGTGACGACCAGAGGCAAGAAGTATGCATTAGTGGTCATTGATGACTACTTGCGCTACACATGGGTCATATTTATTGCCAACAAGTCTGACTTCAAAACAGAGTTACCAACGCTTCTGAAAAAGCTCAGTGTCGAGAAGAACACCAAGATAATCAAGATACGTTCAGACAGAGGAACTGAGTTCCTAATTTCATGGTGGAGGAGTTCTGCAAAGTAGAAGGTATAGAGCATGAGACGTCTGCCGCGCGCACGCCTCAACAAAATGGAGTTGCTGAGAGGAAGAATCGAACACTCAAAGAAGCAGCAAGAATCCTGCTCACAGACTCAGGACTCCCATCCAAATTCTGGGCAGAAGCTATAGATACTGCATGTTATACTCAGAACCGATCTCTACTGACAAAGCAGCATAAAAAGACACCATATGAACTATGGAACGACAGGAAGCCTTCTTTATCTTACTTCCATATTTTTGGGTGTTCGTGCTTTATTCACAATAATGGGAAAGATCAGCTGAAGACTTTTGATAGCAAGTCAGATCAGGGAGTGTTCTTAGGATACTCCCGTGTCAGCAAAGCTTTCAGAGTCTTTAACTATCGGACCCTTTGCGTGGAGGAAAGCCCTCATGTTGTTTTTAATAAGTTTGCTACTGAAGACAGGAGTAGAAACTCTAAACCTGAATCTGAGGACATCAGTAAACAGCTACAGGATCTGAGTCTAAAAGATAAAACTGAAAAGATCCAGCTATGTTGGGATGATGATTTAGATGAAGAAACTGAAGACAAGTCTACTGAATCTCAGCCAGCAGCAGAAGTAGCTGAACAGATTGACTCTACTGAACATAGTCAATCCCAGGTAACTCAGGTCGATGAAGAAACCCAAGTGGTAACTGAAACCTCTACTGAATAATTCAGGGGGAACTAATGATGTTCCTGAGCTAAATGCCCCTGAACCTGGTGACTCTGTAGATCACACTCTCGTAACTGAATTGCTTCAATCTCAGAATAGTACAACTGAAATGCCTAACTCACCTACTATCTGTGTTGAACAAATTTCAAATGAAGAGCTGAAACATCGTAGATCGTGGCTGGATGCTCACACTTCTGATTTAATTATTGGAGATCCTTCAGCAAGCGTAAAGACAAGATCCAGATTCTATCAGGAAGAAAGCGCCTTATATTCCTGCTTCTTGTCTACTGAAGAACCTCAGTCAGTTGAGGACGCACTAAAAGACGCTGATTGGATCATAGCTATGCAGGAGGATCTGAATCAGTTCACGAGAAATGAAGTTTGGGAGCTTGTTGACAGACCCCGGCTGTCAACCCCGGCATCAACATGTGATCGGAACAAAATGGGTCTTCAAGAACAAGCGAGATGAAAACAATGTCATAGTAAGGAATAAAGCAAGACTCATGGCAAAAGGCTACTGTCAAGCTGAAGTGATAGATTTCGATGAAACATTCGCTCCGGTTGCAAGATTGGAGGCAATCAGACTATTCCTAGCCTACGCAATCAGACTATCTCCAGTCCCTGACTTCTCCAGCATTCTGATGAATGCCCTAGCTGCACAGCAAGCTGACTTCGAAGAACAGCTCAAGACGATTCAGGAAAGCCAAGAAAAACTGCTGAATAATTACAAGGCCGCCCAAACCGCTCACACTGAATCCATCACCGCCATCTCTCAAGCCACGGACCTCAGACTGGTAAATATTCAGGAGGCCATTGAGGAGAAGGTGGAGAAGCAGCTGAAAGAATTTCAGGCTGCAGCTGATCTCTCACATAAGAAGTACAGCAATCAACTGACAAATGAGAGAAACGAGCTGCATGAGAAGCTGACAAAGCTCCACAATACGTTGGAAGATCTATCAGACTCATACAAAAGCCTGAACAGCATGGTATCTGCTCCGCCCCCTACCCGATTTGCTGATGCAAAAAAGGGGGAAGGATTTAAAGAGAGTGGATCTAAGGAGCTGATACTGAAAACTCCAAAGAAGGTAAGGACAGTGGCAGGGGCATCTCAAACTCAGTCATCTGCCCCCACTGGACCTTCACACACTTGCGAGGCCCAGGGTGTCTCAGCAGCAGGAGCTGCAGCATCTGCTGAGACTGGCCTAAGTGGCTCAGGAGCCAAAGAAGTCACAGCTCAGGCAACTCAAACTTCCTTAGACATTATTAAAGAAGTTGTTGAGTATGCTGACGAGGAGTCAGAAGAGGAAGAAGCTCCTCTTCCTCCTCCAGTTGCCGACAAAGGCAAAAAGGTACTGAAACTCCCAACCCCTCCCTCCAAGAAGAAAGGACCCAGGAGGTTCATAACTCCGGAGAAGGAGGCTCAGATAGCAGCAGATGAAAAGCTGGCTAGGGAGATAGCCAAAGTTGAAGCTGCGAATAAACCCAAGAAGAAGCCTGTTAAAGGCAAAACTAAGGCTCCAGCTGGAGGCAAGAAGACAGGAGCTAGGCTGCCTCCTAGAACACTCAAACTCAGTGACGAGGCTGATAAAGAAAAGGAAAAGCAAAGAAGAGAGCAATGACCCGGGCGAGCGAGGGAACTTCTAAAGAGAAATCATCCACGCCTGCTGACTCAGAAGAAGAGCCACCTCATAAGCTATCCTATACTGCCTCGAAGGCACAGGAACAAGAAATGGAATAAATCTGGGCTCAGTTGGACATATATCTATATAGAGGTGAAGAGGCCAGACAATTGGAAGCAGCCAGAGAGAGAATAAGAATGGCTGATCTTGAAGCTCTCAGGCTGAGGACTGAAAAAGAAGCGAGTCAGAGGATCCTTGCAAAGGCTGATATTCCATACAAATACAGGAAGTTCAGAAAGCCTACTGATCTGAAGACTCATAGATGGCCTTGAGTGGATGAATGGATCCCGTGGGAAGTTACTAAGAGATGGGAGACGCTGAAAGTCGAATTTATCAAAAGGAACTACTTCTGGAGATTCTGGTCTGAAAAGCCCAAGATAGTGGCATATACTGAATGGCTAATGAGAGCAGATTTGGAAATGTATGCCATACTTCAAAAAGCTGTCAAGGAAAATATTGAAGTCAGAGTTCCTGATCCCAGAATCCTACCACCCCCACAGAGACTAGACGAATCCATCCACTATGGAGTAATAGAGAAAGAAGTAAAGGACGCTGCTGAAGCCAAATTTCTTGATGAAGAAGACCCAGCGGACTTTGCTGAGATACTGAAGCTGAGAAAGATCACATACCGTATGTATGGATTGACTCTTCCTGAAACTCAATCTCAAGATTTCAAGCAGTTCAAATGATTCGTGCTTCTGTATTCTCCTTGTATCTTTCGTTCCTTCTTTTAGTCTAGCAGAGATGTATCTGTACTGAATTTCTCATATATATATATATATATATATATATATAACTTCTCTGTTTGGCTTTGATAATTCCTTATTGTCTGAATAGCTGTTTGTTTATGCTTAACACTCAGAATCATTGAAGTGATTACTGACTCACACGCTCACTGTTGTTATTTACTGTCAGTTGTTGCTTAGCTAGATTCTGATAGATTGCATAGTTGGGGGACAATGTTGTTAAGACAGGGGGAAAATGTTGATTAGACTTTGTATAGATTCTGACTTTCTGCCCTGATCCCCTCAGTAGTCTAGGACTTGAAGAACAACTCCACTGATCCTACTTGTAATATTTTGTAAGGAGCTCTGTTTCTTATAAGTCACAGGGTTAGTCTTTCAGGTGATTAGCTGATAGGTTTTGGCATCATCAAATAGGGGGAAATGTTGGGTGATGATTCTATCCTCAGCAATGTTGGAAAATAGTGGGAAATGACTCAGTCTTCTCAGGTGACATTTACTCAGTAGCCCCGTGCTCTGAAGGAGTCTGTGAAGATTTGAAGAACCCAAAACCCTATATTGATTGATGAACCATTACGTTGTAAAATGTTTTTGTCTCTGAGGTTTCAGACTCATCATACACTCTGCTCTGGTTCAGGCACTCAGTGGATTATCTGCCTTAGCACCAGAAGTAGAAGACTCAGTATTACTGGACTCAGCAGGAGCACTATACTGAAAGGAGTCAGTGGAACTAAACTCAGCAGAAGTAGTTCACTGAACTCAGAGCTGATCTTCAGTAGAGCCGACTCAGCAGAAGCATGCTACTGAACCAAAGATCAAACTCAACAACGGCCAGATAGTCTTCTAACTGTCAGAATCTTAAAAGTCAAATCAATAGAGTCAATACGAGGAAAAGAGAAGTTAGCTTCAGATCTCCTTGAAGTCAGTTCTGTCTCAACCACTTTTTAGAAACTCGACCAACGACGAGCAGGGAGCTGTCAACATTCTGATTAAAGCTAAAAGTCAATACTTTTCCAGAAAAAGGAAGAAAAGAGAGAGAAAGGGCCGTCGTCTCCAACGGATCTATCCTAATCTCTGCTCTATAAATAGAGGGATACATTCAAAATTGAAGCTCACGGAACATACCTAGAACTCACGAGAAGCCAAGAACGTGAGAAAAGACACAGATAATTCAAACGAGCAAATTCGAAAAAGCCTAAGTCTTCCGCAAGAAGTTCGAAGAAACAATCTCCAGCGAAAGACTACACTTCTGCTCATATGGAACCAAGCTAAACTGAATTATACAGCCTCTAGTATCCAAACGACGTTACACGAACCCAGAGCTTAATCTCAGCTGGTCGTCATTCTAGAAGCCACATCCTTGTTCCCTATCCCTCCACCCTAAGCTCATAAGCATATATCCATAGCTTAGACGAAGGAGAGTTCACTTCTGAACTGTTCTTTATTGTAAAGGACTCCTTCATAGTTGGAGAGTTTTCCAAACACTTAGTTTGATACCCTTGTAAACTGAGACTTGCTCAGTATAAATCTCAAGACCAGTGTTTGTCCAGTGTACAAACCGAATGAGACTATCTCAATATAATAAATAGCCTCCTGATCTTTCGGGACAGTGGACGTAGGATCGACGAATCTGAACCACTTTAAAAATACTTGTGTTCTGTGTTCTTTAGCTTACTATTGCATTGATTTACTGTTCACACTCAAAAGTATCTTTCAAAATCATCCAACTGAGTTTCAGCAAACTTAACAGATTGCACTAATCTACTGAAACTGTTTTGATAAAAATGTTTTCCTAACTCAACTGAATTTGGGCCTACACATTTCCGCACCACTGAACTCCATCTGAACGATGCTGAATTCTGACTCTAAGTCAGCTAGCAGATCTCAGTAGAGTCAGGCACTCTGCCACACAATTCAGAACAGCTTATATGGTCTGCTGAACTCGTTCAGTACGACACTTTCCTAAAAAGGACTGTTCGTTTTTAAGTTGAGAAAATCGGTTTTCAGGTGTATTCACCCCCCCCTCTACACCTGAACGTGCTCTCGGGACCAACACTCAACAACATATCTCATCCACTGAACTCTTTAAGAAACAAGAAGCTGAAATAAAGGAGATATAAGATGCTTGCGAGAGAGGCTTAGATATAACTGCTGAGGCCAGACGAGCTCAAGCTGCAAGAGAAAGGCTCAGATTTGCAGACATTGAGGCCCTTAGGCAGAGGACAGAAAAGGAAGCCATGGAAAGAGTCCCTGAGAAGGACAGGAGCATACCCACTACCCCCAAATATTTTAGTAGAAGGGTACCAGGCAATGATGTGAAGAAAATTATTTACCCAAGGACTAACGGATGGGTGCCTTACAAGATCAATCAGCTATGGGAACAGCTGAAGGTCGATTTTATCAAGAGTTATTATATCTGGGAAACAGCCAATGAGCAATCTGATCCTGACAAGACTTTCAAAGAGTTCTTGATAGCCTTCACACCTGATCTCTACGCTGAAATTCAAAGCCTTCTGGAACAGTCAGGTAAAACCTTTAAAGCTCCTAAGTTCAGACCTCTAACTCCTCCTATCACGCATCAAGGCAATATCTGCATGGAGATTGAGGAAGAAATTCGATATACTATATCCAGAAGAAGTCTGAACAAAGATGATGAAGAAGACAAGGAGGAAATCAAGGCATTGAGGAACAAAGTATATTCATCCCACGGTCTTGAGCATCCTGAGAAGAAATCTACTGACATCAAGTCGCACATGCAACAATTTAAGAAGAAACCCAGTTGATTCTCTCCTAGTCTTAGTTGATAGAATTAGATTGTCTTGTAACTGTAATCTCTCTGATCATATATGACATCTTTTTCTATTGGCCTTCGACAACTACTCATTGTCACTTGGCTTTGTTTTTATCTTTCAACATTACTGATCACCTTAGTGATCAGATCACACACCCACATAACTTCTTATGTCTGTTTCTCCATGTGCTTCAGTTGCTTAGACATCTTTCTAAGGGTATTAGGTTTAGACGTAATCGGGGGAAATTGTTAGCCTTTAGTCTTGTGTTGTATAGCATCTGTGTTGATTAGATAGTCAGCTCTGCTGTTAGAGATAGCCTTACTGTGAAGAGCTCTATTGCTCTGATACCATGCTGAGATAAACTTGTAATAGGTTTTAACATAGTTAGTAGTAGTTATTTGTAAAAGGTTTTAACATCATCAAATACGGGGAAATTATTGGGATGAGATTCAGTATGATAAGATTTGAAGATCCCGAAACCCCTAGCTGAATGATGAACCTTCGATAATGTAATAGCTTTGTTGAGTTCAGCATGTTAGGAACTAAGTAGGCTAGAGTTCAGTAGCTGTGTGTTCAGTAGAAGATTCTACACTCAGCCTGAGAACTCAATATCAAAGAAGTCAGTTGGACAGCTATCGACCAACTGAATCTGAAAAGGAATTCAAGCATGTGTACTAAATTTATCAAACAAATGTCAGTAGAAGATACTTGTTGGGAGCTGATTCAGTCTTTTCACAATCAGTTGAGACATAACTCAGTGGCCCTGTGCTCTGAATATTCACTGAAGATTTGAAGATCCTAAAACCCTATCTTGTTGTAATGTGTTCTGTTTTGTCTCTGAGGTTTCATACTCAGTAGACACTCTTCATCTGGTTTAGGCGCTCAGTAGATTACCTGCCTCAGTACCAGAAGTAGAAGACTCAGTAATACTGGACTCAGGAAGAGCAGTATACTGAAAGGAGTCAGTGGAACTGAACTCGGCAGGAGTAGTTCACTGAACTCAGAGCTGATCTTCAATAGATCAGACTCAGCAGGAGCTTGCTACTGAATAAAGATCAGACTCAACAATGGATGGACAGTCTTCTGACTGTCAGGATTCTCTAAAGTCAAATCAGTAGAGTCAGTACGAGGAAGAGAGAAGTCAGCTTCGGATCTCCTTGAAGTCTGTTCTGTCTCACCTATTTTCCTAAACCTCGACCAATGACAAGCAGTCAGCCGTCAATATTCTAATTAAAGTTTCAAGTCAATACTTTTCCAGAAAAAGGAGGGAAAAGACTCTGCAAATTCTTTGAAAGAGTCCTTAGCTACCAAAAAGGAGAGAGTCACAAGGATCGTTGTCTCCAATGGATCTATCCTTGCCTCTACTCTAAAAATAGAGGGATACAATTCAAATTGAAGCTCACAAGGGAACCAACGATACACAAGCGAACTGCAAACACAGAGCATTCAAAGAGCAACTCACAAACGTCTTAAGTCTTCCGCAAGTAGTTCGAAGAAGTAATCTCCGGTGAAAGATGACATACCTGCTCATAGGCAACCAAGTTGAACCAGAAGTATATAGCCTCTAGTATCCAAGCGACTGAACATGAACCCAAGTCTATAATTAGCCGTTCGTCGCTCTAGAAGCCACTTTCTCGTTCCCTATCCCTCTAACCTAAGCTCAGCTGATCATATCTATAGCTTAGACGAAGGAGTTCATATCTGAACTGATCCTTATTGTAAAGGACTCCTTCATAGTTGGAGAGTTTGTCAAACATTTAGTTTGATACCTTGTAAACTGAGACTTGCTCAGTATAAATCTCAAGACCAGTGTTTGTCCAGCGTACAAACCAACTGAGACTATCTCAGTATAATACATAGCCTCCTGATCATTCGGGACAGTGGACGTAGGATTGTTGGATCCGAACCACTTTAAAAATCGCATGTGTTCTATGTTCGTTATTTACTGTTGCATTAATTACTGTGCATACTGAAAAATATCTTTCAAATCATTCAACTGAGTTTCAGCAAGCTTAATCGACTGCACTAACATACTTAAACTATTTTATTAAAAATATTTTCTTAACTCAACTGAATTTGGGCCTACACATTTCCGCACTACTGAACTTTATCTGAAATGTACTGAATTCTGACTCTAGTCAGCTAGCAGGCCTCAGTAAAGTTAGTAACTCTACCATGCGATTCAGAATAGCTTATTTGGTCTACTGAATTTGTTCAGTATGACACTCTCCTGAAAAGGACTGTTCGCGTTTAAAGTTGAGAAATTGGTTTTTAGGTGTATTCACCCCCCCCCACACCTGAACGATTATTCTCGGGACCAACAATTGGTATCAGAGTGGGAGTTCTCTAAGACTCTTGTTATTCTGAAACTGGTCTACTTGAACGGATCCAGAAAACGTTTTCACTGCATATCATTCTTCATTCATATCATTATTCACTACGTTTGATATGTAAGGAATCAGGATGGTACCCATGTTCTCAATAGAGAACTACGGGGTATGGCGGGTCAGAATGGAGGCACATCTGACCTCCCTCGATGATAGCATGACAGAGGTTCTAGAGGATGGACCTCTCGTTCCTATGGTTGATAGCGTCGTAGCTCAGGACCCAGCACAAGGAGGAGGAATGGTGACCGGGAAGAAGATCCCCAAAGATAGAAGTCTCTTCAACCCTGAGGAGAAGAAGCTTCACAACTTAGACCGAGTCGCCAGAAACGCCATACTGACTACTCTGAGCGATTCCTATCTCGGAAGAGTTCAGGACTACAAGTCCGCGAAGGAACTATGGGATGCTCTAGCCCTACTGAGTCGGGGGACTCAGAAGATCAAAGCGAACAAACTCGCGCTGGAACTTCAGAAGCTGGAGAGACTGTCTCTAATGCCTGATGACACCATTGAAGATCTCAACGTCAGATTCACGGATCTGATGAACTCTATCAACAGGCTTGGAAAGACATTCTCCAACCGAGAGTTGAATCTCAAAATTTTGAGGGCACTGCCAAACGGTCACGGGACTCCCTTTGCTACTTTATTGCGTCATTCTTATTTAGATATTGTTACTCCTGACCATATCTTTTCAGAGCTTAAAGCTGAGGAGTTCGAGTTTTGCCTACCTCAAAGGAAGCAGAGAGCTGAAGTTGACATCAAAGTCGACCATGCCTTTAAAGCATCAGTCAGCACAGCAGCTCCGGTGTCTAGCAAGGCAGAACCTTCACTTAGCGATCTACAAGAAGGAAACCCAGCCAAGAAGTACGCGCTGCTTGCCATGAAGTATCAGAAAGAGGAGAGGCGCAGGAAGCTCCCAAGAGTAGTCAGAGACTCCAAGGGTAAGACTGAATATACACCTAAGCGCTCTCCTGACTCACATACTTCTGAATGCAGGAAACTGGAGGACTCAGCTCAGTCGAAAGACAACGAGAGCAGGGAAGAGAGAGTCACTACCTGCTATAATTGTAAGAAGCCAGGACACTATCAATATGACTGTCCTGAGCTCAGCACTGCTGAAAGAACAGCACGCAAAGCTCGAAGGGAGAAGTTCATCAAGAAGCGACAAGCATATATTGCTGGTGAACTCTCAGATGACTCAGATGAAGTCGACTCCTTCATGGATTCATCTGACGATGAAGCGGCATTCATGGCCATAGAGCTTGAAGAAGACGCTGAAAAGTGTCTCATGGCAGAAGAAGAGGATGAGGTAAACTCTCACATTCCATTTAATTCCTCTTCATGATTCACGCACGACACTATTTCAGGTGCAGATGAGAATCTGGACGTCGCGATTGCATACGAAGAACTACTTGACGAGCAAATTCAGATGAGTCTACAGCTCAGTAAGACTCTTCAGGAGTTGGATACCCTGAAAGCGGAGAATCAGAGACTTTCCCAAGAGAGTCAGGTTGCTACTGAGTTAGAAGGACTTATGTTGAGACTCAGGGAGGGGATAAACTCTCTGATGGCCAAGTCTCAGCTTCAAGAAGATCAGATCTCAGTACTGACCAATGACTTGACTCAGAAAGATACTGAACTGAGTCTACTGAAGCAAGAGTTGTCAGGACTTCAGACCGAGCATGAACTGCTGAAGAAAAGTGATGATGTCTGGAGGAACCTGATGACAGAGCGTTACATGGGCACTGAAAAGAAGCTTGAGGCGATGCTAGCAAGCAACAAGCCTAAGCATTGCAAGGAGGGACTTGGATTCAGCCATGGAGCCTCCTCATCTGCCCCCGTACCCTCAGAAAACTGGCTAGCTGATAGATTTGTTCAACGGGAGACCATCAGCGCAGAGATTCTAAACCCCCTAGCCAAGAACAAACAAAAGATGAAGGCACCTCATCCCAGATATCAGCATTCTGACAAGAAGATCAGTTCCAAATCACCCCAGTTCAGTCAAGGGGGAACCAGAAAAGCAAAATGGGCTGATCTGTATGGACCTCCGCAGCTGACACATCCAACTCAGTATGGGTCATATTACTATAATCCTATAGTTAGAAGAGGACCTAAAAGTCAGAAGAAGAAAAAGAAAGCCGTACAGAAGGCAAAGGTCAGCAGTCCACCTACTCAGAAGATCAGGACTCCTAAACCTGTAAAGCCTCAGAAGTCAGCATCAACCAGTCCAGTGGTCAGATATGTTGATAAAAGTGGGAAGAAACTGTCTGAGACCACCAGGGTCATACGACAGATTTGGGTTTTCAAAACTAACATCTAAGGACCCAAAATCAAAATAAAGGGTACCTAAATATAATTTTGTTTTGCAGGTGCACAAGGATCCTTGGTATGTGGACAGCGGATGCTCAAGACATATGACATACCAAAATGACCTAATGAAGAATTATACTACTGAAGAAGGACCCCAAATCGAGTTTGGAGATAACGCAAAAGGCTATACCAGAAGCTATGGAACACTCAGCATCGGAACCGCAATAGTTCCAAGAGTCTCATATGTTGAAGGACTTCAGCATAATCTTCTCTCTGTTAGTCAATTTTGTGATAACTCGAATAGAGTGGTTTTTGACGCTGGTTTATGTGATGTCATTGATAAATCTACAGGGAAAACAGTGTTGTCAGGTTTGCACAAAAAGAATATCGATGTAGCTGACTGGAACTCAGCTGAACCTGAA
This sequence comes from Lavandula angustifolia, assembly GCA_028984105.1. Lineage (NCBI taxonomy): Eukaryota > Viridiplantae > Streptophyta > Magnoliopsida > Lamiales > Lamiaceae > Lavandula > Lavandula angustifolia. The sequence goes on from CM054813.1 coordinate 24,412,938, forward strand.
GCTTGTTTGTTGGCAAAGAACGACAACAGAACGGGGTGGCTCTGGCACAGAAGACTCAGCCATCTCAACTTCAATACGCTCAACAAGCTAGCTAGAAACACTCTAGCAAGAGGACTGCCGAATGAAGTATTCAGCAAAGACACTCAGTGTGAGGCATGTCTGAAGGGAATGAAAACAAGGAATCAAAATCCTCCTGTTCCATCTCCTTCCACTGATGGAATCCTTCAGCTGCTACATATGGATTTGTTCGGTCCAGTCTCTCCAGTGACGATCAGAGGCAAGAAGTATGCTTTAGTGGTCATTGATGACTACTCGCGCTACACATGGGTCATATTTATTGCCAACAAGTCTGACGTCAAAACAGAGTTACCAACGCTTCTCAAAAAGCTTAGTGTCGAGAAGAACACAAAGATCATCAAGATACGTTCAGATAGAGGAATTGAGTTCCTCAATTCTATGGTGGAGGAGTTCTGCAAAGCAGAAGGCATAGAGCATGAGACGTCTGCCGCGCGCACGCCTCAACAAAATGGGGTTGCTGAAAGGAAGAATCGAACACTCAAAGAAGCAGCAAGAAACCTGCTCGCAGACTCAGGACTCCCATCCAAATTCTGGGCAGAAGCTACTGATACTGCATGTTATACTTAGAATAGATCTCTACTAACAAAGCAGCATAAGAAGACACCATATGAATTATGGAACGGCAGGAAGCCTTCTTTATCTTATTTCTATATTTTTGGGTGTTCGTGGTTTATCCACAATAATAGGAAGGATTAGTTGAAGACTTTTGATAGCAAGTCAGATCAGGGAGTCATCTTAGGATACTCCCGGGTCAGCAAAGCCTTCAGAGTCTTTAACTATCGGACCATTTGCGTGGAGGAAAGTCCTCATGTTGTTTTTAATGAGTTTGCTACTGAAGACAGGAGCAGGAACTCTAAACCTGAATCTGAGGACATCAGTAAGCAGCTACAGTGTTGGTCCGGAGACGATAGTCAGGTGTAGAGGGGGGTGAATACACCTGATCACAGTTTCTTTTTCTCAGAATGTGAAGGACATCTAAGCTGTTGGTTGCGACTGATGAACAGTGCTAGATAGTAACCTTCGATCACGGGTCAGAGTGTGTCAGCTACTGAGCTCTCCTAATGACTTTAGTTAGTCGTTGAAACTCAGTCGGAGACGTTGTGCGGATAAGTGTGGGGCTCGAAAATTCGTCTCAGTTTGAAAACGTGTTTTCGCAAGTTAAGAGTCTTTTGGCTGTGCGCTTTTAAATATACGTTTCATGCAAAGATATGATTTTAAATCAGTTTGTATGCAATGCAATAAAATAGTAAATAACACAAGCAATTAAATGTGGTTCGAATACGCAAGATCCTACGTCCACGGTCCTGAACAAGGTAGGATAACTTGTTGATTATTCTGAGCAAGTCTCAGCAAGGAAACTGTACACTGGACAGATCCTTCTAAGTTATAGTCCTTAGCGACTTTACAATTCAAACCTAAGTTCGAAAGGGAGGGGATAATCTCCAACTAGAAGGAGTTCTTACAATAAGAACAATTTCACAGAATGTGAACTCCTTCGAATTTCTAAGCTATGAATATGGAAATGAGCTTAGCTAGAGAAGTAGGGATCTAAAGAACTCTAGAGTGAAGAACCAAGAATATTCTATGAAGGCTAGTTCTTCGCTGGATGATCTTTCAAATTTGCTAGAGTGTTTAAAAGCTTGAGCTTTTTCCCTTGTGAATCCCGTACGTGGAGCTCGGATTTCTTCTCTATTTATAATTGTGAGCAGGCATATGTCCGTTGGAGAAGACGATGCCACGTGTCACAAGCTTCCAAAGAAAACGGCCATAATTTCGAATTGTTGCGACGGGCGCTTAATACTATACATGAGAGCAGGCTTTAGTTGTTTAGAGCAGGTAAAGCGTTGTCGGCTTCTCATTGGTCGAGGTTTGTGGTAGGTGGGAATGTGTCAGAGATAGAGTTGACTATTCCACATCCTCGTATGATCTTCTGCTGAACTTCGAAAAAGACTTGAGCAAATGGGTCGCTTTCTGTCGGATACAGTAGACTCAAGACAGTCTTTGTCTTCTTCGGCTGAGTCGGCTGACAAGCTGATAAGGCTTTGGTGGGTCAACTGATGACTTCGAAGGAACTGAGCTTTGCATTATGTTCTTCTGCTGATAACTATCAGCTGATGGGCTGTCTCCTACTGAGGTGGAGATCAGCTGCTGGCTGAAGAACGCAAGCTCTTACATTGATGACGTGGAGTTCTGGAGAGTAACTTCGTCAGAAGATCAGTCCAACAGTTTACCCCGTACAGGACTTAGACAAAAAGATAATCAAAACAAAATAAGTCTAGCCTATACATCATCTAATCCTATCGACACACTGCACTACTGATATCAGCTGGGTTTTGGGATCTTTAATTCCATAGAACTACTATGATTTCCCCCAGTATTCTTTTAACCGCTAGACAGCTGAATACCATCTACTGACTCATAACCCAACAATTTCCCTCTAATTGATGATGCCAAAACCCTCTACTTCTATAAAATCAGAGAAGGGAATGCTAATATATCTGAAGATACAATCAAGGTGATCAGTTAAAACATCAAGTTCAGTAGGTGAGAGATAGGCAAGATCAGAGAAACGGTTATGTGTGAGTGTGTGTCAGATCACTTCAGTGATCAGTCGTGAAAACACAGTCAAGAACCGTAAGACAATGAGTAATTGTCTAGCAAGCAATAGAAACTATTATATATGATCAAAAGATTACAGAGTTTCTATCACTATTACAGCAAATGAGATAAGAAGATCACTGCTAACGTCTGAATCTCTGTGTCCGCTTCTTGAAGTCTGCAGACATATCAGCTGGAGGATCCAGACCATAATACTTGTAGATTCTGGCTCTCAGTGTCTGGATTTCCTCGAGATCTTCAGGAAGGTCTACGCTCAGTTCGAAATGATATGCAGCTGCTCTGACTTCGTCTTCTATCTCCTTAGAGCATAGAACTCCGCGAGTTGTCCTTGGAGGTGGAATGCGCCTGAAAGCTGGAGCTTTAAACGGGATATTTTCTTTCTTCATAATCTCCAGGAGCTGATCACTGAGTTGGGCATTGTACTGATGCATGAACTCAAAAAAGTCTTGATCGACTGGTTGCTCAGAGGGATAGTAACCCCATACATAGTAGCCTTTGATGAATTCCTCTTTGAGTTCTTCCCATTGATCATTTAGCTCGACTGGTACCTATTTATCTATGTGAGGAGTAGGCGCTTTCTTGACATAAGGTGCTCTGGGCGCTCTCCTGTAGTACTTTGAAGCTCTGGGTACTTGCTTTCTCAAGTCAGTTGCTGGCTTCTCGGATAAAGTAATCATTTTAGCCATGTCAGCTAACCTCTTCTTCTCTCTGAGGCCGTTAATCTAGCATCTCATCTCTGGAGACTTAGTCCCTTCAGCGTTGCCTCCCAGGTAGCTCTGTCCTCGGCCTCCTGCTCAGGTGTAAGAGTTGAAGTGTAGTAACTACGAGCCGTTGGTCGGACTTCGATCACTAGAGCTTTGGCTAGCTCCTCCTGAGCTTTCTTCTTCTGTTCGTCCACCAGCTGCTTAACCTTTCCTTTGGCAATTTTGCCAATCAGTTTCTTAGGCTTCTTGCCTTTCTTTGTTTCTTCCACCTGATGCTCATGATCCAGCTTGTCTTGCAGCTGTTGAGCAATTCTCAAGTCGTAACCTTCCTGCTCCGCCTTGGTTTTGAACTTAGGCGTCGGGGAAGATGGAGTGGCTTCAGTAGTAATCTCCTTCCCCGACCTTTGCAGTGGCAGTTGATGTGGCTCTTCTTCTTCTTCTTGTTCATCAAGGAATTGAGCAATTTCCTCGATGTGCTGAGCGGATGAGATAGGTGCTGGCTCAGTCACAGTCGATTGGGGGAGTGGGGCATACTCCAGGAGGAGCACAGCTGAACTGGGTCCAGCCTGGGCAGCTGAACCTTCTCCTTGCGGTACTGAGCTGGTTCCTTCCCCTGAGTAGATTTACCTTTCTCCAAACCTTCCCCCTTATCAACTATTTGGACTTCGGGGCTCCTCTGAACCTCAGCCTGTTCCGCCTTAGTATCTTCTATTTTAACTTCTCCTTCCCCCTTTCTGGCATCATCAGCCTAGGAGAGGTGAGTGCGGATGGCTTTAACGTCTTTCTCCAAGTTGTAGATGAGGTCTTTGATTTGAGTGGTAGTGGCTTCAAAGTCCTTGACCAGATCACAGTATTTATCCCAGTCGTGCTCCTGATCTTCTCTGAATAATCTGAGTTGTGCGGCTAACTCCTGTCGGAGTTTCAGCAGAGATTGATCGTGGGAGTCTGTGATCTCCTTCTGGATGAGTTTAAGTGCCTCCGCCTGCTGAGTAATGGCAGATTGGAGACTGGTGGTGGCAACTTTATTCCTCTCATCCATTGTGGCTTGGACAGCCGCTAGCCCCTTAGTCAGTTGCTCAGTGGATATATTCTACTGAGTGATCAAGAGCTGCTGACTCTGGGCGGCTAAGTCCGCCTTCTGAGCTGCGAGGGCTGTCTTAACTATCTCCTGAATATTAATTTGTGGAGTAGGAGCTTTTGAGACTTTCTCGACCCCGGCTGCAAGTCGGTTGAAGCTCTTCGTCTGAGCTTTCGTATACTGGGCCTACTTAATATGAACGTCTTTCGAGAGAAGACGATTCTTTTCACCTTGGCGCCTGATAGCCCTGTTTACCGACTTGGAGGACACGGAACCTATAGGTTGTATCTGATAGGAGCTGGTTCTGAGCCTCTGCTCAGATGACGCAAGTTGTTGCGCTCGACTTGGCTTCGAGGCAACCTGGGCTTCACCATATTTAGCAGGTGGTGGTGATTGGCCCTTTTCGCGGGGAGTGGAACCCTCAGCAGAACCTCCCAATTCTGCATCCTTGGGTGGTGCCTATTCCATCTCATCATCATCCTTGTCACCATCATTTTTATCTGGATGAGATGGAGGCGAAGGGCTGTCGCCAGGAACTGAGGTGCGCAGACTGAGAAGATATAACATCGCAGCCCTCAGGTCCTCGAAGTACGCAAGATCAGCTGGTTCCCCAAAACCAATGGCTGACTGTAAGTCTTGCTCCTCGGCGAGTAGAGATAGAGCTGACTGAGTCCTTATCATGTCTTTGAGAATGTCCCAGCTTAGGAACCTCAGCAGCATTTGAACTCTAGCCCTTATGGCTATCTCCACTAGGTCTGAGTGCTCAGCAATTTCTGGAATCAGATCATGCACTTCTGTTGTAGCACGGAGACGAGTGGAATGTAAGGTGGTCCACTCAGAGGATGTCTCCTCAGTCGGTACCGAAATATCCGACTGAGTTTCCTCAGAACTGATAACATGAACCTTATCCTTCAAAGTGGCACCCTCAATGCCGGTGTCCGAATCAAGGATTTGTTCTTCTTGAGTGGGTGGGGGAGAGGCTTGTTTAGCTTGTTCTGCTGGGACCTCGGAGGGTCCAGTCTTTGTTAGCTTCTTCCTCTTAGGCGGATCGGAGCGAGGGGGCAAAGCTGATGCATCTCTCTTCGGTTCAGGCGGCCCTCGCCCGATAGACTTCTCAGCAGCGGCTCTAGTTTTGAACTTAGTGAGCTTGCTATCGAAGTACCTGGAGTCAGCGAAAGCTGAGCTCCTCGAGACTCTCTGCTCGATCATAACGGACATCTTCGTCCCAAACAACAGTTTACCCACACTGACGAGCTTCCTCTCTCCAATGGGTAAGGCCGTAAATTTCTGCGCCTGAGCCCTCAGCTCGGCTAAGTAGTAGTCCGTCCAATTGACTCGGACTCTATCGTCAATAATCATCATCAGCTAAATTCGCGACTTCGAAAGCTGATCATACGAACCGGCTGAGCTCGTGAGAATATGAGAAACTATGTATGCGAGTGCTCGGTATCTTGGCAATAACAGATTTTTCGACAGAGCGGTCTTGAAGACTATGTCCTTCCTACCGCAGAACTTCTAAACATAAGAATTAATCTCCTTCTCCATATATCCAATCGGAGAAATTCCTTCGTCTGTCAGATCAAAGGCCAGTTCGAGAGCATCTCGAATGTTGAACTCATGAATACTGGCATCCCATGAGAGAGAATCGACCTCCTTCATGAAAGCGAAACTGGAGATTTCTGCTCCTGTCTCTAAGGTCCTCCAGTTGTAGTAGACCTCTGCTACTTGCCTGGGAAGATAAGCTCTCGGTTGCTTTGTAACAAGAGCGTCTAGGCCCGATTCTTCCAGAGCATCAAAAACATCCTCCATATAAGGAATATCTACTTGCCAGAAGGCCATGGTGGGTTCGAACTGAATGCGCGAGGTAATGATCTCTTCGATATTTGCGGGGGTCTGTATAGTCGCTATGAGTATCTGCAACAAAACTCGTTAGCACTTGAAAATAGAATTAGTCAATATCAGTTTTAAGCACGATTTAATACATTACCGAAAGGTATAGAGCTTGAAATATGCAGATGCAAAGCAGTTTTAAGATTTGGGGAGAAAACTGAATCGCTGAGGAAAAGCTCTAAGATTTCGTAAATGGCGAAAAGTGAGGAGAGTGGTAGAAGATGAAAGATTTTGTAAGATATGTGTGATAAGCCGTTTAGATCGAACGGCTGAAATTTAAACTTTCATTTTTATCGACGGCTGAGATGTGATGTTATAAAAGGAATGATTACTTAGCCGCCTCTACCATTGACCCACGTAGGATGATGCGTAATAAAGGTAAGTGAGAAGACATGCATTAAATGCGCTGCAGACAGGATTAAAGACGAGTTACTTTAAATAAGAACGGTTTCCTACTAACTCATCCTTAAAGATTAATAGCGGGAAATAAATGCTCAGTAACTACTGAGTGCTAAGCGACTGATATAATAAATGCGTGCATGCTTCTAAAGAACGTTAAATATTTAATACGCAAACCTCTTTAGCTGAACTTTTACGATCAGCTGGTTACCGTTAATATTTAGGAGGATGATTGACGTGCTGATGACCACGTTCCCCCTTACTGTGTACAGTGTGATTCTCCCGACTGAATCATTGTACTGAGTCTTCTGACCCGTCATACTGGTTTATCACACGATACCAATTGTTATACCAATTGTTATACCAATTGATGTTATCAGTAGTTGGCTTCTACTGATAGCAATTGACCGTCTTCTACTGATGTGACTCAGTAGGATCCAGTAGACCTAGCTCAACTGATAATTCTCTGAATCTGTTCTCAGCTAGTGGTTTGGTCAGTATGTCTGCCCTTTGCTTGTCAGTATGGATTTTCTCCATTTTGATATCCTTCTTCTCGACATGGTCTCTGATGAAGTGGTGTCGAATATCCACGTGCTTGCATCTCGTATGGAGAACTGGATTTTGAGTTATTGCAATAGCACTTGTGGAGTCACAGTAGATGGGCACTTCATTATGTATTATACCATAGTCTCTCAGTTGTTGTCGAAGCCAAAGGATCTGGGCACAGCAACTTCCAGCAGCCATGTACTCAGCTTTAGTAGTGAACGTTGCTACTGAGTGTTGTTTCTTTGAAAACCAAGATATCAGCTTGCTGCCTAGGAACTGACACGTTCCGGAAGTTGATTTTCGATCTATCTTGCATCCTGCATAATCAGCATCAGAATAACCTGTTAGTATAAGATTATCATCAGCAGGATACCATAACCCTGCGTCAGGTGTTCCTCTTAGATATCGCAGAATCTTCTTTGCTGAGTCTAGATGACTTCGCTTAGGATCCGCTTGAAATCTTGCACATACACCTACAGCATAAGTTATGTCAGGTCGGCTAGCTGTTAAATATAATAGAGAACCAATAATAGCTCTATAATCAGTAGAGTTAATAGAAGCTCCCTCTTTGTCTAGATCGATTTTAAAATTTGTATTCATGGGGATCTTGACTGGCTTGCTCAAGTTGCAGCCGAATCTTTTGAGAAGATCTCGAGTGTATTTGGCTTAATTGATGAAAATTCCTTCAGGTGATTGCTTGACTTGAAATCCAAGGAAATAATTCATCTCTCCCATCATGGACATCTCGAATTTCTCTTTCATCATTTTCTCGAATTGCTGACATATTGTCACGTTTCTGCAGCCGAAAATAATGTCGTCCACGTAGATTTGCACCAGTAGGATGTCATCTCCTGACTTTATGTTGAATAGGGTACGATCTACTGTCCCCTTCTGAAAACCATTCTGAAGTAGAAAGTCTGATAGGGTATCGTACCAAGCCCTGGGTGCTTGTTTTAACCCATACAGAGCTTTCGTAAGTCTGTACACCTGATATCCCTGCTGAAAGCTGGGCGGTTGTTCCACGTAGACTTCTTCTTTCAGTACGCCATTCAGAAAAGCTGACTTTACATCCATCTGATATACTTTGAATCCTTGATGCGTTGCGTAAGCTAAGAAAAGACGAATGGCTTCCAATCTAGCGACTGGAGCGAATATTTCATCAAAGTCGATTCCTTCCGCTTGACTGTATCCCTTGGCAACTAGTCGAGCTTTATTTCTGACAATGACGTTGTTTTCATCACGCTTGTTTTTGAAGACCCACTTAGTACCAATCACGTGCTGATGTCTAAGTCTGTCAACAAGCTCCCAAACTTCATTTCTAACGAACTGGTTCAGCTCTTCTTGCATGGCAATGATCCAGTCAGCATCATTTAGTGCGTCCTCTATCGACTGAGGTTCTTCTGTAGACAAGAAACAAGAATAGAGTGAGCTTTCTCCTTGACTTAATTTAGATCTTGTTCTTATCGTTGCTGGTGGATCTCCAATGATGAGATCTGAAGAATGAGCGTCAAGCCATGAACGTCTGAGTCTGGCTTCTTCTTCTGATACTACTTACACGCTCGGTAGGTGTGTTAGGCATTTCAGTAGTACTGTTCTGTGATTGTAGCAGTTCAGTAAGAAGGTTAGGATCTACTGAGTTTCCAGGTTCAGGGGCATTTCGCTCAGGAACATTAATCGTTCCCCCTGAGTTTATATTCTCAGTAGAGGTCTCAGTTACCACTGGGGCTTCCTCATCGACCGTTGTTACCTGTTGTTGATTCTGTTCAGTAGAATCAACCAGGTCAGCAACATCGCTTGTTAGCTGAGTCTGAATCTCCTCATCATCTGACTCATCATCCCAAAACAATGCTGGATCTTTTCAGCTTTATCAGTCAGTCCGAGATCCTGTAGCTTGCTGCTGACATCTTCAGTGTTTGTCTCTGTATTTTTCCTGTTCTCAGTAACAAACTCATCAAAAACAACATGAGGGCTTTCCTCCACGCAAAGGGTTCGATAGTTAAAGACTCTGAAGGCTTTACTGACTCGAGAGCATCCTAAGAATACTCCTTGATCAGATTTGCTATCAAAGACCTTCAGCTGATCTTTCCCATTATTGTGAATAAAGCAAGGACAGCCAAAAATATGAAAATGAGAAATAGAAGGAATTCTCCCGTTCCATAATTCGTATGGTGTCTTCATGTGTTGCTGTGTAAGTAGTGAGCGATTTTGAGTATAGCAGGCGGTGTCAGTAGCATCAGCCCAGAACTTTGAGGGTACTCCAGAGTCTGCTGGGAGCGTTCTTGCTGCTTCTTTGAGTGTTCTGTTTTTGCGTTCAGCAAGTCCGTTCTGCTGAGGGGTGCGAGCAGCTGATGTCTCGTGCTGAATTCCCTCTTTATCGCAGTACTCCTTAACTACTGAGTTGAGAAATTCTGTTCCTCTGTCTGAGCGAATTCTTTGAATCTTGATGTCCTTTTCCACACTGAGTTTCTTCAGTAGATTGGGTAGCTCAGTTTGAACATCAGATTTGTTGGCGATGAAGATGAACCAAGTATATATCGAGTAGTCGTCAATAATGACGAGGGCATACTTCTTGCCTCTTATAGTCACTGGGGAGACTGGCCCGAATAAGTCCATGTGCAGCAGCTGAAGGATTCCATCAGTGGAAGGTGAAGGAATAGGTGGATTGCTTTTCTTTGTCTGCTTTCCCTTCAAGCATGCTTCACAATTTCTATCTTTGATAAACGATTCGTTGGGCAGTCCTCTGACTTTGGAGTTCTTGGCGAGCTTGTTCAAAGTCTTGAAGTTCAGGTGGCTGAGTCTCTTGTACCATAGCCATCCTGACTTTTCACTAAATTTCGTCTGTGCGAGCAAGCAAGCCTCGGGTTCTGCGGTTTTCCAGTTTGCAACATATATATTCTTCCTCCGCGAACCTGATAACACTATTTTCCCTGTAGATTTATCAACAATATCACAGAAACCAGCGTCAAAGATAACTCTGTTAAGATTATCACAGAATTGACTGACAGAAAGGAGATTATGTTGAAGTCCTTCAACATATGTTACTCTGGGAACTGAAGCAGTCCCAATGTTCAGCGTTCCATATCCCCTTGTGTAGACTTTTGAGTTGTCACCGAACTCAATTCTGGGACCATCTTCTTGTATGTAGTTGGTCAGTAGGCTCTTCTGGTATGTCATATGTCTCGAGCAGCCGTTGTCCACTATCCAAGGGTCCTTATGCACCTGCAAAACAGAAACATTTTTAGGTACCCTTTGGTTCAGTTGGGTCCTTACATGTTAGTGGGTGAGTTCGGAACCCAAATCTGCCTAGGAACCTTAGAAGTATGAGACTTCTTCTTCTGAACCTTGTCAGTTTTCTTCTCCACAGGACCTGGAGATATTGACTTTCTGATGATTTTGGGCTCAGGAGCTTTCTTCTTCTGAGTCTTTGCGCTCCTCCTGACCCTGGGCTCATAGTAGTACGAGCCATACTGAGGCAGGTGCTCATATAGTGGCTCCTTGTACTGTTCTGCCCACCTGACCTTCTTAGTTCCCCCTGAGTTTGATCGCGGTGTCCTGGGGCTGGAACCTCTGGTCAGTTGCTTTTTGCTGCTCGGCTAAGGTGCAACGATTTTCTGCTTATTCTTCGCCTGAGGTATGGTGTTAGCAGTTTGCACCTTTCCTCTGACGAACCTATCAGCCAGCGCTTCTGAGCTTTTTGAGGTAGAAGCTTCGTGAGTATAGCCAAGACCTTCTTTTAGGACTGTTGGCCGTTGCGCTCTAAGCATACTTTCCAGCTTCTCCTTAGCTCCTAGGTACTGTTCAGTCATCAATCCTCCCCAGACCTCGTCACTCCTCTTGAGTGAGTCATAATCTTTTTGCACGTCTGTGAGCTTCTGACTGAGTTGGGCTATTTCAGTCTCTTTCTCAGAATTGTCCTTAGTCAGAACTGAGATCCGAGTCTCTTGAAGCTGAGACTTAGTCATAAGAGATTCAATCTCTTCCTTGAGTCTCGCTACCAGATTCTCTGACTCAGTAGAGACCTAACAATCAGAAGAAAGTCTCTGATTCTCAGCCTTTACCTGTTCCAGTTCCAGAATCGTTCTGCTAAATTCTCTGCTCAGCTGAATCTGTTCCTCTAGCAGATCGTCGTATGCTTGTACCACATCCAGAGGATCATCTGTGACCGAGCATGTGTCGTGAGTGCTGTGTGAAGAGGTTATATTAAGTTTGGAGTTTACCTCAGCCTCTTCTCCGGCCATCAGACAGTGTTCAGCTGTTCCTTCAGGAACCGTTTCTCCGACCTCAACTGCTACAAATGCAGCTTCGTCCTCAGAGGAATACATGAATGTATCCTCCTCAAGTGAGTTGTCGGATATCTCTCCGGCTATGTAGGCTCGCTTTCTTTGGGCAAATTTTTCTCGTCCGGCTCGCCGTTACGCTCGTTGAGCACCGAGAGTTCGGGACGATCGATCTTGGTAGTGTCCCTCCTTCTTACAGTTGTAGCAGGTAGACATTCTGCTGCTTTTTACAGCTGAAGCTTTGGATGGACTCGCAGCAGGCTCTGTGTTCCTGCATTCAGTAGAAGGTTTAGATTCTTCCCTTTTCTGATAATGTTTCTTACCTGAGGGAGAATCTCTGTTGTATTTCCTCAGCTTTCTGACTCTCTCCTTTTCTCTCTGATATTTGAGAGCCATCAGTGCGAGTTGGTCAGGGCCTGAAGTCTTAGAGGACTTTTCTACGGTTGTGGCCACTGCCTTGCTGGAGGAAATAGGTTTGGCTCCAGTTTTGCTGACTGTTGCTTTAAAAGCGTGGTCGATCTGTGTGTCAGCTGGAGCACTGGAACATCTTTGTGGTAGACTATGCTCAAATTCCTTTGTTTTTAGTTCTGAAAAGATAACATCAGGGGTTAGAGCATTAAGATCAGAGCGACGTAAATAAGTAGCAAAAGGAAGCCACTTCTGTCGAGGTAGAGCTCTTAAGATCTTGGTGTTCATCTCTTTGTTGGTGAACATCCTCCCCAGCCCGTTGATCACATTGACTTGGTTTGTGAATCTGACACTCAGCTCGTCAATGGTTTCACTGGGCTCCATTGTAAAGGCGTCGGACTTCTGAAGCTCTAGTTCGAGCTTGTTCTCTTTGATCTGCGGGGTTCCTTGGCTCAATACAGCCAGGGTATCCCAGAGTTCTTTCGTCGTCTTGCAATCTTGCACCCTCCCGAGATGAGAGTCACTAAGCGTAGTCAGTATAGTATTTCGCGCAACTTGGTCGAGGTTGTGCAGCTTTTTCTCTTCTGGCGTGAAGGTTGTTTTGTCCTTGGCAACCTTAGCACCAGTCTATGCTCCTCCACCTCCCGATTCAGCATATTGTACGCTGTCGATCATGGGAATGATGGGTCCTGTCTCAAGGACGTCCGACATGCTGTCGTGCAGCAATGTGAGGTGTGCCTCCATTCTCACGCGCCATACCGTATAATTCTCCACTGAGAACATTGGTACCATCCGAATACCTGACATATCAGATATTATGTGAACGAGTATAAGGATGAATGAAGAGATGCTTGTGCAGAGAAAACATTTTCAGTATCTGTTCGAGAAGACCAGTAGTACAGAACCGGTGATCAGTAGAACACAGTATGCTCAGATACCAATTGTTGGTCCGGAGACGATAGTCAGGTGTAGAGGGGGGGGGGGTGAATACACCTGACTATAGTTTCTTTTTCTCAGAACGTGAAGGACAGCTAAGCTGTTGGTTGCGACTGATGAACAGTGCCAGATAGTAACCTTCGATCACGGGTCAGAGTGTGTCAGCTACTGAGCTCTCCTACTGACTTTAGTCAGTCGTTGAAACTCAGTCGGAGACGTTGTGCGGATAAGTGTGGGGCCCGAAAATTCGTCTCAGTTTGAAAACGTGTTTTCGCAAGACAAGAGTCTTTTGGCTGTGCGCTTTTAAAAATACGTTTTATGCAAAGATATGATTTTAAATCAGTTTGTATGCAATGCAATAAAACAGTAAATAACACAAGCAATTAAACGTGGTTCGAATACGCAAGATTCTACGTCCACGGTCCTGAACAAGGCAGGATAACTTGTTGATTATTCTGAGCAAGTCTCAGCAAGGAAACTGTACACTGGACAGATCCTTCTAAGTAATAGTCCTTAGCGACTTTACAATTCAAACCTAAGTTCGAATGGGAGGGGATAATCTCCAACTAGAAGGAGTTCTTACAATAAGAACAATTTCACAGAATGTGAACTCCTTCGAATTTCTAAGCTATGAATATGGAAATGAGCTTAGCTAGAGAAGTAGGGATCTAAAGAACTCTAGAGTGAAGAACCAAGAATATTCTATGAAGGCTAGTTCTTCGCTGGATGATCTTTTAAATTTGCTAGAGTGTTTGAATGCTTGAGCTTTTTCCCTTGTGAATCCCGTACGTGGAGCTCGGATTTCTTCTCTATTTATAGTTGTGAGCAGGCATATGTCCGTTGGAGAAGACGATGCCACGTGTCACAAGCTTCCAAAGAAAACGGCCATAATTTCGAATTGTTGCAGCAGGGCAGTTAATACTATACATGAGAGCAGGCTTTAGTTGTTTAGAGCAGGTAAAGCGTTGTCGGCTTCTCATTGGTCGAGGTTTGTGGTAGGTGGGAATGTGTCAGAGATAGAGTTGACTATTCCACATCCTCGTATGATCTTCTGCTGAACTTCGAAAAAGACTTGAGCAACTGGGTCGCTTTCTGTCGGATACAGTAGACTCAAGACAGTCTCTGTCTTCTTCGGCTAAGTCGGCTGACAAGCTGATAAGGCTTTGGTGGGTCAACTGATGACTGTGAAGGAACTGAGCTTTGCATTATGTTCTTCTGCTGATAACTATCAGCTGATGGACTGTCTCCTACTGAGGTGGAGATCAGCTGCTAGCTGAAGAACGCAAGCTCTTACATTGATGACGTGGGGTTCTGGAGAGTAACTTCGTCAGAAGATCAGTCCAACAGTTTACCCCGTACAGGACTTAGACAAAAAGATAATCAAAACAAAATAAGTCTAACATATACATCATCTAATCCTATCGACACACTGCACTACTGATATCAGCTGGGTTTTGGGATCTTCAATTCCATAGTACTACTATGATTTCCCCCAATATTCTTTTAACCGCTAGACAGCTGAATACCATCTACTGACTCATAACCCAACATACAGGATCTGAGCTTGAAAGATAAAATTGAAAAGATCCAGCTATGTTGGGATGATGATTCAGATGAAGAAACGGAAGACAAGTCTAATGAATCTCAGCCAGTAGCAGAAGTAGCTGAACAAATTGACTCTACTGAACAGAGTCAATCCCAGGTAACTCAGGTCGATGAAGAAACCCAAGTGGTAACTGAGACCTCTACTGAGAATAATAATTCAGGGGGAACAAATGAAGTTCCTGAGCTAAATGCCCCTGAACCTGGTGACTTTGTAGATCCTACTCTTATAACTGAATTGCTTCAATCTCAAAATAGTACGACTGAAATGCCTAACTCACCTACTATCTATGTTGAAAAAATTTTAGATGAAGAGTTGAAACATCGTAGAGCGTGGCTGGACGCTCACACCTCTAATTTGATTGTTGGAGATCCTTCAGCAAGCATAAAGACAAGATCCAGATTCTGTCAGGGAGAAAGTGCTTTATATTCTTGCTTCTTGTCTACTGAAGAACCTCAGTCAGTTGAGGATGCCTTAAGGACGCTGATTGGATCATAGCCATGCAGGAGGAGCTAAATCAGTTCACGAGAAACGAAGTATGGGAGCTTGTCGACAGACCCCAGCATCAACATGTAATTGGAACAAAATGGGTCTTCAAGAACATGTGAGATGAAAACAATGTCATAGTAAGGAACAAAGCAAGACTCGTGGTAAAAGGCTACTGTCATGCTGAAGGGATTGATTTCGATGAAACGTTCGGTCCAGTTGCAAGATTGGAGGCAATCAGCTATTCCTAGCCTACGCAACACATCAGAGATTCAAAGTTTATCAAATGGATGTGAAGTCTGCTTTCCTGAACATCGTGCTGAAAGAAGAAGTCTATGTAGAACAGCCTCCCGGCTTTCAGCAGGGGCATCAGGTCTACAGACTCAGAAAGACTCTGTACGGGTTAAAACAAGCACCCAGGGCTTGGTACGATACCCTATCTGAGTTTCTTCTTCAGAAAGGTTTTCAGAAGGGCACAGTAGACCGCACATTATTCAACATTCGACTGGAAGACGACATTTTACTTGTACAGATCTACGTAGATGACATAATCTTCGGTTCGAAGAACGTCATCATGTGTCAGCAGTTTGAGAAGATGATGAAGGATAAGTTCGAGATGTCAATGATAGGAGAGATGAACTATTTCCTCAGTTTCCAAGTCAAACAATCTGAGAAGGGAATATTCATCAATCAAGGCAAATACACTCGAGACCTCATCAAAAAGTTCGGTTGCACATCCGGCAAACCAATCAAGATCCCGATGAACACGAACATGAAAATCGATCTTGATAAAGAGGGAGTATCAGTAGACCATACTGAATTTCGTGCAATTATTGGTTCTTTATTATATCTAATAGCTACTCGACCTGACATAACTTATGATGTAGGTGTATGCGCTCGATTTCAGACTAATCCGAAGCAGAGTCACATGGACTCAGAAAAGAAGATTCTCCGCTATCTTAGAGGAACACCTGACATAGGTTTATGGTATCCAGCTGATGATAATATTGAACTAACTGGTTATTCTGATGCTGACTATGCAGGATGTAGAATTGACCAAAAGTCAACTTTCGGAACGTGTCAGTTCCTTGGCAGTAAGCTGATTTCATGGTTTTCAAAGAAACAGCATTCAGTAGCGACGTCAACTACTGAAGCTGAATATATGGCTGCCGGAAGTTGCTGCACCCAAATCCTTTGGCTGAGACAGCAGCTACGTGACTATGATGTTATTCAGAATGAAGTGCCAATCTTCTGCGATAGTACCAATGCAGTTGCAATCACTCAGAATCCTGTACTTCATACGAGATGCAAGCACGTGGACATCAGACACGACTTCATTCATGATCATGTCGAAAAGAAGGATATCAGAATGGAAAAGATCCATACTAACCACCAAAGGGCAGATATACTGACCAAACCTCTAGCTGAAGCCAAATTAAGAGAACTTTCAGTAGAGCTAGGTCTGCTAGACCCTACTGACTCCAGTCAGTAAGTGGATTCAGTAGAGGAGTATTCAGCAAGGGGGAATGTTCATTCTCAGTACTAAGTAAATTCAGTACGTAGAGACTCAGCAACCATCTACACGAGGTATCAACTGACTACGATGTTCAGCTGACAGGTTTTCGTATCTCTACTCAGTAGCCAATCAAATATTATGTGCATTTATGACTCAGATTCAGCTTCGTATTCAATACCTTAGAAAATGTCATTTAATATAACGGTTTACATTAAATACACGGCATTCTATGTAAAGTATGCTGAACTCTGCGGCGCATTTAATGCATGTCGTATCAATTTACTTCTTTGGCTAATTACAACTGTATTTTGACTTAGGCGGCTAAATTGATCATTACCTATTTTATAACATTGAATCCTGGTCGTCCATCTTAAAAAGCCATTTCAAACTGAACTGCGGATTATTAACTGTTCATCTTCTCTAACATATATAAACACGTTCAAAGTTTGGTAACCGCCCTTTCTACTCTACATATTTTCGAACCCTAGTTTTTCTGAGAAAATCCTTGCCTCCTTGCAACCTTATTTCCAAAACTCTCAGAAAAATCTTTGGTAAACTTTTAATGATCATTTAGTATCGTATATGCTAATTTTAATATTTTTTCGATACTGATTTCTTGCTCTTGCAGATTACTGAATATGACAGGAACTCACGTAACCGTCCCTGATGATATGCAAGAAATCCTGGAAAAGGATCGAGTCTAGTGCGAGCCTATGATGGAGTTCGATGCATGTGAGCTCGACTACATGGAGGATATCTTCAACGCTCTTAGAGCAACTGGCCTCGAAGGTTTTCTGTCAAGGAAGCCATCCTATTTTCTTCCCGCGCTAAATAGCTGAACTCTATCTAAACTCAGAATCAGTTGAGGAGGAAATCCGTTGCCGTTACATTTTTCATTCAGTTGGAGACCCCTCCCGTGCAATTTCTGATATCAAACAGATGTCGATCAGAGAAGCCCTTCAGAGAAGCTTCCAACTCCCCAGTGAGGGATTCAGCACCGTGGCCTACAAAGACGACTTGATGGTCGAATACTTATCAGAATTCTGCGGGAAGCCAACCACGTTCAGAGCAGCATTCCCGAAGAATGCCATGCTTCCTCAGTACAGAGCGCTGACCTATATAGTGACTCAGTAGCTGACGAGTCAGGCCGGGTCCTTTGATCAGGTGTCAAGGCCGAAGCTTCAGCTTATAATGGCCATACATGATCGTGCAAAGATCAACTGGACATAATTCTTCCTGAAAGAATTCATGACGCAGTCCGCCAAATTCGACAAGAAAAGTTTTCGCCTTGCTGTGAAGGGAAAACTGTTATATGGACTGAAACTATCAATAATGATAGAAGATTTCTGCGGAACGGACAACATCACCTTTGCTGACAAGCAATATTTCAACCCAAAGAAGGTCCGGTTCCAGAGCAGGGCAGCGGCCCTTCAGCAGATTAGATCAGGACCTGCTGATCCCAAGTCCGGAGCTCAGAAGACCTCCACTCCCACGAAGAAGAGGTCTCCTCCTAAATCTACTCCGAAAACTCCGACCAAGAGGCTGAAGAAAATTAGTGAGGTCGTACCTGAGGTAGTGCCAGAGGTAGTGGTTGTTGAACCACCTCTGCAGTTGAGGGATGAGTCTGAGTCATCCGAGAAGACTCCGTCAGTGGAGAAGGACGTCTCCACTGAGCGTGATGAGACAGTGGACCAAGGGGTCCAAGCTGAACCTATCCAAACCTCTCAGAGCCCCTTGGATGTCCCTCCACTGAGCAGCATTCCTTCTGCTAAGAAGCAGCCGTCTCCCATAGAAGTTGAAGATTCGGAGACTGCTTCTGAGTCAAAATCAATCGGGATAGAGGCTTTAGCTCTTCAATCCAGAGCCTCCTGAGAGATTGCTGAAAGGATCCCGGAGATAGCCAGTCACACTGATCTCATCATTCTGGCACGGCAGGCTAGGCTCCACATGCTGATCCGGTTCCAGGAGTAGCATAATCTGAACCGCCTAATCAAACACCACTCCTGTGAACAACTCTATGAGGAGGAGTTGATGATAAGGAACAAGATTGGCTACTACGAGCCATCTAATATTTGTTCCTTAGAAGATTTGAGGGCTGCCATGCTAGCCATGCTGAACGACCGCCAACCCATTTCAGCATCGGCACCCTCAGACGGGTTTGACCCCGATGGTCAGGACCCACCCCGTGATTCAGGCCCTGAGAAGCCTGATGAGGGAACTCAACTAGACAAGGATGCTCCCACATCTACTGCTGAGCCGCCTCTCAGCATCCTTGGACCAAGTCAGTCGGCGGCTGGTACCTCGAAGTCAGCCGAACCTTCTCAGCTTCTACTTGAATCTGCTTTTGAGGTAGCGCCCAGCCCTAGAAGCCGACGCTCGAAGTCAGTGGCCAGGGCCCTGAGGAGTCAAGGGACTCAGAATTTACTCCTCGCCCGCGCCGTCCACAAGACGTGGAGGTAGACCACTCCGGCTTAGAGTGCAGAGATCAAGGGGCTCAGAACGATCATTCAGAACGCGCCTTCCCCTGACTTATCCAGTATCCTGACTGACACACTCGCCACACAAAGAGCCAACTTCGAAGAGCAACTGAAGCTGATTCAGACTGGCCAAGCAAAGCTTCTTGAAGATTATAAGGCCACCCAGACAGCTCATACTGAATCAGTATCTTCCATCTCTCAGGCTTCCGATCTCAGACTCCAATCTATTCAAAAGGAAATAGAAGAGAGGGTTGATAAACAGTTGCAGGATATCCAGACAGCAGCAGACGCCTCTCACAAGAAGTACATCGATCAACTCACTGAAGAGAGGAACGAGCTGCGTGATCGACTAACAAAGCTGTAGTATGCATTGGAAGATTTAGCAGCAGCATACAAAAGTCTGGACAAGAAGGTATCTGTTCCCACCCCTGACGTATTTGTTGATGCCAAAAAGGGGGAAGGAAAACTGAAGATACAAGAAGGGAAGGTACTGAAGGTACCGAAAGGAGTGAGGACGGTGGCAGGAGCAACTCACGGTCGCCAAGAAGCGCTCCCACCTGGTCCCTCGACTCGATCCGGCGAGGCCCGGGGTGTCTCGGCCGAGAGCGATGTAGTGTCTGCTGAGACTAGCCCAAGTGGCTCAGGATCCAAAGACTCTGCTACTCAGGCGACCCAAACACCATCTGACATAATCAAAGAAATTGCTGAGTACGTAGAAGAGGAGTCAGAAGAGGAAGAGGTTCCTCTGCCTCCTCCAGTTGCCAGAAAAGGTAAGAAGATTCTGAAGCTTCCAACCCCTCCTTCTAAAAAGAAAGGACCTAAAAGGTATGTTACTCCGGAGGAAGAAGCTCAGATTGCTGCCGATGAAAAATTAGCAAGAGAAATTGCTGAGGCTGAGGCTGCAAACAAGCCAAAGAAGAAGCCAGCCAAAGGCAAAACCAAGGCTCCAGTAAGTGGAAGAAAGACTGGACCCAGACTGCCTCCCAGAACTCTGAAGCTGAGGGATGAGGCAGATAAAGAAAAGGAAAAAAGAAAAGGAACAGCAGCAGACAACTGGTCAGCAGGGCACTTCAAAAGAAAAATCAACAACTCCTGCTGATTTAGAAGAAGAACCTCATGTACCCTCCTATGTCCCCTCGAAGGAACAAGATCTTGAAATTCAAGAGATTTGGGCTCAGATGGAGAGGTATCTGTATAGAGGAGAAGAAGCAAGACAGATAGAAGCAGCTAGAGAAAGACTCAGACTAGCAGACTTAGAAGCTCTGAGGCTGAAAGCTGAAAAAGAAGCAAGCCAGAGGATTCCTGAAAAAGCAGACATTCCTTACAGATACAGAAGATTCAGGAAGCCTACTGACCTCAAACTCCACAGATGGCCAAGAGTTGATGAATGGATGCCATGGGAAAGAACTCAAAGGTGGGAGTCACTAAAGGCTGATTACGTAGAGAGATATTACTTTTGGAGGTACTGGCCTGAAAAGAACAAATCTGTCGCATTTGTTGAATGGCTTCTGAGGACCGACGTAGAAATATTTGCCAGAGTTTAGAAGGCCATACGATGTCAGAGTCCCAGCACTAAGAATCATGTCGCCCCCACTGAAACTAGATGGCTCTGTTCACTATGGAGTGATTGAGAAAGAAATCAAAGAGGCTGCTGAAGCCAAATGCTTAGAAGAAGATGATCCTGCTGACTTTTCAGAGATACTGAAGCTAAGGAAGATCACATACAAAATGTATGGGCTGCCCCTTCCTGAATCTAAATCAAAGGACTTCAAAGACAGGATTAAGCAGTTCAGATGATAGTTAGCTTATGTGTTTCTTGTAATTTCTGTTCTATCTTTTCTTAGAATAGCAGTTGATGTATCTGTACTGAACTTCTTTCTATATATAAAACATCAATGTTGTTTGGCCCTGACAATTCCTCATTGTCTATATGGCCTTGTTTGTTTTTATGCTTAACACACAGAATTACTCAAGTGATTACTGACTCACTCACTCACTAAATTCTTATATATTCTGTCAGTTTTTACTTTGTTAGATTCTAGTCTGTTAGATTGCTTGGATGGGGGAAATGTTGTTAGAAAAGGGGGAAATTGCTGATTAGTTTTCTGTATAGGTTCTGATATTTCCTCCCTGATTCACTCAGTAGTCTAAGACTTGAAGAACAACTCCACTGATTCTCCTTGTAATACTTGTAAGGAGCTCTGTTTTTGATAAGTCATAGTGTTAGGTTTTAACATCATCAAATAGGGGGAAAATGTTGGGAGATGATTCAGTCTTCTCACAATCAGTTGAGACATAACTCAGTAACCCTGTGCTCTGAATATTCACTGAAGATTTGAAGATCCCAAAACTCTATCTTGACTGATGAACCATTCTGTTGTAATGTGTTATGTTTTGTCTCTGAGGTTTCAGACTCAGCAGACACTCTTCATCGCTCAGTAGATTACCTGCCTCAGTACCAGAAGTAGAAGACTCAGTAATACTAGACTCAGCAAGAGCAGTATACTGAAATGAGTCGGTGGAACTGAACTCAGCAGGAGTAGTTCACTGAACTCAGAGCTGATCTTTAGTAGAGCGGACTCGGCGGGAGCTTGCTCCCGAATAAAGATCGGACTTCAAGCAACGGCCGGGACGGTCTTCGCAGTCGGGATTCTCTAAAGTCAAATCAACAGAGTCAATACGAGGAAGAGAGAATTCAACTTCGGATCTCCTTGAAGTCTGTTTTGTCTCACCTATTTTCCTAAACCTCGACCAATGACAAGTAGCCAGCTGTCAATATTCTAATTAAAGCTACAAGTCAATACTTTTCCAGAAAAAGGAGGGAAAAGAATCTGCAAATTCTTTGAAAGAGCCGTTAGCTACCAAAAAGGAGAGAGTCACAAGGATCGTCGTCTCCAACGGATCTATCCTTGCCTCTACTCTATAAATAGAGGGATACAATTCAAATTGAAGCTCACGAGTGAACCAACGATGCACAAGCGAACTGCAAACACAGAGCATTCAAAGAGCAACTTACAAATGTCTTAAGTCTTCCGCAAGTAGTTCGAATAAGTAATCTCCGGCGAAAGACGACATACCTGCTCATAGGCAACCAAGCTGAACCAGAAGTATATAGCCTCTAGTATCCAAGCGACTGAACACGAACCCAAGTCTATACTTAGCCGTTCGTCACTCTAGAAGTCACTTTCTCGTTCCCTATCTCTCTAACCTAAGCTCAGTTGATCATATCTATAGCTTAGACAAAGGAGTTCATATCTGAACTGATCCTTATTGTAAAGGACTCCTTCATAGTTTGAGAGTTTGTCAAACACTTAGTTTGATACCTTGTAAACTGAGACTTGCTCAGTATAAATCTCAAGACCAGTGTTTGTCCAGCGTACAAACCAACTGAGACTATCTCAGTATAATATATAGCCTCCTGATCATTCGGGACAGTGGACGTAGGATTGTTGGATCCGAACCACTTTAAAAATCGCATGTGTTCTGTGTTTGTTATTTTCTGTTGCGTTGATTACTGTGCATACTGAAAAATATCTTTCAAATCATTCAACTGAGTTTCAGCGAGCTTAATCGACTGCACTAACATACTGAAACTGTTTTATTAAAAACGTTTTCTTAACTCAACTGAATTTGAGCCTACACATTTCCGCACTACTGAACTTTATATGAACGGTATTGAATTCTTACTCTAGTAAGCTAGCAGGCCTCAGTAAAGTCAGTCACTCTGCCACGCGATTCAGAACATCTTATTTGGTCTACTGAACTTGTTCAGTAGGGCACTCTCCTGAAATGAACTGTTCGCGTTTAAAGTTGAGAAATTGGTTTTCAGGTGTATTCACCCTCCCCCCCCCTCTACACCTGAACGTTTATTCTCGGGACCAACAATACTTCAGTTGAAGATCCGAGGATTCAGAGGAAGTCAACTCATCGTACCTTGGAGTTTGAACAAGCCTCACCTACTCTCATAACCTCGACCAATAAGGAGCCGACAACACCCTACCTGCTCTGCCATAAAGCTGCTCCTAGACTGAAAAAGAGAAAATCTCTAATATGTCTCTACAGCAATGTTCAAATTGATATGGCAATTTTCCTTGTCTTATTCGACAAGTGTCTAGACACGGATCTATTCACAAACCGAAGACTATAAATAGAGAAAAGTCTTCATGCAGAGATCGGGAACCAAAGCGATCAAAGCTCATACACTCTCTAGCAAACACAGAACCAAACTCAGCGAGAAACTTGCTCATTGATAGATTCTTTTAGTTCTTCTCTCTAGAGATATATTAGTCCCCATTCTCTAATCTAAGCGTGCTCATTGTAATATCAAGAGCTTAGAAACCTTGAAGGAGTTCATCTTTGTGAACTGTTCTTATTGTAAGAACTTCTTCATAGTTGGAGAATCTCAAACCTCGTGTTTGAAAAACCTGTGAAGTCGCTAAGACTATAACTAGAATATCTATCCAGTGCACAGATCGACTGAGACTTGCTTAGTATAATCTAATCAAGAACTCCTGCTTTGTTCAGCACAGTAGACGTAGGACCCAACATGTCCCAACCACTTTAAAAACTACTTGTGTTGATTTTAACTGTTGCATTACTTACTGTTCATATTGCATAAAACTGAGTTTTAATCAAACAGCATAGAAAGAATTTCCACACACAACTTTTGATACTGAACTACTGTTCACTGACATAAGTTAGTAGACTGTACTCAGTAGATAATATCTCTGCCCACGCGATCCAGAAAGCATATTTGGCTAACTGACTAAGTTCAGTAGCGACATTCAGCTCTGCTGACTTTCGCGTTCTGAGTTTGAAATTGCTTTCAGGTGTATCCCCCCCCCCACCTGAGGCTCGTCTCTGGACCAACAGACTGCGACCATTAAAAATCTCCAAAGAGTTTTGCAAGGATTAATTTCAAGGTACATAAGTGTAAATGCTCTTCAAGAGCATATAATATTTTTCAAAGATTTTCTTGAGGGAATCTCCTCATGCCTAAAGATTGAGTTTGAAATGAAATACTTAGATAAAACTAAGCATTGTCTCGACCCGTAGATCGAGTATCTCCCTGATGGAGTTACACCTTAAAGATATTTTATATGATTTTATCACATCCACATATCTACCTAATGTTGCTTCGATTATTTGAAGTGGATGAAGACTCATTTAGACCTAAAGAAGATAACAAAAATGTTTTAAAACCATAAGTTCCTTACTTGTCTGCAATTAGAGAATTTGAAATGGTATTGACCATCATTTGTTATCTTCAAGACAAACATTATTAAACTTGTGTTGCACATATTAGTGTGGACCTTGAAGATTTGTTATCTTGGGGGGTTTGGGGTTGATAAATTGTAAATAATCCTAAAGAGTAGACTGACCCCCTAAGGGTCAAATGGTTTCTTTTTCCTTTCTAAGTTTTTCTCCAAATGGTTTTCTTAGTTAATGTTTTTAACGAGGTATCCAATGCAACACACGAGCAAATGAGTCATTGAGATTTTCACTAAAGAGTTAATGTAACACATGATCTCCAAAAGAGTGGTGGCATCAACATCCAGCAAATTCGCTCAAGTGACAATTTAGCGGATTATTTTACGAAGCCATTACCAACGTCAACATTCAAGAAGTTGGTACACAAGATCGATATAGGCCAACTCAAGGATCAACAATGACTATATTGTGTGGGAGCATAAAATTTCAAAATATGGGCAAATTAAAATAAAGAAGATATTAAGAGAATTACACTTATAACACTTGAAATGTTGGTCCTATATGTATAAAGAAGATATTAAGAGAATTACAAGATACATAAAATTTCAAAATATGGGCAAATTAAAATAATTTGAAGTTTGTTGTTTGAATTAATAATAAAATTAATTTAGCCCGTTTAACTTTACTCGATCCATTAAGTGAAAGATCAAATGTTAATCATATACCCCTAATACTAAGGAATGGCTTATACATTTTCCTAATATTAATATTAATAAGGACTCATTTGAGAAAATAGCTTAATTAAGGACTTGTAACAAAAGAACCTTATTGGAAAGAATAAGTTTTGAATGATCTCAAGCCCCTTAGTGATAAATGAATCAGTCTATGTATAGAATAAGGTTAGGAATCAGCCTAAGTCTGTATAGGTAGATTGTTATAGATCAAGCTAGGTTTAGTTCAAGTTGTGTTGCAGCAGTCAGACTAGACTGAACTCAGACCGGGACAATACCTTCAGCTCACATCTGACCAGTCCTGATCAACAGATTGACGTACGAGGTACAAGGCGTAGGATTTAAATATTATGGTCAACGGAGACATCCAACTATCAAATCAAGATTAACCAACTACAGAGTGCCAAATAAGCCCTAGTTTCTTAGGGACATAATGGTACCTCATTAACTTGTAAAAGAAAGTTGCAATGCGTTCCTAATGCATTTAATGTATGAACCGTTGCGAGCATGGAGCCAATGAGAAGTAGATCTTAGTCCTACGGATCTCTTCTTGCTCACCCATAAATACAAAGGACCTCTCACTTTTGAGAGGTTACAGAATTTCAAAAAGCTCAAGCTCTCATACTCTAAGAGCAAGAACATAGTCAGTATCCACCGTAAGCCTTTCCTCGTTTTAACATCTCTATTATAATTTTAAAAATTAAGGTTATGTCATCTTAAGGTGCTGCTAAATATTGCCTTCATACTTTTAGTGTGTTCTCTATATAGAAATTCACTATGTCCATATTTCAAGTAATCTTTAGTTCATATCAAGAAATTGTAAGAGTGTATCATACTCTAGTTGAGTTGGATAAAACTCACAACCCCTTACCTACCTTCATAGAACTGATATATAAGCTGATAGTTAGATTGATAGTTTGATAGATAGTTTCTTTGATTGATTATAAGATCTCTATTTTGACATTATTCATGAGTTGATAGTGAATATCTGTAGAGGTAGAGAGTGGATGTAGGATCTTTGAATCCAAACCACTATAACTCTTTGTGTTATTTATTTCCTCCATTATCATTTACTGTCATCTGCAAAAACTGATTTTACAAAGCATAAGTTTTATATATGTTTGAATCAACCAGGCTGAACATATAATCTGCCGCACTTAAATAATCAATGTTTGATAATATAAAAAAGGTTTTAAAATTGAATTAAATGGTTCACGCTATTCCGCACGCTCTGACTGACTATAACTCAGTCACTTTGTAACCTTAAGAATTAAGGACTTTTCTGTGGGACTTAGGTCCACTTTTCAGTCTTATGACTGACTTCGTGAACTAAGTCCGAGAAAATTTGAATCAGGTGTATTCCCTTTCACGCATTAATCGGGACTAACATAACTTATTCTATAAGAAAATGTATTTATTTGGGCCTATCAAGTTTTCCTTTGTTGGCCAATGCTTTATAGGGTTTCAATCTTTGTTAGTGTCTAGTTCCCCATATAAAAAGGGAATCTCGTAAAACCTTAAGGGGCAGTTTTTAACATTACTTTTGTTAGAAACTCTCTTGAGTCTTCTTCGAGCTACGCAAGATCTTCGTGAAGTTCACCTATCGACTTATCAATCGGATCACACCCCCCGATTGTTGCGTCAACATATTGTTCCAAGGTTCGTTCCCTCGCAAGCAGGTTCGGGTCGACTCTAGCGTTAGGCTTCAGTTTGACTGATCGACGGAATTGGGTTGCGGAACTACCATCGAAGGCACTGTTCAGATCCAAGGTGTATTTTATTTATTCGCGTATTTTGTCTATGCATATTCGTTCAATAAAATTTATTCAATTTTTTAATTCGGAGCTTGCACGATTACGATTGTGGGTGTGTATTACTCCGTTATTTTGCAAATCGTAAGTGTGGGCCCAATTTTAATTAAATAAAATTTATATTTTACAAAGTTAAAAAGTCGTGGGTTCCATAATAAATATAAAAAAAATAAAGTAAAGTGGTTAGAAAACATAGTTTTTTAAAATGGTGGCTAAATATATAGTTATTGGAATAGGCTAGTTTTATACATTTACACTTATATAAATGATAAATCTTTGTTTAAATTAATGAATAAATAAATAAATATTTAGAAATAATAATCTAATAAAAAGATTTCGATAAAAAAAAAATTATGAGTTTATGTTAATTCTAATTTTTTAAAATATCATTTAAAAAATATTATAGTTGAAATATATTTCTAAATAATATAAAAGATAAGGCTAGACAATGTCGATTTCGTTTTATTGTTTGACCATGGTGATTTTGGGATTAGGGTTCGACGATGGACATTTGGTTCTATTACTTGGCGATGGTGATTAGGATTGACTCGGCAATGGTAATCTAATTTTATTGCTTGGCAATGACGATTTGGGATTAGGGCTCCCAATAGCTTAGGCGGAACTCTCTTGCACATTGGTCTGACATTGTTGACCCAACTTAAATGAAAATATGTAAAAAAAAATTCAGAACTAGCTAAACTTATAACTTTTTTATATCTACAGCTAAAAAACATATCTACTTATCCATACATGAGTTCAACCTTATTTATTTTTAATAAAATGATTTTAAGTTACTAAAACCTTGAGTAAACAGTCAAATTGATCATTTACCTTTCCTATAACTCTATAAGATTCATATTAGTCCTTCACTTCTCAATAGAGTCACATAAGTCTAAAAATCTTAATTCTATCGTCACATTCGTCCCTCCACCCTTCTCATAACATTCAAATTAGTCATCCATCTATCCCCTTGGGATGGCAAAGTTGGTGAAGGTGGGTTGGCCCGGGACCGATAGGTCCTGGGTTCAAATCCCACTAGAAGCAACTTTGTGGAGCCTGTCACCTATGGTTAGCCTAGGGTGGTTGAACTCTCCTGTGTGGTTTGCAGACTACTGCACAAGGAGCGGAGTTTACCTAGTGCGCACCGAAGGTAGCGGCTGCGGGTTCCACGTATCAAAAAAAAAAATTAGTCATCCATCTTTCAATTGAGTTATATAAGCTCAAACATCTTAATTTTGTTAGGTATATTCGTCCTCCACTTCACCACTTTTCCTCAATTTTTAAACCGTAAATCAGCCCCACTTTTCTACTTGAAGTAAAAAGTTAATCAAATTAACGTATGTATTTCGATGTTATGACAGAGTTAATGTGACAATTTGTCAGCAAAAAAAGAATGTGAGGTAAGAGGGGAGGATGAATATAATAAACATAATTATAACATATATATATATATATATATATATATATATATATATATATATGCTTATATGACTCAATTGAAAAATGAAAGTCCAATTTGAATGTTATTAGTAAAGTGGAGGAACAATGTCATTTTTTTTTTTTTGACGAGGAACCCGCAGTCGCTAACTTTTGGTGCGCACAGGTAAACCTCGCTCCTGTGCAATAGCCTGCAAACCACACAGAAGTGTTAAACTACCCTTAATGTGACAGGGTGACAGGCTCACACATAGCGTGTCCAGTGGGAAGAGGAACAATGTCATTGTTTACTCCTAAAACCTTTCACTATACATTACCTGCAAACGGCGTCGTAAGACCCACCCTACATACATAATTCTTTCACTTCACCGCAAAAGGCCCAAAACAAACCCTCCTCCCCAAAACTGGAAGCGCTCTCTCTCTCTCTCTCTCTCCCTCCTCGAACCTTTTCAATCGCCGGCTGATTTACGCCGGGAAGTCACCGGATCGCTCTTCTGAGGCGATCAAAGTAGAGAAAGTCACAAGCGGCTACTTCTCCCTTTTAGTTTTTCTATATATGTATATATATTGAGGAGTAACTAATAATTTCTATTTAATGGAGGACGATTATTACATGTCCGGCAACAGTGACGATGAAGAGGATTCTTACTCGTACGACAGAGAGGAGGAATCGCTCGACAGACTCGAAAATAATGATTCCAGTGCTGAATTCGTATCATCAAAATCCCCTTCGTGCAAGGTACATGCATTGAACCGTAGGTTTTTGTTGGTGATTGGAATGTGGGATTTTTTAAGTTGTTATCTTTGATTGGAATGTTATTTTTCATAAAAGAAATTGTGAATTTTCTAGCGCATATGATGCTGTTTCATGATCTCGAAGGTTAAAACCACTGATTCTGTGCACCTGTGACTGAATCTTAGAATTTATTTGTAGACTTGGTTTCTTTGCTGGAAAATTGATGTCGCTCTTGCCAATGTTATAACAAATTTGTTCTTTTTCTTTCATGTATATATATACATATGTATTTATGTAAAAGTGGAATTTGAAGAAGCATGAGTTTCTATTTATAAGATGAAGTTTAGGTTTTGAAAGTTGTTTACTTGTTTTATGTATAATCCTCTTGCTCTTGATGGTTAACAATTTGAAGTTTTGTGTTTGTTTTCTTGTGATTATGTTGCTTTTTTAAAAAGGAGATAGAATTGGAAGTTCTGAGATGAACTTGAAATATTGGGTTCGTGCTATTCCTTTTTCTTTGGGGAGGTAGGCATTATCTACCTCTGTAAACTGGTCTCCTCTATTATCAAGAAAAATTTGGGCAAAATGCACTATACTAGTTGTTATTTTATTATTAGTGATGCTGTACTTCTTGTTTATTATCTCTGGCAATTGATATTCGGTTTAATACTTTTCTGGTATTTCTTATTTATGACCAGAAAGATTCAATGTTGTTGTCGAAATGAAGAGTCATTTATGGTTTTGTTTTATTGTTTTGAAATTATTTAACTGGCTTTGAGTTTGTGTTGTACTTTTCAGGTGATCACAAGAGATTCTCTTTTGGTTGCACAGGTAAAAATTAGTATGCATAGATATAGATTCTCTTATCAATATACTCTGCTAGTCTTGTCTTTATTTTGATGTTTAGAGTTGCAAGATCATGTGATTACTACTGAACATCATAAGAGTCCAATTATGAGACTGAAAGAGAGAACTATAGCTTAGATTTTTTTTTTTCCCTCCCCTTTTATACTTTTTTGCGGAAAGTGGACTGAAATTTCATGTTTTTGCAGAAGGAAGATTTGGGGAGAGTGATGGACTTGTTTTCAGTGAGAGAACACCATGCCAGAACGCTACTGATTCATTACCGGTGGGATGTTGAGAAATTGATTGCAGTTTTTGTTGAGAAGGGGAAATCCTGCATTTTTGGTGAAGCGGGGGTTACTTTGGCAGAGTTTGTTGACCTTGACCCGGAGGAGTCTACCTCTACAGTAATGTGCCATATATGTATGGATGATGTGCCTGCAAAAGATGTAACCCAAATGGACTGTAGCCATTGCTTTTGCAACAACTGTAAGAGCCCTTTTACTTTTAAGTGTATTATTCTTCGGGTTTTTATTTGCAACATAACTAGCTATTTTGGTCTTATGAATCTGTTCTAAGTTTTTGATTTGAGTTCATGTAGCATTTTGCAGTGCCTCTTTTGACGTACTTATTCCGCATTTCCGCTGTCTGATTGATGTTTACCGTATAGCTTATTCATCTGTTTTTGTGCTACAAAAGTTAAGGTATTGCGATTTCAGGTTGGACAGAGCATTTTGTTGTCAAAATTAACGAGGGCCAAAGCAAGAGGATGAGGTGTATGGCCCATAAGTGCAATGCTATCTGTGATGAAGCGACTGTTAGAAGGTTAGTTAGTGCAAGGCATCCAGATCTAGCAGAGAAGTTTGACCGGTTCCTTCTCGAGTCATACATTGAAGACAACAAAATGGTCAAATGGTGTCCGAGTATACCCCATTGCGGGAACGCAATAAGAGTTGAAAACGATGAATTGTGTGAGGTTGAATGTTCTTGTGGTATGCAGTTTTGTTTCAGTTGCGTATCAGAAGCTCATTCCCCTTGTTCTTGCATGATGTGGAAGCTGTGGAGTAAAAAATGCCGTGATGAATCCGAGACTGTCAATTGGATTACTGTACATACAAAACCTTGTCCCAAGTGTTTCAAACCCGTTGAGAAGAATGGTGGTTGCAATTTAGTTAGTTGCATATGTGGACAGGCATTTTGGTAAGCTTGCATATGTTACGGCTTAATTTAGAAAAGAGACAAGGTGCAAATATGCCCTTCAACTTTATAGTGAGAGCAAGATTACCCTTCATTTATGTTTTGGTGGAAAGTACGATCAAAGTTTACATTTGAGAGAAAAAATAACTTAAAATTATGATTTGGTGCAAAAAGCACAAAAATATCCGTACCTACAATTGGAAAATTGTAATAGAGGCAAGGGTAATTTTGTACATTTTGCATCAAAACATACATTTAAGGGTGTTTTTGTTTTTCACAATAAAATGGAAGGGCATATTTGCTCCTTTGCCCTTAAAAGATTATATATATATATATATATATATTCATGTATGGTACATCTCACTCTTGATTTTTCTAACGTTTAATTGATTAATATGTTTGTTTACTTCTGTAGTTGGTTATGTGGTGGAGCAACTGGAAGAGACCATACATGGTCCCATATCACTAATCATAGTTGTGGTCGATATAAAGAGGACGGCGAGAAAAAAGCGGAGCGTGCAAAGAGAGACCTATCCAGATACATGCATTACCATAGTCGGTATAAAGCTCATACAGATTCCTTCAAGCAAGAATCTCGGCTGAGGGAGACCTTGAAGGAAAAGGTATCACAGTTGGAAAAACGAGACTATAAGTTGAGAGAATTTAGCTGGGTTACTAATGGGATCTACAGACTCTTCAGATCAAGACGGTTGCTTTCTTATTCGTATCCCTTTGCTTTCTACATGTTTGGTGATGATTTGTTTAAGGATGAGATGACAGAAAAGCAAAGGGATATAAAAAAGCAATTATTTGAGAACCAACAGCAGCAGCTAGAGTCGAATGTCGAGAAGCTCTCCAAATTTCTTGAGGAGCCATTTGATGAGTATCCGGAGGAGCAAGTTATGCAAATAAGGATGCATGTCATTAATTTATCAGTGGCCATTAATAACCTCTGTAAAAATATGTGAGTTAGTTGTCACTTTTCAAACAAGACTTTACCTTTATATTGAACATTGTAGCTTATAATATTCCGAGTGTTGCAGGTATGATTGCATTGAGAATGAGTTATTGGGTTCACTGGAATTTACAATTCACAATATAGCACCTTACCATTCAGAAGGCATAGAGAAGGCTGAGGAGCTGACTGTTGGTTGCAGTGCTGAAGCCAGCAGCAATAATAAATGTCAGGAAGCCGGTCGATCTAATGGTATAGTGGTTTCAATTTCGTTTTACCTTTCCAATTTGGATTTGACATTGCTGAGTAATGCTTAACCTGAAACAAGCTTGAATCATGCCTCCTTTAGGTTGTATATTTAAAAATTATGAAGTCGTTGAGTTATTCGTCTTAAAATTTAGAACCCGTCATTTAGTTTTCTTGTTTAAATGCTAAATATGATATAAAAAATGAGTTTTGGTGGACATTTCTGTTATAACCAAGTTAATCCAATTTGTTAAACAATGTACATGTACTATACGATATATTAGGATGTCTTCTCTCATTAATAGCCTAGAACATTTTATTATTCTACCAGCTGTTAGAATTCATAGTGTTGGAAACAGTTGTGTGCTGTGCATATTCAGATTATCCAATTTGTTGTTTGATTTGTAGTGCTAGGCAGTTTTGTATTTAAAAAGTCTTTCTTGCAGAGGGTTACATTCAATGTGCTTTCTGAAGCCTTCAAATCCTTATTCAACTATGTAAGTTTCCAACTAAATCTAGATATCTCTACTGGCAACTTGAATACTGGGAGATTTCATTTACGTAGTTAGGATGACCTTGCTATACGACATACGTGTTGGTTTAATTAAAGATGGATCTCATAACGATATAATGGTGTTTTTAGTGAACATAATTTCTAGGGTTTTTAGTGAATGTTAGTAGTCCTTGCAACACCCTCTTGATGCATTTTGTTGGACACATAGCAGAAGTAGATCAAGCATCGGCATCTGGGACTTCAGAGGAGAGTCGAGAGTTTTCACTTAAGCGCCCTAGAGAAGAAACTTCTGGAAACGCACTGTTTGATCTCAACCTACCTGCAGATGATGATTAAGCTGATCCTTGTTTTGGCACCCAGCGGAGCGGCGTATATAAGTATTATCTGGATATTTTTAATTACTAGTTCCTTTTCTCTTTTGAAATCCTCTGACTATTTGAGAGATTCCGGGAGATGATTAATCAAACTATGTATAGTGATTTTCTTGGAATAATTGTGTTTATTTCTGCTATGAAATGTTGGGGCATATAGAAAGTTGGTGGGATGGGCATAAGCAGATTTGCATATTTTAGTTATAATTAAAACCTAAAATCGCATTTACCTTTTTTGGCTGGTTTTTTTCCGATATTATGAATCATGCATTAACAAAACTATACTACGAAAGTAATGAAATGGAATGTACTACCCAATTTTTATTTTATAGCCACCGAAATGATATTACAGATTCAGAGGGTGTAAGACATGTTTTCAGTTTGATAGTAGAATAAGTAGCACTGATCATGTACATCAGAGTCCACGGCTATCTTGAACTTCCACCTCCGAATGCATTCCAGCTGGCACGTGAGCTTCAGCAGTGCAAATACCACGAGTCCAATCAAAATGCTCGCAGGTGGACCGTTGGATATGAGAGTTCTCATCCATATTGTACTGCTGATGATGCATCATGTGCTGAAAGGGGGAGGACACACCATGGATCACAATCCTGCTGTTGTGAAGCAGATCGATGGTGGCAATCTTCACATAGTTTATCTTCATCGGCGCCAGAGGTCCGCCGCCCCCAGCCGTCGTCACCACCAGGTTGTTTGCCCTGTCCAAAGTAGGCAATGGAGCCGCCGGAGGTAAGGTAACCAGATCCGTCGCCGTTAGCCGTTTGTTTGGAACCACATGGAACCTGAAGTTGGACAGGTAGGCATTACCTCCGCCGGAGAAGATCGAGGTATCATCGAGCGCGAAAATAGTCATCTCTTTTAGCTCGGAGAGCTCGGCGTACTTAACACGCATAGCGAGGGAGACGACGCTGTATCCGGTGGCGCGGAGGCGGATGATCGCGTCCTTCAGCATCAGGCGCATGATGAAGATCGACGGCGTCGTCGTCGTCATGGAGGAGAGAGACGGCGAGGGGAATGACAGAGACGTCATCCGCTCGACGTTGCAGGAGAGCGGCGAGAGGTGAGAGACGTAGCCTTGGAGGCCGTGGATGACGACGAGACCGTTGTTGAAGACGTCAGGACCGGTGATTTCGACGCCATTGACGAAGACCTTGCCCTTGCTGTTGCTGGTGATAGTGAGGCAACGATTCGGAGCAATCGTTTCGATTTTGGTACCGAAAGCTAGGGTTAGGAGGAAGTGGAGAGGGTAGAGACCTGGAACAGAGAGCTCCTGGAGAAGGAGAGGCAGAGAGCATGAAGGACACGTGAGTAGAGAGGCGTCGGAAGGAGCGAAAATGGTGAGCGGAGTGGTGGCGGAGAGATTTGCGGCGACGGCGGCTGAGGAGAGCTCTTGGAAACCGAGTGTTGAGAGGATTGTACCGAAGAGAGCTGGGGGATAGGTGTGAGTCGGCGTGAGGAATGCAGTTGAGGTAGGAGAGATGGAGGGAGCGGCGGCGGCGCCGTCGTCGGAGGTGGAAGCGGCGGAGATGAAGAGTGAGATAAGGAGGAGAAGGACTAGGAGCGTTGGGAGCTGGAAGCGTAGAGGGATCGCCATAGCTCGAAGTTTGCAGAGTGATAACTGTATTTTGCGTGTTCTGCGAGGTATATATAGAAAATTGAACGGCATTTCGTCAGACGGAATGCCGCGACTGGATGATAGAGAGAGTCTATGCATTCGGATGAAAAATGGAGGGAAACTGCAAAACAGAACGAGTAGCAGTTCGTTACATGGAAGATTCTAGTAGACGTCATCCTATTGGCTGAAGATAATCTATCGACCAAACGACGACGACGATGGCTCGTGACGTGTGAGGCTTAGGATTACATATACACACAGACTAGGCCCATCAAACTTGTATAATTTCCTGGGCTCATTTATTTCTAATCTTTTGATTAATATACATACACACATAACATATTATTGTATTTTTAATTACATAAATATAGCATAAAATCACTAAATCAAAATAACGAACACTATACAGTCTTATCAATACTTTCAATTTAAGATTATTAATATATTAATCTGTACTATCTGGACATCAAGGACCCCACTACACCGGCGACGAGGGTGGTGGGATCCCCTAGAACAGCGGACACAACAAACTGCAACACCAATCCAGCCACCTCACAGCATTTCTGAGCTTTGCCTTTGGTCTTAGTGTGATTGACATGGCTCTCCAACGTGGCTTTCAAGCTGGGAACGGCGCAGGTGCTCCGTCCCGCACCGCCACCAACCCCGTCGTAGAGCTCATGCCAGCTGTCCACCAACATATCCTTCACACACGCCACGTGGAGGTTGTACTTCTTGCATGATGATCTGTAACTCCAACTCCTCCCCTTTCTCCCACATCTGATCAAATTACAATTTTGAAATTCCATTCAAGTATATCATAAACCCTAAAAAAACAGAAGAACAATTTTTGAAAAAGTAAAGAGAAATCATACCTGTGACATGGGGCGTTAACTTCAGCATACAAATACAATTTGATATCTCCGTCGTGGAGCAGCGTCGGCAGCTTAGCACAGCAAGGATGGAGATCGAAACCGCAGAGCTTGCAGTGGTAGACGAACCCCGTCACGCGCTTCTCGCACGCGTTGCAGTAACGCGCCTCCGTGCCCGGCGGGCGGCTGAGGAACTGGAACGAGCACTTAGTGTAGAAAGGGTGGATGATGGTGGCGGAAGGGATGGCGCAGTGGGTGTGGAGGTCGAAGTCACAGGCTGCGCTGCTGCACTTGTAGGAAGAACCGATCCCGACCTCCTTGCAGCCGTCGCATTTGTACGGCGCCTCCGTGTAGTCGAGTTTGAGGGTGTGGCGAGGGTGGCTGAAGTGGGAGATTTCTTTGTATTTCATGCTTCCACAATATTCGAAAATCAAGTTCCCACGGTTTAATTTATAAAACTAGTGTTTTGATTCTTGCTTTTTTTATTAGGCTATTTTTGTGGATATATTGTAATCTATACAACTTAACTCGTTTAATGGCTTCAAGTTGAAGCAATTGGAAATATTGTGAATAAAAAACTATATAGTTGTGAATAATCTGATTTATGAACACGTTACCAATCAAGATATTACTGAGCATATGATTTTAATTTTTGCATGAATAAAGTTAGAGGTTGAATACACAAACGTCCGGTGGAAGGGAAGATTTGTTTTAGCTTGTCTCTAACGGGTTTGACCGCAGTCCGCATACTTTAGGGTTCTTAAATCCTATTTAATTTTATTAGTTTGAGCCATGTTTATGCTCAACATTTTATTTAGCATATAAATTCTTTCGTAATTCTATTGAAAGAAATACAATTGCGTTGTAGATATAGGTAGTATTAATTAATCGAACCACGTAAATTTTTATCTTTTTTTTTTATTATATGTGATTATAATATTCTTATTAGTAAAGACTTACGTGGTATTTGTGTGCTGAAAAGATGTCTATGAGTATGCATTTTGCGATATTAATATAGGTGGAATTATAATGGATTCATGGTGACATCTCAAACTAAAGAAGGGGTGGGTTTGGGATGCACAAGGAATAAAGTATACAAGAATCGGAATTTTCACTTTACATTATTTCTCCAAATGCACACTCTCCATAAAAGTTGAAAACCATATCCTCTTTATATATATTTTCTTTACAAACGTAGAGAATATTGTGCAAATATTAAAAATAATTTTTTTTTTTTCTTAACCATCTTTGAGGATAAGAAGTATTATTTCAGTTTTCTAAGTATATATCAAACCCAAACACAACCTCACGAGCTATAATTGAACTTAGAAAAAAAGAAGATATATATGTATTAAAGTCCAATAAAAGCATAAAAATAAAAACAAATCTTGATCATATGATATTGTCCTCAAAATTAGTCTACAAGGGCAAAAAAGCATTAAATCTCTTTGGCTTTCTTGTTCATCATGCTAAGAAAACACACTAGAAAAAAGAAACACCAATTGTATAAGCAACGTATATTCTTATATTCTAAATGTTGGCATCAAATGATAAATTTATAGTAATATATTAAAATATATGGTTATATATTTTCTCTCTATCATTAGTTTTTTTTACTTCTAGTCTACAAAGAGGACGTGTGCGGATATTTCCTGACTATAATTCTACAAGTGCGGATTCGAAATTTATTATTTGGTGGGGAGGGACGAATTTTAGTTTCGATTTTATAATTTGAGATTACAAAAGTGGCAAATTAATAATTTCAGATAAAATTTAAACCTTTTCGTAATTAGGGGAGTGTGAGTCCCGCTCACTTTCAACTTCCATGTTGTATTTGGCTAACCTCGGCATTATAAATGCTCGATGAAAATCCCGAGAGACACTCATTTGTAAGCGAATTAAACAATCGATTCAATTTGATTAGTATAGAATTATGATACTCAATTCGATTTTATAAATATTTGATTAAATTTAAATATATAATAATTGTATTTATTAATATCGTAATATATACTTTCTTAAACTTATCATAAATTTAATCTTTGGATATATAATTTGGATTCGAATAAGGGCGAAACCGACAACGGCGAAGGGGAACAACGACGATCGAAAATCTCTTTGAAAATGCAGACATGAAAATTTACTAGTTTAATTTTCATTTTGTTGTTTCAGTTGGTCATTTATCGCTACTCTTTGAAACTACCAGTTCAATATAATTACCATTCCTATTGTTCTGATGAATATTTCTTTTAAGTGATCAGAAGTTTATTAATTAATAGGCATATAGCAAACAAATGGGTGGGAATTGGTTCCAATATTTTTATAACCACCTTTGACAATAAAAGTATTATACTATCATAAGTACTCCCTCCATCCCACTATTACTGTCCTACTTTTTTAATCGAATTGTTCAGCTATTACTGTCTTATTTCCAAAAATAGCATAAACTTAAGAAATACTTCCAATTTTGGTGCCTTTTGTTATTTGAATGATTAAATAATATTAATGGTGATTTAAAGAAGGGTAAAATTATAAGATTATGTGAACTTTTTTTCAATTTTTTTTATAATATAATTTTTATAATAATTATAATAATTTTAAACTATTAAAATAATAGATTATGATAATTTAATAGTTTAAGTTAAATTTATTTAATGGTTTAATAATTCACGTTTTTATTTTCAACGGTTAAAATAACTTAATAGTTTATTTTAATTTTTGTTTAATTTTTGGAAATAATATTTTTTTATGTTACACAAATATTACAATACTAAAATGAAGTCTAAAGATTATGTCTTTATACAAAATTAAACCATATAAATAAATATTATATTCTTAGTATTATAAAAAAACTTAACGATATTTAATTTTAAATTTTTAAGAATATTCAATTACTAATTATATTAAATTATAAATCATCAAAAAAAATTATTATAAAAAAAAGCTATTTAAAGAAAATACCATTTTTTTAATATATCATACCGAAACCAGATTTCTATGGTATACCGTCTTTAAGATAAACTGTTTCATACGGATTTTCACGGTATTCATCCCTTAAGGTATATCAAATATTCAATATAATAATATGTATTAGGTATGGCATTGTATCTCAATATATTGAATATTAGATATGAAATTAATGCATTTACCATACGTTAGATTTCGATATGATATGATATTATATCAAAACTTACAGAATACTAATATTTCATTATAATATAAACAATATACCAAAAATTCAATATATTTTCCGACCCCTATATCAAACTCAAACACGATCTCGCAAATTATGATTGAAGTCATCGAAAAGAATATATATATCTCTAAAATCAAAGTCCAATAAAAAAATCTTGTTAACAGGGCATTATCCTCAAAATTAGTTTACAAGGACAAAAAAAGTACTAAATCTCTTGCGCTTTCTTGTTAAACATGCTATAAAAAAGAATAACCAATTCATTAAGCAACATATATTCTTCTATTTTCAATGAAACTTTGGCATCAAATAATAAATTTTAGAGGGCAAAATAGTATTTTTTGTGAAAAAATAATCGGTAAAATTTGCAGAATTTACGAGCTTCCACAACAAATCTGAGTAATGTACGTCAAAAAATCTAGACACCTCAAAGATTATGCATATTATGTCAAAAAAATATACTCTTTATAAACTTATGGAATGAGAGAATAATAGAGAGAATACGGAAAATAGATGTGTATTATTGTGAGTACCAAAGGCCTCTATTTATAGAGTTATAGATGGGTTCATGGGCTTTTAGGGTTTACATGAGCATCACAATATATGGTAATTATATATATAAAATATATTTACAACAGCCCCTTGATTGACCATTCCTAAAAGAAATTGCCGTCTCGTTAAAACCTTGTCAGAAAAACTCATTGAGATAAAAACTGGAAGAAGGAAAAAGAGTATAGTTGCTCCACCTTAATATAGTCATTGTTGATCCTTGAGTCGGCGCATATCGATCTTGTATACCAACTTCTTGAATGTTGACGTTGGTAATGCCTTTGTAAAAGAATCCGTTGGATTGTTACTTGTACGAATTTGCTGGATGTTGATGTTGTCACTCTGTTGGAGATCATGTGTTGCATTGGTTATTTTATGAATCAATCTCAATGACTCATTTACTCGTGTGGTGCATTGGATGCCTCGTTAAAAACCTTAACTAAGAAAACTCTTTGGAAAAAAACTTAGAAAGGAAAAAAGAGTACAACCATTTGACCTTCAGGGTCATTTAACCTTTAGGAGTTAGTCTCATGATTATTTACAATTTATTACTCCCTATCATGATAATAATCTTCAAGGTTATCTTAGAGGTCTATACTAATATGAGCAACACAAGTTTAATTATCATCATAGATAATAGCAGTAAATATGTCAACATATCATTACTCTCATAAATAGATCAATATCATATTTGTCTTGAAAATAACAAAGGATTGTCAATACCATTTCAAATTCTCCAATTGCACATAAGTTAGGAACTTCTGGTCCTCATCTTTGTTATCTTCTATAGGTCTAAATGAGTCTCCGTCCACTTCAAGTGATTGAATCAACTATTAGATAGACATGTGGATGCGATAAAATGAAATCTCTTTAAATACCTTTCAGATAGGTGGACTAGTGTAACTCCATCAGAGAGATTCTCGATCTACAGGTCAAGACAATTATTAGTTCAACCTAAGTCTTTTGATTCTAAATCTGTCTTTAGGCATGAGTTGATTTCCTCAAGTACTTTTATACATAATGATTCATATATCCTTTTTAGGGGGAATTTGGAGTGATATGTTTTAAATTTCAATTCCGCAGACTTTTTATCTTTAGCACCAACAAATCTCTCACGCTTCTGGCGCTAATGAGAATCAATTGATTTATATTTTCTATGAGGATACAACAGGTATATGAGATTTTAGTCACTCCTTTTGCATTAAATAACTTGATGAACTTCTGGTTCATAGTACGTGAATCTAAATAATTAATCCAACGAAATATTTGCGGCATTCATATTTTAATCTCCCCCTAATGTCAACAATATTTAAGTTGGATTATTGAATCACGTGTTGTTGGTCCGAAGACAAATATCAGGTGTAGAGAGGGGGGGGGGGTGAATACACTTGAGTACCGTTTCTTCTTCTCGGTGAAGGTCAGCTGAAGCTGTTGGTTGCAACTGATGAACAGTGTCAAATATACCTTCGATCACGGGACAGTGAGTCAGCTACTGAGCTCTCCTACTGACTTTTGTCAGTACTTCGAAACTCAGTCGGAGACTATAAGTGTGCGGATAAGTGTGGGGCCCGGAGTTTGTCTCTTTTTGAAAACGTGTTTTCGCAGATTAAATTCTTTTGGCTGTGCGATTTTAGAAATACATTTTATGCAAACTTATGATTTTCAAAGGTTTGTATGCAATAAAACAGTAAAGAACACAAGCAGTTTAACGTGGTTCGGATACGCAAGATCCTACGTCCACGGTCCTGAACAAAGCAGGATAACTTGTTGATTAGTCTGAGCAAGTCTCAGCAAGGAAACTGTGCACAGGACAGATCCTTCTAAGTTATAGTCCTTAGCGACTTTACAATTCAAACCTAAGTTCGAAAGGGGTGAAAGACAGTTCTCCAACTAATGAAGGAGTTCTTACAATAAGAACAGTTCACTAAAAATGAACTCCTTCGAATCTAAGCTATAAATCTGACAATGAGCTTAGGTAGAGAAGAAAGGGATCTAAAGACTCTAGAGAGAAGAACCACAAAAATATTCTAGTAAGTGCAGATTCTTCGCTGGATATTCTGATTGAGTTGCTAGAGTGTTTAAGAGCTTGAGCAATTTCCCTTTTTAATTTCGTGCTTCGCGCTCGTGGAGCTTCGAAATCTTCTCTCCTTTATAGCTGTGAGATATGGCATATGTCCGTTGGAGATGACGATGCCACGTGTCACAAGCTTCCAAAGAAAACGGCCATTAATTCGAACTTGTTGCAGCAGGGCAGTTAATTACTATACATGAGAGCAGCTTTACTGTTTGGAGCAGGTAAGGCGTTGTCGGCTTCTCATTGGTCGAGGTTTGTGGTTGGTGAGAATATCAGAGTTGCCGTTCAAACAACCTCGTATGATCTTCTGCTGAACTTTCGAAAAGACTTAAGTAGCTGGGTCGCTTTCTATCGGATACAGTAGACTGCAAAGTCTGTCTTCTTCGACTGAGTCGGCTGACAAGGAATGTAACTTCTGAGTATGTCAGCTGACGACTGCGAAGGTACTGGGCTTGCATGAGTTCTTATCCTGATGACTTATCAGCTGCTGGATTGGCTTCTACTGAGGTTTATTCAGCTGATGAGTGAAGAACGCAAGCGATTACACTGATGACGTGGGGTTCTGAAAAGTATCTTTGACAGAAGATTAGTTCAACAATTACCCCGTACAGGACTTAGACAAGAATATAAAAACGATTACAACAAGTCTAACCTATACATCAGCTAATCCTAACGACACACAGAACTACTGATATCAGCTCGATTTTGGGATCTTCAATTCCATAGTAGTACTATGATTTCCCCTAATTTTCTTTTAACCACGAACAACTGAGTATCATCTACTGACTCATATCCAACAATTTCCCCCTAATTGATGATGTCAAAACCTCTACTTCTAAACTCTAAACATCTTATAAGATATGCTAACCTACTGACAACATTTTCCCCCTTAATCCTTCTGAGGAAAATAAACTGATATGATGACTTAAAAAAAATCAGCAGGTGAGAGATAGGCAAAATCAGAGAAACTGATTGTGAGTGTGTGTTAGATCACTTAGTGATCAGTTGTGAAAAACACAAAGCAAAATGCTGTAAGACAATGAGTAATTGTCTATCAAGCAATAGGAACAATAACATATATGATCAAGAAATTACAGGTTCCTATCACTATTACACAAGAGTAGAGAAGAGGAAACACTACTGACGCCTGAAGCCTTGAGTGCGCTTCTTGAAATCAGCAGATCTGTCGACAGGGGGTTGCAGACCATAGTATAGGTAGATTCTCTTCCTCAGTGTCTGGACATCCTCATCGTCTTCAGCTAAGTCGACACTTAGGTCAAAGCGATAAGCTGCAGTTCTGACCTCATCTCTATTTCCTTTGTACACAGAATTCCGCGCGCAGTTCTAGGAGGTGGGATGCGCCTGAAAGCCGGAGCTCTGAAAGAAATGTTCTCTCTCTTCATAATCTCCAGAAGTTGTTCCCTCAGCTCAGAGTTATAATTGAACAAAAACTCGTCAAAGGCTTGTTCGATAGTCTGCTCACTTGGATAGAATTTCCATACGTAGTAGCCTTTGATAAATTCCTCTTTGAGCTCTTCCCATTGATCATTTACCAGAGCAGGAACCCATTTATCAACGTGAAGCACAGGGTCTTTTTGACATGAGGCGCTCTTTTCCTTGATCCTCGTGGGATTTGTTTTCTGGGATCAGCTGCTGGTTTTTGAGATAGGCTCATCATCTTAGCCATTTCAGCCATTCTCTTCTTTTCTCGAAGAGCCGCTGCCCTACAGTCTCCTTTCCTGAGATTCAGGCCTTGCAGCGTGGCTTCCCACGTGGCTCTATCTTCAGCTTCTTGCTCAGGTGTAAGATGAGTCTGATAGTGACTCTGAGCAGTAGCTTGACCTATAGTAGAAAGAGTTTCTGCGAACTCCTCCTGAGCCTTTTTCTTTTCTTCAACCACAGACTCTTGCTTCTTCTTACCTCTGCCCTTAACAACTTTGCCCTTAGGCTTTTTAGCAAGTTGAGCTTCTTCCAACTGTCGCTCATGATCCAGCTTGTCTTGTAGTTGTTGGGCTACTCGGAGGTCAAAAGCTTCTTGTTCCGCTTTAGATTTGAATTTTTGGACCGGGGAGGAAGGAGGAGTAATAGCAGTAGCAGTCTCCTTCCCCGGCCTCTGCGGAGGAGCCTGTTCTCCTTCAGACTCTTGTTCAATGAAGTGAGCACATCTTCTATGTGGGCAGCAGAAGATGAGATGGGGGTAGGTTCTAGAGGAAATTCAAGTAGCAGAACCCCTGAAGTATCTTGAGCATAATCAGTCGAAGGTTGTTATGCCTGAATACCTTCCTCCTGAGTCTGAGCATTAGAGGGTCCTTCCTCCTGACCACCCTCTACTATTTGGACATCAGCCATATTCATATCAGGTTCATCTTTCATAATATCTTCCCCCTTTTTGGCATCATCTGCCTTAGAGAGTTGTATGCGGATGGCTTAAATGTCTCGTTCCACAGTGTGGACTGAATCCTTAATCTGAGTTGCTGTGGATTCGAAGTCCTTGACGAGATCGCAATATAATTCCCAGTCTTTTTCTTGATCAGCTCTTGATGTTTTAAGCTGTGCAGCTGACTCCAGACGGAGTTTCAGCAGAGCTTGATCCTGCGATTCTGTCATTTCTTTCTGTATAAGTTTCAGAGCCTCTGCCTGTTGGGTAATAGATTTCTGAAGGCTAGAGGTGGTAATCTTATTCCTTTCGTCGATTTCGAGCTTAACAGTTGCAAGAGCTTGAGTCAGCTGCTCTGAAAATATCTTCTGCTGATTCTGGAGCAACTGCTGACTCTGAGCTTCTAGATCGACTTTCTGAGCTGCTAAGGCTGCCTCAATAATCTCCTGAAGGTTGGGTTGAGGAGTAGGTACTG
This sequence comes from Lavandula angustifolia, assembly GCA_028984105.1. Classification (NCBI taxonomy): domain Eukaryota; kingdom Viridiplantae; phylum Streptophyta; class Magnoliopsida; order Lamiales; family Lamiaceae; genus Lavandula; species Lavandula angustifolia. The sequence goes on from CM054813.1 coordinate 24,457,177, forward strand.
GAATTTTTGAGATGCCAACAGCTATTTTGTCTAAGCCCTGTGTCTGAGCCTTAGTATACTTTGTCCACTTCAGATGGACGTCCTTAGCCAAAAGTCGGTTTTTCTCTCCTTGGCGTCGAATGGCTTTATTTACGGACTTCGAGGACAGGGAACCGATAGGTTGTATCTGGTACGAGCTGGTTCCGAGCCTCTGCTCAGAAAACATGAGGAGCTGCTCCTTACTGTACTTCGGAGCACCTTGAGCATCACCTGATGTATCAGGAAGTGGTGATTTGCTCTTCTCACGGGGAGTTGAACCCTCAGCAGAGCCTCCCAGCTCTGTATCCTTGGGTGTCTGATCCTTCCTCTGATTGTTATCATCATTTTTATCATCGTCTTTCTTATCAGCAGGAGGAGATGGGGGCGGAGGAGTGTTACCAGGAACTGACTCTCGCAAGCTTAGAAGGTAAAGCATTGCGGCTCTGAGATCTTCAAGAGTAGCTAAGTCAGCTGGTTCTCCGTACCCTATTACTTCTTGTAACTTCTGCTCCTCATCGAGCAAGTGGATGACTGAGTGGGTTTTAATTATGTCTTCTAGAATATCCCAACTCAGAAACCTTAGAAGCATTTGAACCCTAGCCCTGATGGCGATGTCGACTAAGTCTGAGTGCCCAGCGATCTCAGGAATATGATCGTGTATTTCAGATGTGGCACAGAGACGAGTGGTGTGAATAGCTGTCCACTCAGTCGTAGTCTCCTCAGTCGGTTCCCTGACGTCCGACTGTGTCTCCTCAAAGCTAATTACCTGGACTTTATCTTTGAGGGTCGCACCCTCAATGCCAGTATCAGAATCTAAAAACTGCTCTTCTTGAGTAGGAGGAGGGGTGGGTTCAATAACCGAGAGGGGTTGAGCAGCTGAGACCTCAGCTGGTCTGGTCTTGGTCAGTCGCCTCTTCTTAGGTACTTCGGTATGTGGGGGCAGAGCGGATGCTGCTCTCTTCGGCTCAGGTGGCCCCTTACCGATAGACTTCTCAGTCGCTGCTTTAGTCTTGAACTTAATTAGTTTTACATCGAAGAACTTGGAATCAGCAAACGACGAGTGCCTCTGAACAGAGTTTTCTATGAGGACTAACATCTTAGTCCCATAGAGTAACTTCCCTACACTGGCTAACTTCCTCTCTCCAGTGGGTAGGGTAGTGAACTTCTGGGCTTGGGCCTTCATCTCCGAGACATAATAGTCGCCCAGGCTCACTTCAACTCCATCATCTATCGCCATCATCAGCTGAATCCTTGGCTTGGATAATTGATCATATGATCCAATGAGCTCGTCAGGATATGAGAGACCGTGTAGGCTAGTCCTCTCGTATTGGGGAAGCGTAAGATTCTTTTGCGGAGCCGACTTGAATGATATGTCGAGCGTCCGCGTAACTTACGAACATATGCGTTTATCTCCTTCTCCTTGTAACCGATAGGAGAAATACCGTAGTCTGGAAGATCAAACGACAGCACCAGAATGTCCCTGACGTTGAAGACTCTCTGAGCAGTATCCCAAGAGTTCTGATCTACTTCCTTCAAATAGACGAAGGAAGATTCCTCGCCTCCAGACGCGAGAGACCTCCAGTTGTAATAAACTTCTACCACTTGCCTTGGTAGATAAGATCTCGGGTGCTTCGTCACCAGCTCCTGAAGACCAGAACGCTCCAGAGCATCGAACACGGGTTCCAAGAAGGAGATATCAACTTGTCGGAAGGCCATAGTTGGTTCAAACTGAATCCTGGATGCCATTATCTCCTCTATATTCTCAGGAACTTGAGATGTCGCCATTGAAATCGAGTACTAAAGAGCTTTGAGGGATGCAAAAGCGAGACAGTTAGGATGATTTTTGAGAAAGAAACTGAATGCTTGAAAATAGCTCTTAAGTTGAAAAATGGCGAGAAGTGAGGAAAGGACAGAAGATGAAAGGTTTTATATATATCGTCTGATTATAAGTTTTGATCCTACGATCTAATTTTAATCTTTCAAATCTTATGGGCGACTGAGATTTGAATGTTATAAAAGGAATGATTACAAAAGCCGCCTCTAACATAGACTTACGTAATAAAGGTAAGTGAGAAGACATGCATTAAATGCGCGACAGACAGCATTAATTACTCAGTTTATGCGAATGAAAAGGTTTCCTACTGACCTTTCCTAAAACTAATTAATGGAGGGAAATAAATGCACATTAACTACTGACTGCGTGTGGCTGATATAATAAATGCAGACATGCCTCTGAAAAGAAATTAAGTATATGATACTACGCAAACCTCTTCAGCTGAACTTTCGATCAGCTGGTTACCGTTATATCGCAGGAGGATGATTGATGTACTGATAAGCACGTTCCCCCTTGCTGTGTACAATATAATTCTTCCCACTGAATCACTGCACGGAGTCTACTGACTTGTCGTACTGGTTCCATCTACTGATACCAAATATTTCCAATTGTCTCCACGGACTGCTATCAGTAGTTTTCTTCTACTGATGCATATCAGTAGGATCCAGTAGACCTAGCTCAACTGATAATTCTCTGAATCTGTTCTCAGCTAGTGGTTTGGTCAACATGTCTGCCCTTTGTTTGTCAGTATGGATCTTCTCCATTCTGATATCCTTCTTCTCGACATGGTCTCTGATGAAGTGATGTCGGATATCCACGTGCTTGCATCTCGTATGCAGAACTGGGTTCTGAGTTATGGCAATAGCACTTGTGGAGTCACGTAGATGGGCACTTCATTCCGAATGATACCATAATCTCTCGGTTGTTGTCGAAGCCAAAGGATGCAGGGCACAAGCAACTTCCAGCAGCCCATGTACTCGGCTTCGGTAGTGGACGTTGCTACTGAGTGCTGTTTCTTTGAGAACCAAGATATCAGCTTGCTGCCTATGAACTGACACGTTCCGGAAGTTGACTTACGATCTATCCCGCATCCCGCATAATCGGCATCGAATAACTCGTCGGATTAGATTATCATCAGCAGGATACCATAACCCAGCATCAGGTGTTCCTCTCAGATAGCGCAGAATCTTTTTAGCTGAGTCGAGATGACTTCGCTTGGGATCCGCTTGAAATCTTGTGCATACACCTACAGCATAAGTTATGTCAGGGCGGCTAGCTGTTAAATATAATAAAGAACCAATAATAGCTCTATAATCAGTAGAGTTAACAGGAGCTCCCTCTTTGTTTAGATCGATTTTAAAATTCGTATTCATGGGGTTTTGACTGGCTTGCTAGAGTCACAGCCAAATCTTTTGAGAAGGTCTCGAGTGTATTTGGCTTGATTGATGAAGATTCCTTCAGGTGATTGCTTCACTTGAAATCCAAGGAAATAATTCATCTCTCCCATCATGGACATCTCGAATTTCTCTTTCATCATCTTCTCGAACTGCTGACATATGATCTCGTTTCTACAGCCGAAATGATGTCGTCCACATAGATTTGCACCAATAGGATGTCATCTCCTGACTTTATGTTGAATAGGGTGCGATCTACTGTCCCCTTCTGAAAACCTTTCTGAAGTAGAAAGTCTGATAGGGTATCATACCAAGCCCTGGGTGCTTGTTTTAACCCATACAGAGCTTTCCTAAGTCTGTACACCTGATGTCCCTGCTGAAAGCCGGGCGGTTGTTCCACATAGACTTCTTCCTTCAGTACGCCGTTCACAAAAGCTGACTTTACATCCATCTGATAGACTTTGAAGCCTTGATGTGTTGCATAAGCTAGGAATAGACGAATGGCTTCCAATCTAGTGACTGGAGCGAATGTTTCATCAAAGTCAATTCCTTCTGCCTGACTGTATCCCTTTGCAACTAGTCGTGCTTTATTTCTGATAATGACATTGTTTTCATCTCGCTTGTTTTTGAAGACCCACTTGGTACCAATGACATGCTGATGTCTAGGTCTGTCTACAAGCTCCCAAACTTCGTTTCGAACGAACTGGTTCAGCTCTTCTCGCATGGCGATGATCCAGTCAACATCATTAAGTGCATCCTCTATCGACTGAGGTTCTTCTGTAGATAAGAAACAGGAAAATAGTGAGCTTTCGCCTTGATTAAATCTAGATCTTGTTCTTATCGTTGATGATGGATCTCCAATGATAAGATCTGAAGAATGAGCATCTAGCCATGATCGTCTAAGTCTGGCTTCTTCTTCTGATACAACTTCTGCAGAATCAGTAGGAGTGTTAGGCATTTCAGTAGTACTGTTCTGAGATTGCAATATTTCAGTAAGAAGGTTAGGATCCACTGAGTTTCCAGGTTCAGGGGCATTTAGCTCAGGAACATTAATCGTTCCCCCTGAGTTCATATTCTCAGTAGAGGTCTCAGTTACCACTCGGGCTTCCTCATCGACTGATGTTACCTGTTGTTGATTCTGTTCGGGAGAATCAACTAGGTCAGCTACATTGACTGTTGGTTGAGTCTGAGTTTGTTCATTGTCTGACTCATCATCCCAACAATGCTGGATCTTTTCAGCTTTATCAGTAAGTTCGAGATCCTCGTAGCTTGCTGCCGACATCATCGCATTTAACCGCGTATCTTCCCCGTTCTCGCAACAAATTCATCAAAAACAAGATGAGGGCTTTCCTCCACACAAAGAGTCCGATAGTTAAAGACTCTGAAAGCTTTACTGACTCGAGAGTATCCTAAGAAAACTCCTTGATCAGATTTGCTATCAAAGACCTTCAGCTGATCTTTCCCGTTATTGTGGATAAAGCAAGGACAGCCAAAAATATGAAAATGGGAAATAGAAGGAATTCTCCCTTTCCATAGTTCATATGGTGTCTTCATGTGTTGCTGAGTGAGTAGTGAGCGATTCTGAGTGTAACAAAGCGGTGTCGGTAGCATCGCCCCGTAACTTCGAGGGTAGTCCGGAACTGCGAGGAGCGTTCTTGCTGCTTCTTTGAGTGTTCTGTTCTTTCGTTCAGCAAGTCCGTTCTGCTGAGGGGTGCGGGCAGCTGATGTCTCGTGTTTAATTCCCTCTTTATCGCAGTATGTCTTAACTACTGAATTTAGAAACTCTGTTCCTCTGTCCGAGCGAATTCTTTGAATCTTGATGCCCTTTTCCACACTGAGCTTCTTCAGCAGATTGGGCAACTCATTTTGAACATCAGATTTCTTGGCGATGAAGATGACCCAAGTATATCTTGAGTAGTCGTCAATCACGACGAGGGCATACTTCTTGCCTCTTATAGTCACTGGAGAGACTGGCCCGAATAGGTCCATGTGCAGCAGCTGAAGGATTCCATCAGTGGAAGGTGACGGAATAGGTGGGTTGCTACTCTTTGTTTGTTTTCCCTTCAGACATGCTTCACAATTTCTGTCTTTAACGAATGATTCGTTGGGCAGTCCTCTGACTTTGGAGTTCTTAGCTAGCTTGTTCATGGTCTTGAAGTTCAGGTGGCTGAGTCTCTTGTGCCATAGCCATCCTGACTTGTCACCAGATTTAGTCTGTGCTAGTAAGCAAGCCTCAGGTTCTACGGTTTTCCGATCGCAACATAGATGTTTTTCCTCCGCGATCCTCGATAACACTTTGTTTTCCCCGTAGATTTATCAACAACATCACGTAAACCGGTGTCAAAGATAACTCTGTTAAGATTATCACGAATTGATCGACGAAAGGAGATTATGTTGAAGTCCTTCAACATATGTTACTCTTGGAACCGAAGTAGTCCCAATGTTCGGCGTTCCGTATCCCCTTGTGTAGCCTTTTAGAGTTGTCTCCAAACTCAGTCCGGGACCATCTTCTTGTACATAGTTGGTCGGCAGACTCTTCCGATATGTCATGTGTCTTGAGCGACCTCTCGTCCACTATCCATGGGTCCTTATGCACTCGCAAAACAGAAGCATCTTTAGGTACCCTTTGGTTCAGTTGGGTCCTTACTGGTTAGTGGGTGATTTCGGAACCCAAATCTGTCTCGGAACATTAGAAGTCTGAGACTTCTTCTTCTGAACCTTGTCAGCTTTCTTCTCCACAGGACTTGGAGATACTGACTTTCTACTGATGATTTTGGGTTCAAGCGCTTTCTTCTTCTGAGTCTTTGCGCTTCTCCTGACCCTGGGCTCATAGTAGTACGAGTCGTACTGAGCCGGGTGCTCATACAGTGGCTCCTTGTACTGTTCTGCCCATCTGACCTTCTTGGTTCCCCCTAAGTTCGATCTCGGTGTCCTAGGGCTGGAACCTTTGGTTAATTGTTTGTTGCTGCTCGGCTGAGGTGCGATTTCTTTCTGTTTGTTCTTCGCCTGAGGTGTGGTGTCAGCAGCTTGCACCTTTCCTCTGACAAACCTATCAGCCAGTGTTGCTGAGCTTTTGGAGGTAGAAGCTTCGTGGGTATAGCCAAGGCCTTCTTTCACAACAGTTGGCCGTTGTGTTCTGAGCATGCTTTCGAGTTTCTCCTTAGCTCCCAGGTATTGTTCAGTCATCAGTCCTCTCCAGACTTCATCGCTTCTCCTGAGAGAATCATAATCCTTCTGTACGTCTGAGAGTTTCTGACTGAGTTGGGCTATTTCAGTCTCTTTCTCCAAATTGTCTTTGGTCAGGACTGAGATCTGAGTCTCTTGCAGCTGAGACTTAGTTATAAGAGATTCGATCTCTTCCTTGAGTCTCGCAACTAGATCCCCTGACTCAGTAGAGACCTGACAATCAGCAGAAAGTCTCTGATTCTCAGCCTTTACCTGTTCTAGTTCCTGGATGGTTCTGCTGAACTCTCTGCTCAGCTGAATTTGTTCCTCTAGCAGGTCGTCATATGCTTGTACTATGTCCAAAGGGTCATCCGAGACCGAGCAAGTGGCGTGTGTGTTGTGTGAAGAGGAGGTTATATTAAGTTTAGAATTTACCTCAGCCTCTTCTCCGGCCATCAGACACTGTTCAACTGATTCCTCAGGAACCTTCTCTCCGACTTCAACAGCTACGAATGCAGCTTCATCTTCAGAAGAGTACATGAATGTATCCTCTTCAATTGAGTTGTCGGATATCTCTCCGGCTATGTAGGTCTGCCTCTTCTGGGCGAATTTATCTCTTCTGGCTTGCCGTTCTGCTCTTTGAGCAGCTGAGAGTTCGGGACAGTCGTACTGATAGTGTCCCTCCTTCTTGCAGTTGTAACACGTGGATGTTCTGCTGCTTTTTCCAGCTGAAGCTTTTGGTGGATTAGCAACAGGCTCCGTGTTCCTGCATTCAGTAGAAGTGTTAGATTTTTCCCTTTTTGAATATTCTTTCTTACCAGGGGGAGAATCTCTGTGATATTTCTTCAGCTTTCTGACTCTCTCCTTCTCTCTTTGGTATTTGAGAGCCATCAGTGCGAGCTGGTCAGTACCAGACATTTCAGATGTCTTTGTATCTGCAGCAGCTACTGCCTTGCTGGAAGAAATCTTTTTGCCTCCAGTTTTGCCGACAGTTGCCTTAAAGGCATGATCGATTTGAGTGTCAGCTGGAGTACTGGAACACTTCTGAGGTAGACTATGCTCAATTTCCTCCGTCTTTAATTCTGAAAATATAACATCAGGAGTTAGAGCATTAAGATCAGAGCGACGTAAATAAGTAGCAAAAGGAAGCCACTTCTGTCGGGGTAGCGCTCTTATGATCTTTGTGTTCATCTCTTTGTTTGAGAACACCTTTCCCAGTCCGTTTATCACATTGACTTGATTCGTAAATCTGACGCTCAATTCGTCAATGGTTTCACTGGGCTCCATCGCAAAGGCTTCGAACTTTTGAAGCTCTAATTCGAGCTTGTTTTCTTTAATCTGAGGAGTTCCTTGGCTCAGTACAGCCAGGGCGTCCCAAAGTTCTTTCGCCGTTTTGCGCCCCGCACCCTCCCGAGGTGTGAGTCACCGAGCGTTGTCGATATAGCATTTCGTGCGACTCGGTCGAGGTTATGCGGTTTTTTCTCTTCGAGCGTGAAGGCGCATTTGTCCTTGGGAATCTTCGGACCGATTCGAGCTCCTTCACCTTCCACATCGCCGAACCGAACACCGTCTATCATTGGAATGATGGGTCCGGTCTCCGACGTCGGTCATGCATCGTGCAGCGACGTAAGGTGTGCCTCCATTCTTACACGCTATACCGTGAAGTTCTCTATTGAGAACATCGGCACCATCCTGATACCTGACATGTCAGACATTATGTGTACGAGTATAGGGATGAGTGAAGAGATGCTTGTGCAGAGAAAACGTTTTCAAGGATCAGTTCGAGAAGACCAAAGATTTCGTAACGGTGGTCAGTTGAACACCATAGGCTCTGATACCAATTGTTGGTCCGGAGACGAATATCAGGTGTAGAGGGGGGGGGGGTGAATACACCTGAGTACCATTTCTTCTTCTCGGTGAAGGTCAGTTGAAGCTGTTGGTTGCAACTGATGAACAGTGCCAAATATACCTTCGATCACGGGACAGTGAGTCAGCTACGAGCTCTCCTACCGACTTTTGTCGAGATTCCCGAAACTCGGTCGGAGACTATAAGTGTGCGGATAAGTGTGGGGCCCGGAGTTTGTCTCTTTTTGAAAACGTGTTTTCGTAGATTAAATTCTTTTGGCTGTGCGATTTTAGAAATACGTTTTATGCAAACTTATGATTTTCAAAGGTTTGTATGCAATAAAACAGTAAAGAACACAAGCAGTTTAACGTGGTTCGGATACGCAAGATCCTACGTCCACGGTCCTGAACAAAGCAGGATAACTTGTTGTTAGTCTGAGCAAGTCTCAAGAAGGGAAACCGTGCACGGGGACGAGATCCTTCTAAGTTATAGTCCTTAGCGACTTTACAATTCAAACCTAAGTTCGAAAGGGGTGAAAGACAGTTCTCCAACTAATGAAGGAGTTCTTACAATAAGAACAGTTCACTAAAAATGAACTCCTTCGAATCTAAGCTATAAATCTGACAATGAGCTTAGGTAGAGAAGAAAGGGATCTAAAGACTCTAGAGAGAAGAACCACAAAAATATTCTAGTAAGTGCAGATTCTTCGCTGGATATTCTGATTGAGTTGCTAGAGTGTTTAAGAGCTTGAGCAATTTCCCTTTTTAATTTCGTGCTTCGCGCTCGTGGAGCTTCGAAATCTTCTCTCCTTTATAGCTGTGAGCTATAGCATATGTCCGTTGGAGACGACGATGCCACATGTCACAAGCTTCCAAAGAAAACGGCCATTAATTCGAACTTGTTGCAGCAGGGCAGTTAATTACTGTACATGAGAGCAGCTTTACTGTTTGGAGCAGGTAAGGCGTTGTCGGCTTCTCATTGGTCGAGGTTTGTGGTTGGTGAGAATGTCAGAGTTGACCGTTCAAACAACCTCGTATGATCTTCTGCTGAACTTTCGAAAAGACTTAAGTAGCTGGGTCGCTTTCTATCGGATACAGTAGACTGCAAAGTCTGTCTTCTTCGACTGAGTCGGCTGACAAGGAATGTAACTTCTGAGTATGTCAGCTGACGACTGCGAAGGTACTGGGCTTGCATGAGTTCTTATGCTGATGACTTATCAGCTGCTGGATTGGCTTCTACTGAGGTTTATTCAGCTGATGAGTGAAGAACGCAAGCGATTACACTGATGACGTGGGGTTCTGAAAAGTATCTTCGACAGAAGATTAGTTCAACAATTACCCCGTACAGGACTTAGGCAAGAATATAAAAACGATTACAACAAGTCTAACCTATACATCAGCTAATCCTAACGACACACAGAACTACTGATATCAGCTCGGTTTTGGGATCTTCAATTCCATAGTACTACTATGATTTCCCCAATTTTCTTTTAACCACGAACAGCTGAGTATCATCTACTGACTCATATCCAACACGTGTCAATCAATAAAATAATCCACAAGTAGTGGCTCTATATATGTCATGTTGACGGAGTATACACATAATTTTCAAGTATTAAATTCTTTAGGAGTCTTAACCAAAATCAAGTAACAATACAAAATGTTTTGCTATCAGTTTTCTTATTGAAAACATATGAGCAAATATCTTCACTTTTGAGATACACGTTCTTTCAACGATTTTGCAGTTTACTTGAAAAAATATTTTTGACTTACGTGATTCAAGCAAGTTAAATCCTTCACGGATTTTCAAGTATATATAACTATCAAGTTAATCAAATAGATATATATTTACTACATCCATAAGACGCATATCAAGCCATTGTGACATAAGTAGATTAATCACACTCTAAAATATAATGGCGTCTATTATGGGAGAGTTTTCATAATTGATTCCCGGTCTTTGAGAGAGACTTGTGTTACTAGTATTGCCCTATATTCCGCAATTTTTATTTCTCTTTCTATCAAAGACACGTTTATATCCTTCGGGATATTTTTCGAATTTGAACTACAGGTCCAACTGTCTTTCGGCTTTTTAGGGAATATTAATTCACCTTATACGACTTCTTTCCTCTTTGGCCAATTATTTCTATTTTGACAATCTCTTATAGATCGTCGTTGAGAATCTTCTTTTATTATTTTAAGAGTCATAATAAAAGGCGAAAATACTGGCGTGCTTCCACGACGATATTTGATCCCTCCAATATTTTGAGATCTCATTATTCCGGAACTGCATTTGATTGATTAATCATTTTCGTAATTGTTTGGTTCATATTTTGTACCCTTTTATCTTAAGCACAAAATCTCTTTTGGAACCAATTGGTAAATCATATTTTTCACGAATTTTATATTCTTGCGGGGGTATTTACAGCAAATGTATAACATTGTCACTTCTTTTATATACAAAAATTAAAAGCATCAAGAAGTTGGTTTGCAATCTTTTGCAAGTGAGTCTTTCGACTTCTTGTTCACATTGATTACTTTAGGAATCCAAATGTAATTATTTTTTTCTTGTGCTTTTTGTTGGATATAGATTGCACATTGATTACTTCAGGAATCCAAATGTGACATATGTTCCAACTAATATTGGAAATGTTATTTCATCATAATAACAATTTTAATCTGAGACTCTTCTTATACGTACAACCATTTTGAGTATGGATATGAGCAAGTAATTATTTAATCTCAATTCCAAAACCATATAATATAAATCCTCTTCATCAGGAACTTGGAGTTTAATAAACTCGCTAGCTTTATCAAGACAATTCTTCTTGAGGGAATTCAGTTCTTTATTATTTGAACTATTAGTTCTAGCAATTGCTTCATTTCTTCTAGAAATGAAGCATACATGAAAGTCAATGTAAAGATTCTTCAGGATCTCTATGTTGCGCTCATATAAATTTTCAATTATGTTGTGCATGATAGTTACTCGTAAATATCCAAACCTCTCATGTCAAAGCATAAAGCTCTTTGAACTTTCGGTTCATGACATGGTTTGTCTCACTTGTTTTCATAAATGTGTAATACATTTAAAATGCTAGTGTGATAATTTTTCTTTTGTTAGCTTTTGGCTAAATACTAAAGAATCATTACCTTCTTATATTATTTCAATATGATATCTATTACAGCGAATATCTTTAAAACTTAGTAAGTTTCTTCTAGACTTACTAGGTAAAGGGCATGTTCAGTAGTTAATTTAGTATCATTTGATATAATGATACAAGCTCTTCGAGAGCCTTTAATGATGTTGTTCTATGCATTAGATTTTAAAATCTTGCAATTGAAGATGCATCTACTCGTATCGAGCTTTATGGAGGACAAACAATTAATATCTTGAAACAATCCTGCTGGGATGCTTCGTTTCATTCTATTATTATCTCCCTCATGCATCTTATTGACAGATGAACATTGATATCAAGAGTGCATTAATGTCAACAAGACATAAATAATATTTTTCATTCAGGAATAACATATATCATCAAAAGTACGAGTCGCTCTTTAAGAGCATTTAATGTTCCTCTAGAATAAAAATGGTGCTACTTCAGGAGCAAAAGTTAAATAGTATATAAAAATACTATATTTGAGGTATTTCCAAAAACATGTGATAGTAATGTTACCATCACAATATGATCATTCTCTGGGAATGTAATTGCGCTTCTTCTAAAACAACAATGTAGTTTTATTCAAGATAAATGAAATTATAAATTGCAAATTTTGAGATCTACCGAATCTCACATCTATTCTTGAAAGAAATTAAGCCATAATAGAATTTTGGAAATGCAGTTGTCATTCATAAAGGATCTCTTGCTACCACTCCATATAATTAGGTAATACTTTAAATATACATTGTTATTTTGGAACATGTAATATTCTTCAAGTTTATTAATTGTACTACTTAAAGAGAAACAATTAAAGTATTGTTGTTGTGATAAATGATTTCAAAATGACAATTTTTAGTTGTTCCAAGAACATGTATAGTTAATTGTGCTACTTCAAGAGAAAGAATTAGAATTATGAAATCAGAGCAACAATGTAGTTTTATTCAAGATAAATGAAATTATAAATTGCAAATTTTGAGATCTATCGGATCTCACATCTATTCTTGAAAAGAAATTAAGCCATAATAGAATTTTGGAAATGCAGTTGTCATTCATAAAGGATCTCTTGCTACCACTCCATGCAATTAGGGAATACTTTAAATATACATTGTTATTTAGGAACATGTAATATTCTTCAAGATTATTAATTGTGCTACTTCAAGAGCAACAATTAAAGTATTGTTGCTGTGATAAATGATTTCAAAATGACAAGTTTTAGTTGTTCCAAGAACATGTAGAGTTAATTGTGCTACTTCAAGAGCAAAAATTAGAATTATGAATATATAACATTTGCCAAAATCAATAGCTTGAATTGTTCTTCAATAACATGTAGTATTCTTCAGGACTACAAATTGTGCTACTTCAGGAGCAACAGTTTTAGTCTGTATTAAACTACTTCAGGCGAAAGACTAATATTTTCGAGAAACACAATGGCTCTTTAGGAACATATAGTTTCTTTGGGGATATCAATTGTGCTACTTCGGGAACAACAAAAATAATAATTCAAGAACCGAGATTCACCCATCAATAAGACATATTATATGAATTGTTCATCAAAAGAACATAATATTCTTCAGAAATATTAATTGCGTGCTACTTCAGGAGCACCAAATTAAGATTGTATGTATATATATATATATATATATATATGGTAGGGTTCCCATGAGAACCAACTCCTATATGAGAACTAAGAACTAATCAGGATCATAGATTATAATTAGATTAACGGTCAGATTTCCCTATATATTATTAATATTTTCCTAATCTATATTAATGTAAGGGTATATTTGTAATATAAATAACACATAATATCTCTTTTTTAGCAAATATTAAATTCAATCTTATCAAAATATTGGAATGAATCAATAAATAAATAGTATGTAATACAATTTGCAAAAATATTGTAACATTTCCATAAACAAATACTCCATAAATAAATATTGGAGATATGTTGGTCCCGAGTGTACGGTCAGGTGTAGAGGGGGGGGGGGTGAATACACCTGAATCCGATTTTCTCAACTTCGAACACGAACAGTCCTGTTCAGGAAAGTGCCGTATCGAAATAATTCAACGAGACCAAATAGCCGTTTCCGAATCGTGTGTGGCGTAGTCCGACTCTACCGAGATCTCGCTAGTTGGTCGAGTCGATTCGTATCAAACAGGTAGAGTTCAGCGGTGCGGAAAAGTGTAGGCTCTAATCAGTTGAGTGGAAAACCGTTTTATGCAAGTCTCGGTTTAGCAAGTAGACAGTTCAAGATATCCGAGATAGTTGTATGATTTTAAAGAAGATTTTCGGTATGAACAAGTAAAATCAATGCAACAAGAATCGAAAAGCAATAACAAGACACAGATTTTTAAAGTGGTTCGGATATCAATCGATCCTACGTCCATTGTCCCGAAAGTTCAGGAGGCTATTTATTATACTAAGTTAGTCTCAGTCAGCTTGTGCACAGGACAAAGCTGTGGCTTGGGGATTATATCGAGCAAGTCCCGGTTACAAAGGCATCAAACTAAAGTGTTTGACAAACTTCTCCAACTATGAAGGAGTCCTTTTACAATAAGGATTGGGTTCAAATATGAACTCCTTCGTCTAAGCTATATGTATATTCGGTTGAGCTTAGGGTTAGAGGGATAGGGAATGAGAATGTAGCTTCTAAATCGACGAACAGCTGAAATAAGCTTTAGGTTCGTGTATCGTCGATTTGGATACTAGAGGCTCTTCTAACAGTTTAGCTTGGTTCCCTATGAGCTGAGAAGGTAGTCTTTCGCCGGAGATAGATCGTCAAGTTCTTGCGGAAGACTTAGGGTTTTCTGGTTCTAGCTCGTTTGAATGCTTGTGTATATTTTCGTCGTTTAAGCTTATGCCCATTTTCTCTTCTTGAAATGTCCCTCTATTTATAGAGCAGAGATTGAAAAAGATCCGTTGGAGACGATCTTCTTCTTTCTCTCTCTTTTGGTAGCAAACGGCTCTTTTGAAGTAGGTAACAGTGTGCTTTCCCACCTTTTTAGGTAAAGGTTTGACTGCAGCTTTAGCAGGTGAGAAGACACGTGTGTTCTTGTCATTCGTCGAGGCGTATAGAGTGGTTGAGACAGCACAGACTTCAAGGCAAATTGAAGCTGACTTCTCTCTTCCTCGTATATGACAATGCTGATTGTTTTTCAAAAGTATCTGACAGTTCAGAAGACTGTCGACCAATGCTGAGTCTGATCCCGTATTCAGTAGGTAGATAGCTGAGTAAAGTCTACTGAAGATCAGCTCGAGTTCATGAATCGCTCTCGCCGAGTTCGGTTCCATCGACTCTTTCGCATATCGCTCCCGCCGAGTCCAAGATTACTGAAGTTTTCTACTTCTAGTGTTAAGGCAGATAATCTACTGAGTGCCTTGATCAGAACAGAATGTCTACTGAGTCTGAAACCTCAGAGATAAAAACAACGATTACAACGGAATGGTTCACCAATCAGATAGGGTTTTAGGATCTTCAAATCTTCTCAACATTCGTAGCACTAGGGCGCCGAGCATGGTTCGATATAGAAGATAGAATCATTTCCCATCGAGTAAGACTATGCCGAGGATAGAATCATCACCCAACAATTTCCCCCTATTTGATGATGCCAAAACCTATCATCTATGCTAACACTAAACGAAACAGAGCTCCTTACAATATTACGGTAGGATCGGCGGAGTTGTTCCAATAGCGTTCTAGATTATCGAGAAAACAGGGCAAAACACAATTTCCCCCATTACATAGAAACTAGACTAGCGAGAACTAACAAAGTAATTAAACGGACAAGAAAGTAAATAGAGTGAGTGTGTGAGTCGGTCTTCACTTCGTGATTCTGAGTGTTAAAGCATAATACAAACACGGCTGAATAGACAACAAGTGGTTGTCAGAGCCAAAATCGATTTGTATATAAGAGTTATTCGGATCGCACAATTACAAATCTTGCTAAGCTAGGAAGAATAGAACAAAGCCTAGGAGCCCTTAAACTGCTTGATCCTGTCCATGAATCCTTGAGATTGCGTTTCTGGCAGTGGCACTCCATACATTCGGTATGTGTTCTTCCTCAACTTCAAGTATGCAGCAAAGTCTGTTGGCTCATCTTCGTCCAGTTCTCTCTTTGATGCTGCATACTTTACTTCAACTTCTATTACCCCAAAGTGGATTGAGTCATCATTTCTTCTAGGTGGAGGTATGATTCTGGGCTCCGGAACACTGACTTCTATACCTTCAGATACGGCTTTATGCAAGTATATGTATAGATCAGGTTCACTTATCATCATCCATTCTGTGTAGGCATCAGCCTTAGTCATGTTGGGCCAGAACCTCCAGAAATAATTGCGCTTGATGAACTCTATCTTTGCCGATTCTCATCTCTGAGTAAATTGAGCAGGTATCCAATTGTCTGTCTTTGGCCATCTGTGCGATTTCAGATCAGCGGCTTCCCGAACCTTCGTATCGATAAGGAATATCGGCTTTTGAAGGTACTTTCACTGGCCTCTTCCTCGGTTCTTTTTCTCGGTGCTTCAAGGTCCGCCTCCCGGATTCTCTCTCGCGGCTGAACTTGTCTAGCCTCTTCGCCTCTGTATAGGTATCTGTTCATTTGGTCGAATATGGCCTCAATTTCATCATCTTGGGCTTCAGTGGCTTTCTTAGGAATGTCTTCAGATTCAGCAGGGTACTTGATTTTTCTTTTGACGTACCCCCGCTTCTCGGTCTTTCTTTGCTTTTGCTCCCTCTCCTTCTCCCTATCTTCTTCATCCTCGATAATCAGTTTCCTTGGAGGTATCCTAGCAGGCTTTCTTCCTCCTCGAGCTGGAGATTTTGTCTTTCCTTTGACAGGCTTAGACTTTGGTTTATTAGCAGCTTCTGTTTTAGCAATCTCCCTTGCCGCCTTCTCATCACCGCAATTTGAGCCTCCTCCTCACCGAAATGTATCTCTTCGTTTTCTTAGCTGGAGGGGTTGGGAGAATCAGCACTTTCTTGCCTTTTCCCTGAACAGGTGGAGGGAGAGGAGCCTCTTCCTCTTCTGACTCTTCCTGCTCAGCATACTCTGCAACCTCCTTGATAAAATCAGTCGGAGTCTGGGTTGCATGAGTAGCCTGGGTTCCTGAGCCACTTGAGCCAGTCTCAGCTGTGCTCGCAGCCCAAGACACCCCGGGCCTTACCCTGCGTCCCGAGTCCGAGTTGGAGTCCTCGCTTATCTCGGGCCACGGACTTGGTCTTTTTCTCAGATCTCAGTGAAGCTGTCCCCTTAAGTAATTTAGCAGTAGTTTTGGTAGGGGTCGGCTTCTCAGTACTCTTCTCTTTTCCTTCCGTACTCTTCTCTTTTCCTTCCCCCTTTTTGGCATCATCAAATACAGTCGGGGTAGGGACGAGTACCTTCTTGTCTAGGCGTGTGTAGAAAGCGGACAGTTCGTCCAGTCTGTCATGGATCTTTGTCAGTGCCAAGTGCAGCTCATTCCTCTCATTAGTCAGTTCCTCCGAGTATTGCTTATGGGAGAGGTCACCGCGCCTTGAATTCTCGCGCTTCTCGAAATCTTATCCTCCACGACCAGTTGAATGTTGTCAAGTCGGATCTCTGTGGCCTGGGTTTGTTCAGTGAAGGACTCAGTATGAGTGGACATTGAAGCCTGGAATGCTTCGAGAAGTTTGGCTTGTCCTTCCTGAATGATTCTGAGCTGATCATCAAACTGCTTCTGCTGCTTAGCCAAAGCTTCGGATACAATTTCAGAGACAATAGGGGCGGCTGATTTAGATACTGATGTTTTCAGCCCCTGTAGCTCATTGGTTGTGGCTAGCGCAGTCTGTTTCCACACCTTGTGGACGGCCTTCGCAAGAGCTCGATCCTGGATTCCCTGAGCGGTGAGAGCTTTTGCTACGGATCGAGATCTCTTGGAAGTTGGGTTGGGCACTGCTTCGTAAGTCGACTCCAGCAAGAGCTGAGCGGGCTCTGCTGAGGACGAAGCACCAGCCGTGGACTTCGCAGGTCCAAGGATACGGAGTGGAGGTTGAGCTGGGTCAGTAGCATGTGTATCCTTGTCTCCGGGATTTTCCTCATCGAGCTTTCCGGGGCTCGAATCATCGGGTGGATCTTGACCATCGTGGTCTGATCCATCTGAGGGTGCTGAGCCGGTAGCTAGCTACCTGTCATGTATCATTGCCAGCATAGCCCTCAGGTTCTCCATGGTGCTGAGGTCAGCAGGCTCAGAGTAGCCTATTTGCTCCCTCAACTTCAATTCTTCTTCATGAAGCTGCTGGCAGGAGTAGTGGAGTACTAGACGTTGTAGTTGGGGCCACTCCTGAAATCGCAGCAACATGTGGAGTCTTGCTGATTTTGCAATGAGCAACAGATCAGAGTAGTCAGCAAGCTCTGGAATCTGTTGAAGAATTTCTCGGGATGCTCTGGATATGATCACTAAAGCTTCCATCCCAATTGTCTCTTCTTCAGATGCTGTTTCGGACTCCAGGTCTATGGGAGACGTCTGAGTCTCAGCAGGAGGCACACTGCTGAGTGGTGGAACTGGAAGGGGGCTGTCAAGACACTGAATCTCCTCGCTATGTGCTTCAGAAGCATCCCCTTGTTCCACTTCTACGGGTTCCTCAGTGGAGACGGTCTTCTCCACTGATTGAGTCTTCTCAGATGATTCTGACTCGTCTATTAGCCGTTGAGGCTGAATAGGTTGCTGAGTAGCCTGAGCAGCAGGAACTTCAGGAGAAACCTCAGGTTCAGTAGGCACGTCTGGAATGACTTTCCTCAGTTTCTTAGCTGGTGCCTTTGGAGTTTTTGCTAGAGGTGTTCTCTTGTTCGAGGGTGTAGCCTGCTGAGGCTTAGTCTGCTGAGTTACGGCTGAGGGACCTGACCCGATCTGGCCGAAGAGCAAAGCCTTGTTGTGGAATCTGACCTTCTTCACATTAAAATACTCCTTGTCACTGTACGTGATTGGTTCAGATCCGCAGACATCCTCTATTATCATGGACAGCTTCAGTCCATAAAGAAGCTTGCCCTTTGCACTCAGCGTGCAAGAGGCCTTGTCGAATTTTGCCGCCTGAACCATGAATTCTCGGATAAAGAACTCCGTCCAATTAATCTGGGCTCTATCATATATGGCCATCATGAGTTGGATCTTGAGCCTCGATACTTGATCGAATGAGCCTGCTTGGCTGGTCAGTAGCTACGTCACAATATAAGCCAAAGCTCTGTACTGAGGCAGCATGTTGTTTTTAGGAAAAGCAGCTCTGAAGGTCGTGGGCTGTCCACAGAATATTGTCAAATAGTCATCTACAAGATCATCCTTGTACCCCACAGTACTGGCTCCTTCAGAAGGCAGATCAAAACTTCTCTTTAGTGCCTCCTTGAGTGATATTTGCTTCAGAATCGGAGAAGCATCATTGAGCTCGTGAACGGCGAATCTTCCGATTATGTCCCCGCCTACTGAGTCAGAATTAAGATAGACTTCGGCCACCTGCCTCGGGAGGAAGTATGTCGGCTTCCTTGAAAGTAAACTTTCAAGCCCTGACTCTCTGAGAGCTGAGAAGATCTCGTCCATATAATCGAGATCACAGGCGTTGAACTCCATGGTTGGCTCGAACCAAACACGATCCTTGTCCAGGATTTCTTGCATGTTAACTGGAGCAGATTTATTTGCCATTGTACCTGTTACACTAGCATTTATCAGTATCGATTTAAATAAAACAGTTGGTATAGCGATTCTGAAAAAAAAAGATTAATTCGTGTAGCAGTTGTAATAAGCATACCGAAAGAGAGATTCTGGAAGGATATGCAAGAGGGAATTGCAAGGAATGATCTCAGAATTTTCGGATGCAGAGGATTTTAAGTGCGGTAATGGCGGTTTCTAAAGATATGATCGAAAATATATATCTAACATGAAGGTGAACGGTTTTCGATCAAAGGCAGAGTTTAAACTTGCTTTATGAGATGGACGGTCAAGATTAAAAGATATAGGAAAATGATCACATATGCCGCCTAAGTCCAAGGGGTTGTAAATATGCCTAAGTAGTAACTATGAGATGACATGCATTAAATGCGTGCAGAGTTCAGCAAACTTGTGTATGGAATGTCGTGCATTAAATATAGGCCGTTAATAATAAATGACAAACTTAGGATATTTAATAGCATGCTGAATCTTCATCTTAAATGCATTACTGTTTTATCCGTTTCTACTGAGTGGAGATACGCAAACCTGTCAGCTGAATATAGTAGTCAGCTGATACCTCTTGTAGATAGTTTTCTGTCTCTACGTACTGAATTTGCTCAGTATTGAGAGTGATCATTCCCCCTTACTGAATGATCCTCTCCTGGAACCTTCTTACTGACTAGGGTCAGTAGGGTCCAGCAGACCTAGCTCTACTGAAAATTCTTTGAATCTGGATTCAGCTAGAGGTTTGGTTAGAATATCAGCCCTTTGTTTGTCAGTATGGATCTTTTCCATTCTGATATCCTTCTTTTCGACATGGTCGCGAATGAAGTGATGCCTAATGTCCACGTGTTTGCATCTCGTGTGTAGTACAGGGTTCTGAGTGATTGCAATAGCACTGGTACTGTCGCAGAATATCGGCACTTCATTCTGAATGACGTCATAGTCTCTTAGCTGCTGTCTCAGCCAAAGGATTTGGGCGCAACAACTTCCGGCAGCCATGTATTCAGCTTCAGTAGTTGACGTGGCTACTGAGTGCTGCTTCTTTGAAAACCATGAGATCAGCTTACTGCCTAGGAACTGACAGGTTCCTGAAGTTGATTTTCGGTCAATTCTACATCCTGCATAGTCAGCATCAGAGTAACCAGTTAGTTCAATATTATCATCAGCTGGATACCATAAACCCATGTCGGTGTGCCTCGAGGTAGCGGAGAATCTTCTTTGCTGAGTACATGTGGCTCCGCTTAGGATTCGCCCGAAATCGAGCGCGACACCTACAAAGATAAGTTATGTCGGGATGAGTAGTCGTTAGATATAATAAGGAACCAATTATTGCACGAAATTCAGTTTGGTCTCATCGATACTCCCTCTTTATCAAGATCGATTTTCATATTCGTGTTCATCGGGATCTTGATAGGTTTGCCGGATGTGCAACCGAATCTTTTGATGAGGTCTCGAGTGTATTTTCCTTGGTTAATGAACATTCCCTTTTCAGATTATTTGACTTGAAAGCCGAGGAAATAGTTCATTTCACCCATCATTGACATCTCGAACTTGTCCTTCATCATTTTCTCAAACTGCTGACACATGACGACGTTCTTTGATCCGAAGATAATGTCGTCTACATAGATCTGCACGAGTAATAAGTCGTCTTCCAGTCGAATGCTGAACAGCGTACGATCTACTGTGCCTTTCTGAAAACCTTTCTGAAGAAGAAACTCTGACAGGGTATCGTACCAAGCCCTGGGTGCTTGTTTTAACCCATATAGAGCCTTTTTGAGTCTATAAACCTGATGTCCCTGCTGAAAGCCGGGCGGTTGTTCTACATAGACTTCTTCTTTCAGTACGCCGTTCAGGAACGCAGACTTCACATCCATTTGATAGACTCTGAATCTTTGATGTGTTGCGTATGCTAGGAATAGTCTGATTGCCTCCAATCTTGCAACTGGAGCGAATGTCTCATCGAAATCTATTCCCTCAGCTTGACAGTAGCCTTTCGCTACGAGCCTTGCTTTGTTCCTTACTATAACGTTGTTTTCATCTCGCTTGTTCTTGAAGACCCATTTTGTTCCAATGACGTGTTGATGCCGGGGTCTGTCAACAAGCTCCCAAACTTCGTTTCTCGTGAACTGATTCAGCTCCTCCTGCATAGCTATGATCTAGTCAGCATCTTTAAGTGCATCCTCAATCGTCTGAGGCTCTTCAGTAGACAAGAAGCAGGAATATAATGCGCTTTCTCCTTGACAGAATCTGGATCTTGTCTTGACTTTTGCTGAAGGATCTCCAATGATTAGATCAGGAGTGTGAGCATCTAGCCACGATCTACGATGTTTCAGCTCTTCATCTGAAATTTGATCAACACAGATAGTAGGTGAGTTAGGAATTTCAGTCGTACTATTCTGAGATTGAAGCAATTCAGTAATGAGAGTGTGATCTACTGAGTTTCCAGGTTCAGGGGCATTCAGCTCAGGAACATTAATAGATGTTCCCCCTGAGTTGTTACTCTCAGTAGTGGTCTCAGTTACCTCTAAGGTTTCCTCATCGACCTGAGTTACCTGGGATTGACTCTGTTCAGGAGAGTCAATCTGTTCAGCTACTTGCTCTGCTGGTTGTGATTCAGTAGACTTGTCTTTAGTTTCTTCGTCTGAATCATCATCCCAACATAGCTGGATCTTTTCAGGTTTGTCTTTTAAGCTTAGATCCTGTAGCTGCTTACTGATGGCCTCCGGTTTTAGGTTTATGCTCCTATCTTCAGTAGCAAACTCATTAAAAACAACATGAGGGCTTTCCTCCACGCAAAGAGTCCGATAGTTGAATACTCTGAAAGCTTTGCTGACCCGAGAGTATCCTAAGAAAACTCCCTGATCTGACTTGCTATCAAAAGTCTTCAGCTGATCTTTCACATTATTGTGGATAAAGCATGAACAACCAAAGATATGGAAATAAGATAAAGAAGGCTTCCTGCAGTTCCATAGTTCATATGGTGTTCTCTTATCTTTGCTTTGTCGGTAGAGATCGGTTCTGAGTATAACATGCAGTGTCAGTTGCTTCTGCCCAGAATTTGGTTGGGAGTCCTAAGTCTGCGAGTAGAGTTCTTGCTGCTTCTTTGAGTGTGCGATTCTTTCGTTCAGCAACTCCGTTCTGCTGAGGGGTGCGCGCAGCAGATGTCTCATGCTCAATTCCTTCTGTTTTGCAGAACTCCTCTACCATGGAATTAAGGAACTCAGTTCCTCTGTCAGAACGAATTTTGATTATCTTGGTGTTCTTCTCGATACTGAGCTTTTTCAGAAGCATTGGTAACTCTGTTTTGACGTTAGACTTGTTGGCAATGAATATGACCCATGTGTAGCGCGAGTAGTCATCGATGACCACTAAAGCATATTTCTTGCCTCTGATCGTCACTGGAGAGACTGGACCGAACAAATCCATATGTAGCAACTGAAGGATTCCATCAGTGGAAGGAGATGGAACAGGTGGATTTTGATTCCTTGTTTGCTTTCCCTTCAGACATGCTTCACAGTGAGTGTCTTTGCTGAATACTTCATTCGGTAGTCCTCTTGCTAGAGTGTTTCTTGCTAGTTTGTTGAGCGTTTTAAAGTTGAGGTGGCTGAGTCTCCTATGCCAAATCCATCATGTACGGTTGTCATTCTTCGCCAACAGACAAGCTTCAGGTTCTACTGAGTTCCAGTCAGCTACATATATATTCTTTTTACGTGAACCTGATAACACTGTTTTCCCTGTGGATTTATCAATGACATCACGTAAAACCGGTGTCAAAAATCACTCTATTCGAGTTATCACGGAATTGACTAACGAGAGAAGATTATGCTGAAGTCCTTCAACATATGATACTCTAGGAACTGTGGCAGTTCCAATGTTGAGTACTCCATATCCTCTTGTATAGCCTTTTGCATTGTCTCCAAACTCAATTCGGGTCCTTCTTCGCCTATATAATTCTTGGTAGGTTCCTTTGGTAAGTCATATGTCTTGAGCATCCACCGTCCACATACCAAGGATCTTTGTGCACTCCGCAAAAAGAATTATATTCAGGTACCCTTTATTTTGTTTTTGGGTCCTTAGATGTTAGTTTTAGTGACCCAAATCTGTCTAACAACCCTGGTGGTTTCAGACAGTTTCTTTCCACTTGAGTCAATATACTTGACCACTGGACTGGTCAAAGCTGACTTCTTAGGCTGTTCAGGTTCAGGAGTCCGGATCTTCTTAGTTGGTGGACTGCTGACCTTTGCCTTTTGTGCGTTTTTCTTCTTTTTCTGACTCTTGGAACCTCTTCTGACTATAGGATCATAGTAATATGACCCATATTGAGCTGGATGTGTCAACTGAGGTGGTCCATACTGATCAGCCCACTTAACTCTGCTAGTTCCCCCTTGACTGAACTGGGGTGTCTTGGTACTGATCTTCTGGTCAGAATACTGATGCGTACGATGCGGTGCTTTCATCTTTTGTTTGTTCTTTGCTGAGGGGTTCAGAACATTTGCATTGATTGTTTCTCCTCGAACAAACCTATCAGTTAGACGCACTTCTGAGTGTACGGGGGCAGATGAGGAAGCTTCCTGATTGAAACCAAGTCCCTCCTTACAGTGCTTGGGCTTGTTGCTTGCAAGCATAGCCTCCAGCTTCTTTTCAGCGCCCATGTAACGCTCAGTCATCAGGCTCTTCCAGACATCATCACTCCTTTTCGCATGTCGTGCTTGGTCCGAAGTCCCGACAGCTTGCTTCGAGACTCGGTTCAGTATCTTTCTGAGTCAGGTCATTGGTCAAAACTGAAATTCGATTTTCTTGATGCTGAGACTTGGCCATCAGAGAGTTCATCTCCTCCCTGAGTCTCAACACAAGTCCTTCGGCTTCAGTAGCGGCCTGACTCTCCTGAGAAAGTCTCTGATTCTCCACTTTCGTGGTATCCAATTCTCGAAGAGTCTTACTGAGCCGGCACTCATTTGAATTTGTTCATCTAATAATTCTTCATAGGCGGTCGTGATGTCCAAATTCCCATCTGCACCTGAAACAGTGTCGTGTGTGCATTGTGAAGAGGAATTAAGTGGTTCATGAGAGTTTACCTCATCCTCTTCTCCTGCCATTAGGCACTTTTCAATTGTTTCTTCAACTTCATGCTCTAAGGCCATGAAAGCTGCTTCATCGTCAGATGAGTCCATGAAGGAGTCGACTTCTTCTGAGTCGTCTGAGATTTCGCCTACAATATAGGATTGTCTCTTTTGGGCAAATTTCTCTCTCCTTGCCTTACGTGCTGCGCGTTCAGCACTACTGAGCTCAGGACAATCATATTGATAGTGTCCTGACTTTTTGCAGTTGTAGCAAGTGATGACTCTTTCTTCTTTGCTTTTACTATCCTTTGATGGTGCTGAGTCATCCTTCTTTCTGCATTCAGAAGATTGTGAGTCAGGAGTGCGTTTTGGAGTATAATCTGACTTACCTTTTGTGTCTCGGTATGCTTTAGTCAGTTTTCTACGCCTTTCCTTCTCCTTCTGATGCTTCACAGCGAGCAACGCGTACTTCTGAGCGAGACTTCCTTCTTGTAGATCATTGAGTGAAGGTTCAGTCTTACTCGTTGTCTTGCTTGTCGCTGGAGATGCTGTGCTGACTGATGCTTTGAAGGCATGGTCAATTTTATTGTCAGCTTCAGCTCTTTGCTTTCGTTGAGGTCTGTCGAACTCAAACTCTTCTGCCTGAAGTTCTGAAAAGATATGGTCAGGAGAGACAACATCTAAGTCAGAATGTCGCAATAAGGTGGCAAAAGGTGTCCAGTGTCCGTCCGGCAGTGCCCTCAGTATCTTGAGATTCATTTCTCGGTTGCTGAATGTCTTTCCCAGCCCATTGATGGAATTCATCAGATTCGTAAATCTGACGTTCAGATCTTCTATTTTGTCACCAGGCGTGAGAGACAGACTTTCCAGCTTTTGGAGTTCCAGCGCTAGTTTGTTAGCTTTTATCTTCTGAGTTCCACGACTCAGTAGCGCTAGAGCGTCCCAGAGTTCCTTTGCAGTTTTGCATTCCTGAACCCTGCCAAGATAAGAATCACTAAGAGTGGTCAGTATAGCATTTCTGGCGACTCGGTCTAAGTTGTGAAGCTTCTTCTCTTCAGGAGTGTAGAGACTTCTGTCTTTAGGGATCTTCTTCCTAGTCACCATTCCTCCTCCTTCAGCTGCGGCCTGAGTCACGACACTATCGATCATGGGAACAATAGGTCCATCTTCAAGCACTTCGGTCATACTATCATGGAGGGATGTCAGATGTGCTTCCATTCTGACTCGCCATACTCCATAATTCTCTACCGAGAACATGGGTACCATTCTTATCCCTGACATATCAGCCATATAAAAATAATGATATGAATGTAGAGTGATATGCAGTGAAAACGATTTTCCGGATCCGTTCAAGTAGACCAGTTTTAAGATAACAAGAATCTTAAAGAACTCCCGCTCTGATACCAATTGTTGGTCCCGAGTGTACGGTCAGGTGTAGAGGGGGGGGTGAATACACCTGAATCCGATTTTCTCAACTTCGAACACGAACAGTCCTGTTCAGGAAAGTGCCGTACTGAAATAATTCAGCAGACCAAATAGCTGTTCTGAATCGTGTGTGGCAGAGTCTGACTCTATTGAGATCTGCTAGCTGACTGAGTCAGAATTCAGTATCAAACAGGTAGAGTTCAGCGGTGCGGAAAAGTGTAGGCCCTAATCAGTTGAGTGGAAAACCGTTTTATGCAAGTCTCAGTTTAGCAAGTAGACAGTTCAGTATGCTGAGATAGTTGTATGATTTTAAAGAAGATTTTCAATATGAACAGTAAAATCAATGCAACGGTAATCAGAAAGCAATAACAAGACACAAATTTTTAAAGTGGTTCGGATATCAATCGATCCTACATCCACTGTCCCGAAAGTTCAGGAGGCTATTTATTATACTTGAGTTAGTCTCAGTCGGCTTGTGCACAGACAAAGTCGTGGCTTGGGGATTATACTCGAGCAAGTCCCGGTTACAAAGGCATCAAACTAAAGTGTTTGACAAACTTCTCCAACTATGAAGGAGTCCTTTTACAATAAGGATTGGGTTCAAATATGAACTCCTTCGTCTAAGCTATAAGTATATTCGGTTGAGCTTAGGGTTAGAGGGATAGGGAAT
This sequence comes from Lavandula angustifolia, assembly GCA_028984105.1. Lineage (NCBI taxonomy): Eukaryota > Viridiplantae > Streptophyta > Magnoliopsida > Lamiales > Lamiaceae > Lavandula > Lavandula angustifolia. The sequence goes on from CM054813.1 coordinate 24,483,403, forward strand.
GAGAATGTAGCTTCTAGATCGACGAACAATGAAATAAGCTTTAGGTTCGTGTATCGTCGATTTGGATACTAGAGGCTCTTCTAACAGCTTTAGCTTGGTTCCCTATGAGTCGAGAAGGTAGTCTTTCGCCGGAGATAGATCGTCAAGTTCTTGCGGAAGACTTAGGGTTTTCTGGTTCTAGCTCGTTTGAATGCTTGTGTATATTTTCGTCGTTTAAGCTTATGCGCATTTTCTCTTCTTGAAATGTCCCTCTATTTATAGAGCAGAGATTGAAAAAGATCCGTTGGAGACGATCTTCTTCTTTCTCTCTCTTTTGGTAGCAAACGGCTCTTTTGGAGTAGGTAACAGTGTGTTTTCCCACCTTTTTAGGTAAAGGTTTGACTGCAGCTTTAGCAGGTGAGAAGACACGTGTGTTCTTGTCATTCGTCGAGGCGGATAGAGTGGTTGAGACAGCACAGACTTCAAGGCAAACTGAAGCTGACTTCTCTCTTCCTCGTATATGACAATGCTGATTGTTTTTCAAAAGTATCTGACAGTTCAGAAGACTGTCTACCAATGCTGAGTCTGATCCCGTATTCAGTAGGTAGATAGCTGAGTAAAGTCTACTGAAGATCAGCTCGAGTTCGATGAATCGCTCTGCTGAGTTCGGTTCCTACGACTCTTTCGATATCTTGCTCTGCTTGAGTCCCAGATATTCCGAAGTTTTCTACTTCTGGTGTTAAGGCAGATAATCTACTGAGTGCCTTGATCAGAATAGAATGTCTACTGAGTCTGAAACCTCAGAGACAAAAAAAAACGATTACAACGGAATGGTTCACCAATCAGATAGGGTTTTGGGATCTTCAAATCTTCTCAACATTCAGAGCACTAGGCTGCTGAGCATGGTTCAGTATAGAAGATAGAATCATTTCCCATCGAGTAAGACTATGCTGAGGATAGAATCATCACCCAACAAGATATTTCCGCAATATTGGAACATTTCCATAATCAATAAACAAAAAGTAATATGCAATACTATTTAGAGAATATTAAAATGAATCAATGCATAATTTCGAACGATGCATTATTTTTTTTTCTTGTGCATAAATTTATTCAGTTTGATGCATATATATAAAGTGTTTGATGCATATGTTTATTTAGTTTGATGCATAAGTTTTAAAAATATATCTTCTTCTCCGCCAACAATGAAAATAATGCATAGATAGTAATTGTTTAATGAATATATGTATAAAGTGTTTGATGCATATGTTTTTTTAGTTTGATGCATAAGTTTTAAAAATGTATCTTCTTCTTCGCCAACAATGAAAATAATGCATAGATAATAATTGTTTAATGCATATGTATAAAGTGTTTGATGCATAAATTCGAATATTTTGATTCATTCATATAAATGAATATGTACCTACTTTTTTATGCATAAATTTATCAAATTTGATGCATATGTATGAAGAGTTTGATGCATAAGTTTATTAAGGTTGATATATATGTTTAAAACAGACATTCTTATAACATCTCTATTTATTAATGAAGAATTCTACTTCTTAGATGCTACTAAACACGTAATTTTGATGAATTAATAATTACATTTTGTTTCATTTTGTTTCATCTATTATATTTAATGTGTATTGTCATTTCCTAAAATTAATTGATTAATTCTTATATGAATAGTTATATAAGGTAATAAATTAAAGTATTAATGTATTTGATGATATGAGAAAATTAATGTATTTCCATGTATGAGAACTCTTTCATAAAAAAATAATCTTCCACTAATGAAGATTTAACCTTCACGTGAATAAAGTATTAATGTATTTGATGATATGAAAACATTAATGATCACATTAAAGGTATTGATAAATACATGAGATCATGGAACAAAATATGTTAATCTTCTTGAATTGAGTAATTATGATATTAATTAATGGGAAACCGTCCAATTTTAGTGAATCAAAATTAATAATGTGAAATGGAAACATAAGGAAACGAATATAGAATATGAAAAAAATGAAATATTTTCATGTATAGAAAACACATTAATTATGAAATGTAAAACAAATTACAACAATAACCTTCTCCTATTGTTTAATAAATAAAAAAGCATTGAATGATAGCTTTAAAAATAACCATAGATCAAAGAATATAAATGGTTAAGATTGGTTCTTAGTTCTCATATAGGAGTTGGTTCTCATTTGATCCTTCCCCTATATATATATATATATAAATGTTATACAGTATGCAGTAGAAAAAAATGAGGTATATAGTAAATACATAGACAATATTAATAACTCTTCAAGAGTATAATAATCTTCATGAATATTAAATTGTGTTACTTCGGGAACAACAATTAAATCATTTCAAAAAGTAAGTGTCAATTGCTCAAGAGCATGAAATATTCTTCAGGAATATGAATTGTGCTACTTCAGGAGCAACGATTGTGATTTAACATAAAACAAACAAACAAATATGTAGAATAATTGTTCTTCAAGCGCATACAATATTCTTTAAGAATATTGATTGTGCTACTTCTAGAGCAACAATTCAATTTGGAAATATGTTTGGAATTACTCTTCAATAGCATATAATATTCTTCGTGGATATTGATTGCACTACTTCTGGAGCAATAATTTAAATAATACATAAATATAACATACTTTCTTTTATAGATTATGAGATCTACATGATCTCATATCATGTGCTACTTCTGGAGCATTAGAAAAAAAACATCAAAGCAATACTATTCCCAAAGAAGATAATGACCATAATAAATCGAATTGACAACCATTCATTATAAATAACCAAACGTGTATAATCTCTTTGCAAAAACGTATATTTATTTTCTTATCATCTATCGGACTCCAACCCCCATGTGGTAAATTTATAGTATTAAATAATACTCCCTCCGTCCCATTATTAATGTCCCACTTGCCTTTTTTGGTTGTCTCATTATTTATGTCTCATACCAAATAAGGAAATAAATGAGTGGACCACAATCAATCTAAGCAAGTGGACCCCACCCCTTTATACTTTTACACCACAACTTTACACATTTAACTCCACTATCTTAATTATCGTGCCCAATCCCAATGGGACATAAATAATGGGACGGAGGGAGTATATGTACCTTGGAAATTATTGTTTGCATCTCATCGGAAAAAAAAATCTTGACGTAAGCGGTCGCCTCACTCTGAGCAAGAACGAAAAAAAAAATAATATATGAAGAACAATCGTGTTGATAACGTGTTATAAATTATATAGAATGCGAGAATAATAGAGATAATACGGAAAATAGATGTGTATTATTATGAGTATCAAAAACCTCTATCTATAGAGTTACAGATGGACTTATAGACTTTTAGGATTTACATAATTATCACAATATATGGTAAATATATATATACATACTCTTTATTTATGTTTTTTTTTTTTCAAAAAAAAACTGGTCCTTACTCCTTAGCATCATAAAATTGGATCTTCGTTGTTTACGTGAGAACGGCTTATCTTAATATTTTTACTTCGAAGGCCCGGCCTGATCATTTTCAACTTGCAAGTTCTATTTCACGTAACTTGTGTATACAACGTGCTTGATGAAATTCCAGAAAGGAAGACACTCATGGCGTTCTCAATCAATTTACGAAAACCCATTCTAGACGTTCGTCTCTTTGCAAAACCCATCTCGTTTTCTTCATCACCAGATTCTGGTTCTGAATTGGTCTCCGCCGCCGCCTCAATTCTCAAGCACCACCGCTCCATGTCCCGCTGGTCCCACCTCCGCTCGCTCCTCGCCACCGCCAAAGACAACCGCCTCACCGCATCTCAGTTCTCTCAAGTCGCCCTTGAAATCCGTAACAACCCCCACCTTGTCCTCCGCTTCTTCCACTTCACGGTCCACCACTCCCTCGCCTCTCACTCTCCGTCATCCTATTCCACCGCAATTCACATTCTCTGTCGCTCTAGGCTTAAGCACCACGCCCTCAGCCTAATTAAATCAGCTATGGTTGCGTTCTCCGATGCTCAGCGCGGAAGTTCGATTGCAATTCTCGAGGCACTGATCAAAACATACCGAGGTTGTGATTCTGCACCCTTTGTGTTTGATTTGTTAGTCGTAGCTTGTATAGAGTCGAAAAAGATTGATCATGCTATTGAAATATATTCGATTTTGAAGTCGAAGAATGTGTTCTTGAGAACTAGTACTTTCAATTCTTTGATTGAATTGGTTTCAAAGAGTCGAAGTTGCTTTGAAGGTCATGATCTGTATAGGGAAATCTTTTACCTTGATTTTGATAATGACGATAAAGGTAGTAAACATGGCAAGGGAAAGGGAACTACTCCGAACTCCAACACCTTGAATGTGGTTATGGTTGGTTTCTATAGGGAAGGGATGGTGGATAAGGTGGAGGAGGTATGGGAAGAGTTTGATAGAGTAGGGTGTGAGCCTAATGTGTATAGTTTTAACATATTGATGGCTGCGTATTGTGACCACGGACGAATGGAGGATGCAATGAGGGTATGGGAGGAAATGGCAAATAAAGGTTTGAGCCGCAATGCAGTGGCATATAATACCATCATTGGGGACTTATGTAGAGGTGGAGAGGTTGAGAGAGCGGAGGAGATATATCAAGAAATGGTTTTGAATGGTGTAGAGAGTACTTGTATTACTTCTGAGCATCTCATAAACGGGTATTGTGTTATTGGGGATGCTGATTCCGCGGTTATGTTGTATAAGGATATGTGCAGGAAAAAGTTTAGCCCAAACAGTTCAACTATTAATGCCATCATTAGGTTGCTTTGTGACAAGAATGAAGTCTCAGCAGCATCCAAGGTTTTAAAAAACCCAATTGAGGCCCGCCTCGAGGCTCACCTTGAATCAAAACGGCGAAAAAACGCCTTGAGGCGTACGCCTCAGACCATACGCTTCATCTGCCTCGTTCCGGCGAGACGCGCCTCGAGGCCCGCCTTTGAGACGTTTTTTCATTGAGACGGTCCTTTTTTTATCGGGCCAGAATTCGAATTCTTATAAAATTAATATAATTGGGCTTAAACCTAATTACATTCATTAGATTTTCAGTCATCCCAACCCAAAATATTTATATTAGAATCAAAATTGAGTAGAAAACAGCGTGAATTGAAATTAATATTAGTGCTGCTTCCAGAAACGAAGAGGTTATATTAAATTAGACATTTCTTTATGTGATTAGTTGCCTGAAGTTTTATTAGATAACTGGGTATAATTAATTATTTAACTTAATAAAACGAAGAGGTTAGATGAGCTAGTAAGATTCATTGTATTTCTCTTCCAGAAAAGATATTTTGGCCACAAATTCCCATGTATTTCACTAAAAAGTTAAAATCCTAGTTGTGGAGAATATTGAATCCCATGTATTTTGAATTTGAGAGTACTTTTGACTTATGTGTTATTATATATTTATTATGGGGAAAAATTAAATTTACGCCTCAATTTTACGCCTCGTTCCGTTTCGAGGCTTACGCCTCGTGAAACTATGAAAAAATGCCTCGAAACCCGTTTACGCTTTTTAAAACCTTGGCAGCATCTGAGTTTTGGTGGATGGCTGCAAAGAAGCATGAGGCTGCTCTTTTGAGAGAGAATTACGAGAAGTTGGTGAAGGGTTTGTGTCGGGAGGGGAGGATGGAAGAGGCTTTAAAGCTTCAGGCAGAGATGGTTGTGAAAGGGTTCGAACCAAATGCCGATATATATGATGCATTTATCCATGGTTATGTTAAAGAAGGGAATGAAACCGTAGTGAGTAAATTGAGGAAAGAAATGGTCGATAAAGATACATTGGCCAAATGAAGCAGCTTGGACCCAATTGTTTTCCATGGCCTTATATTGGGCACCAATGGTAATGCTTAAACCTTGCACTCAAGTTGTATTTCATTGAGTATTCGTTATGTTATTATATTCCATATCTGTTCTTAGTTACCCAAATAAAAATAATGTCTTTAACACCTTGTCACCTGTTATAATTCAGCTAGATTGATTGAATAAGTGGTCGTATACCCTTAAGTTTTCAATAGTAGATCCATGTTGATCACATTTATTATTGCCTTCCAGTATTACTTGACAGCAGAGTATAATATTTGATGTCAAGTTTGGATATAGATTACTAGGAGGAACCTTTGTTTTACAGACGTATCATTAAAGGGTCTCGTGTCTTTGGGTGCTCATGAATATGTCCTATCTCGAATGTGGAGCTAAGCCGTTCACCTCAAAATTGTCTGTGTTTAGGCCCTTTGCTCATTGGATGAAATTTGTCTCTATTTTCTGCCTTGATTTGCATCATTTCATGACTTCATCTGTATTATACTGTTGTAACTGTAAGTGGTAACACCTGAAAAAACTAGTACACAAAACCCAAAGAATTTGAGTGTATAGATGAGAATGTACCTTCTAATAGTATTCACTATCATTGCCTTTTCTAGGATTACACTATTTTAACATTGGTTGAGACTCAATCAGCATCCAACCAAGGAAGCAGCCAAATATTGGCAAGAGATGACATAAGCAATAGAAACCAAGACAAGAAAGACATTGCTGCTGATATCTGATATCTACTGCATAGTCTCATGGGACAAAAGGATACATCAGCTTTTAGCAGAAGATCGACAAGACTTGCAGTTGAGCTTGCTGCTGCTAGTGTGAGAAAGGATAAAACCTATAAACATAAACTTTGTTATAACATGACTTATTTATATCTTTACATATGGATCTAAGTCTAGGATTTACCAAGTCCCCCGTTATGATAACAAGGAAAATGCCGGATTGGTGTATAGGGAACTTAGCCAGGATCGAATATCCATCGAGTATTGCCAAAGTGAGACTCCATGGAATAACTAACCCCATGATTGTTACCAAAAAGCTGAATAATCACAAAATTATCAACTTAATTACTTTATTAATCACTCTGAAAACATGCATAAGTAAATCAAGAAATGTGATAACTGCATTCTTTATTGTGTATCATTCAGATTCTTGCTCTTACTACAACACTCTTACTTATTTTATAAATTAGTGCCTGTGAATATATTTAAGGTTATCACATATTCCTCGTGTCACGGGTTTTACATATTTTAGCGAATTCAATTACTAGCTTTCATATGCCAGTACAAGTTAGGCCATTTTGCAGGTGAACAGATTATGAAACCGGTATAGACATCCAGAATGCAACAATATAGCAGAGTATATTGAGACAGAAATTACCAAAAGGCTGTGTAGCTGTAGAATCCAACTCCTAAAGACATGAAGAATATAGACGATGAAGATAATATGACCTGCCCAAATCTCAAAACAATGCTGCCACTAGTTCCTAGAGAGCCTTGAACGCTTTTCATTGCTTTGTGCTGGTGATTTCCCGGTTATTGCCTTGTTCTATATACCACCTCTCCATTGCCTTCAACTCCAATTTCATGTCTCTGTCACCAACAATTCTGCACCAGATCAATCATTGCAACTTCTGAAGGTAAGATCAACTTATGGCTTCCACAACTCTCAAGAATTGATTTTTCACCAAATTTTCGTGATTTTTCAAAAGTTTTCGAAGAGCTTGAGTGCTATTGGACTAAGAAAGTTGGTGGGATAGGATCATGGGAGAAAATATGTGATTCCCTTTTTCAGTTTAAGGATATACCATAGATCTACTATGCTTTGTAGTGGGATGTTAATTTGATTGATACAATTGAATGGTGTGAGTTGCATTAGATTTGGCATTTCCTTTCCTTATTTTATTTGTGAGCCCTGCCGACAGTTATAAGTTAACCATAACTATATGCATTTGGATTTGATAGATTGGCATGTGATTATTATAAATGTTGAATGTTGCTTTGACTTGACGATTAGTGTTGAATTGGTGTGGTTGGGGTTGGCTGGGAAATGGGACCAGTAATGTGTTACTGCTTTGTGGGTTTGTTAAATGCCTTGCTGGAGTGGGATATCTTACCTTACAATGTCACACACCTATATCCCAACATATGCAAATAAATCTATAGATGAAGAAGATACAAAGTGTAAAACTGACTAGCCAAAATAAAACCCATGATCAACTATTTACACCTGCCTCATGATTTTTATTAATTAGATAAATGACAATTTAATTAAGACTAGACATATGTCTCCTTACCATTATTAATTGACAATTCATTTATTTATGTAATATACGGAACTGTGCCATAAGCCTAATTTTATAGACAAAGTCCGAAATGTACTATGCTGACAATGCCCATTTTCAAACCGAAACCGGTTCAAATTGGGTTTTAAATCGGAACCGGCATAAACCAGAATCGGTGCAAACCGGAACCGTCTTGAACCGTAACCCGTCAGTTTGCGGTTCGGTTTCGATTTACTCTTTTTCAAACCGTGTCGGTTCCAAACCGGGTGAAACCGACGATTTTACCTATTAAAATTGTCAAAGATCGGATATCTAATGAATTAGATAAATGAGTTTTAAATTAAAAATATTATTGAAGATCTAAATCTTTTAATTTTTACTTATATTTAAAACAAACTATTCATTTAAAATACAAAAATCCTACCAATTTTGATATTTTAAAGTAGTATACAAAATGATAAAAATGTCATAAACTATATGGAATAAGAGAATAATAGAGAAGACGAAAAATAGATGTGTATTATTATGAGGGTGGATACCTCTATTTATAAAGTACAAGATGGGCTCATGGGCTTTTAGGGTTTACATGATCATCACAATATATGGTAGTATATATATAAAATATATTTACAACACTCCCCCTTGATTGATCATCCCTAAAAGAAACTCATGTCTCGTTAAAACATTGCCAGAAAAACCCATTGGAATAAAAACTGGTCGAAGGAAAAAGAGTACAGCTGCTCCACCTCAATATAGTCATTCTTGTCTTTGAGTCGTCGCATATCGATCTTGTGTACCAATTTCTTGAATGTTGACGTTGATAATGCCTTTGTAAAAGAATCCGCAAGATTGTAACTTGAGCGAATTTGCTGGATGTTGATGCCGCCACTCTTTTGGAGATTATGTGTTGCATTAGCTCTTTTATGAAATCAATCTCAATGACTCATTTACTCGTGTGTTGCATTGGATTCCTCGTTAAAAACCTTAACTAAGAAAACCCTTTGGGAAAAAACTTAGAAAAGAAAAAAGAGTACAACCATTTGACCTTCATGGTCATTTGACCTTTAGGAGTCAGTCTAATCTTCAGGATTATTTACAATTTGTTACTCCCCCTCAAGATAATAATCTTCAAGGTTATCTTTAAGGTCTACACTATTATGTGCAACATAACTTTAATTATCTTTATAGATAATAGCATGGAATATGCCAATATATCATTACTCTCATAAATAGACCAATATCATATTTGTCTCGAAAATAACAAAGGATGGTCAATACTATTTCAAATTCTCCAATTGCACATAATTAAGGAACTTCTGGCTCTCATCTTTGTTATCTTCTATGTCTTTGATTTCTTTGATGAACCAAACGACAACATTGATGTCTTGATTGGTGGTGATGTGTTAGAAGACAATTAATGCAGTTTACGCATATTTAGCTTTTATTACTTATCGTTGTTAGGAAGTTCATTTGCTTACAAAACTCTAGTATTGTTATCGCTTTTCACAATGTTTTTGGACTATTGTTGATTGTTTTTAACTGATTATAAATTTATTTTCTTGAAAAACAATGTCTCAAAAAATGATAATGAATTCTTGTGATATCTGTTTAGCTGATAGTGCCACCACACATACCATTCTCCAAAATAAAAAGTATTTTCAAACATTAACATTAGCTAAAGATAATGTTAATACTATATGTGGTGCATCGAACATCATTGAAGGCTTCGTTAGAGCATGTATCATTATGCCAAATGATACTAAATTAACAATTGAGCATGCCCTTTACTCTAGTAAGTCCAGAAAAAACTTACTAAGTTTTAGGGATATTCGCTGCAATGACTACCACATTGAGACCATGTCAGAAGGTAGTAACTGATATCTTGCATAAATTCTTTTGTATCTGGCCAGAAACAGATAAAAGAAAAGTTATCTACACTTGAAGGATAATTGAGGTTAGGAACGATACCTTCCTCCTTCGTATGTTGTCGCAGCTTTGATTGTTGCTCCTGTGTCAGATCTTCTGATCTGTATCCCGGCCTTTTTCTTCCTCTGGGTGGTCAGAGAACTGAAGAAAATAAATTTATGTCTCTACTCACATTCACGCCATGCGCCAATGATTATGTATATGTTATCTGTTTCTGAACAGAATACTAATATATATAGGCTTCAGAAGCCAATATAATATTAATATATTTGTAGCCCATTAATTTAATTATATTTCTAATGGGCTTCTACATAATTAGCCTATAATATAATTAATTAATCCACTAGGCTACTAATATTTATCAATTAATTGGCCCAGCCAATTAATTCCAGATAAATAACATTATTAAATAATGTAAAAATATATTAATCCATTAATAATGATTTCTTAGAGACAATAAATAACTAGGCAACTAATTGGGCCAGATCAAGGATCCAATACAAGAAATAAAGTTGGGCCTCAAATTAATTAATTATCTATGCTCAGCCCAGAGCAAAATTAATTAATAAACACAGATTCATTCCACTAGAGAATCCGTGTTGACTTACCCCTTTATCCCAAATTGAGCAAGGGCTTGTATTTTAGACTTAATCGATCTCCGTATTTAAGATAGAAATATCTGTTAATTAATTAAGCTCACTGACTGACAACTAAAATTAATTAACATCTTATATTCCTGAGTAGTACCACTCGACCTTATTAACACACCTGAATCCACTACCCATTCGTGGAGGATTTCTTGAACTACTAGGGATATTCAAGACTTGAGCACTCTTGCCCTTTCCTATAACCTCTTTGACCGCTACCAAAGATTTGAGTAACTTACTCATAGTAAACCCGTTCTTAGACATAGCGGTCCTAAAACAGAAGTTCTTATAGGACCTTTGCAGAGCTTTTATTGGGAAGGTAAGATATCTCTTCCACTATGAAATTATTTAAAATTGTTAAACTCGTTAGGGTTTGGTTGGTAAGACTGTTTAGGAACTCGAAAAATTTTCGAACAGACATATCTGAAAAATATAATTTACAAGCATGTACGAAATTAATATTTGCACATAATTCGTAATTAATAATCATTGTAACCTTTTGTAAAAAACAATGATATTAAAAATCTCGAACAACTCTAGGAACTCCACTAGCAAGCCACGCAGGTGGACGTTTACTAGCGTAACCCTAAACCAAGCTATTTACCTAGCTCTTTAATTCTAATCCACGTCTAGGTTCTTAAGACGAATGTAATTAATAGTTCGATATTCTGGATCATGTCACTATTAAAACGCGGGAAGGGACTTCGAGGGAAGTGAATTGTACCTGCGGTGACATCTAAGCATTGACCATTAATTTGACCAAAATAGAATCAAATTCTCGAAATTGACATACTTACTCGAACCATGCCGCATTCAATTTGATCTAATTAGCCATCCTATTTAATTATTATCTTCTAGAGTACTCGTGTTTACTAGGCACGCAAGCCACGCAGGTGGACGTTTACGGCATCGCTCCCACTACTCAATAATAATAAAATATTGTTTTCGAAAACTCATCTCACAAAACTGGTAGCTAAAAAATGCAAGCAAGCCACGCAGGTGGACGTTTACTCACATAATCTTACTACTTTCGTGTAGAGTCCAATTAATGGAGGTCCGATTAAGTGTTTAATATCCAAATTAATGGAATCTAATTAAACATTTAATTTAAAATTGCTTAGTCTTTTTATTCAAAAGGTTTGTTACGAATCATGCATCATCACATAATTCCTAAAGCATGCAATTTCTAAACGCCCATAATAAAACGTGCTCGCAAAAATTAAAACATGCTTAATAACGACATAAATCCTATTTACATGCTTTTCTAAGCGCAATTAATCACATAATTGCATGTTAAAGCATAATAATATATAAATGCTCAAATAGGAAATTTAAAACATCGTTATTGGGCTTTAAAACACGTAATTCCTAACTATTACATAGCCCGATCAAAATACAGCTCTTCGATCTTCAAAATCTTCGAATTTAAAAACTGCATCGAAAATGCATCGCCACGTCATCAGGGTGTCTGCCACGTGTACAGCCTTGTCAACAAGGACTGATGTGGCGCGCCACGTTTAGCACCACGTCAGCATCTTCTTCAACAAAGAAAAACCGCCGCCCGCTGGTTCTCCTTCCGCCGCCGCTGTAGGCCGGTTCTCAGCCGAACGCCGATGTGGTGGTGGTCTCCCGGCCACGGCGAGCCAGGAACCGCCGGCCTCCTTCGCCGGTAGGCCCGCCGTTCGACGCTGGAGACGCAGCAGCACGCGTCTGCGCCTCCGCCTGTGCGCGGCTCGCACCGCCTCCCGCCGCCCCGTCTGGCCGTCCAAGACGGCCTCATCCCTTCCAGACGTCTCACGAACATCTGGGCTGTGTAAAACAGCCGCCAATTTCAACCACAACGACGTGATTTCAGTGAGTCACGCAACCCGTCGCCGCCGGCTCCGCCGTTGTGAAATTATATATTTTCGATCCGCGATTCGTTCAATTGATTCATGGGTAATGATCCTTGTACGATTTTAGGCCACCATGAACGGATTCCGGCTGAAATCGTCTATCAATCTCCCTCAATTTTCGAAACGAAGCTTGTGTGACGAGGAATCCATCGGTTCAAGCCGATCGGAATTCGGACCCCGGACTCGCCGGGAATCGCCGCCGCAAGATGCAGCGGAACCCTAGCCGAATTAGGGTTTTTGTCCGAATTGGGGATTTCTGGACAGCACGACCACTTCTCCCTTCCAACGCTATTCCGGACGAACCAGAAATCAGAATGGGTCGTGCGACCTATCCAGACGAAGCTAACGAAAACACGAACAAAAATATCCAAATGGATCGGAAAAATTAGTTGAGTCGCGCCCGCACGCGCCATCGCAAGTCGGCGGTCGTGATCTGCCAGAAAATAGGGTTTCGCCTTTTCCGTCTTTCTGCGCCGTCGCGCCTCGATTTTCATGCATTCCGGACCAAAATACAGTATAAAACAGCAAATACAACGATGCACATTGGTACTATCAACTACTCGTGGATTTTCTCACGAGAAAAACGTTACAACGGGGTCAAAACAGTGGCACGCAGGCCGCCCCAAACACGAAAATTAACCCGATAACGACGGAATTAAACCCTAATCATGCTCCTAACAGCAACAATCAGAGCCTAAAACTGGCTCTAATACCAATTGAAGAAAATATTAGGTTAGGAATGATTACCTTCCTCCTACGTATCACTACAAGAAATCTCGTTTTTACCGACGGAATTGCCGACGGAATAAAAATACGGGTCAGCTTACCGACGGAATACCAACGGTCTGTGAAATGTCGATTTTACCGACGGAATACCGACGGATTTATTCCGTCGGTGATTTAACGACGGAAACTTATTATTTTTTTAATTCTTCGGCAAACTTGGATTTTAATTTATAAATTATTTAAATTTTAAACATTTTATTACCGACGGAAAAATCCGTCGGTAGTAAGTAAAATTTTACCGACGGAAAAATCATCGGTAATCCGTCGATAAACTCTAATTTCATATACGGGCAGAAGCAGTCTGAACCAGCACATTTCGCTGGTTCAGCGCTGCCGCCCCCCTACCGCCGTTGCCCTCACCGTCGCCGCCGTCTCCGCCGTCGCCGTCTCATTGCACAAAAAGGGCTGCCCCTCTTCTCCCCCCTCTTCTGGCACAAAAAGGTAATCTCCACTTGTATCCCTTGATGTAGATTTACATATTTGATAATGTTTTGTGTTTTTGTTAATTTGCTTTTGGTATTCTTGACTCCTAACTACTTATAAATTGCTCTTCTGAGTTTTCAACATGTAACTTAGGATTTTGGAACATATTTTGTTGCAGAGTTTTGCTTGTTCATCATTTCCTTTCGATGAGGTTACGAGTAATGAAGCTATATATGCTCTCTGTTTATTTCCTTCTATGATGTTAGGGTTCGTAAACTATGATGTTGTTGTGATATCCCAAGTTTCGATAATCCAGTTCCTTAGCACAATTTAATTAGTTGTTGAAATAATTATAAAGAAAGGATTATTTTATCCGGTGTGTAGTTTCACATGAGAATTGGAAAAGAAATAGAGGTTGATATTTATTCATTCCACCTCATGCTAGATAATAAATACAAAGGAAGTAAAAATGGAATTGAGTTACTCTATTTTACGTGGGCTTCATATCAGTAGTATAGAGTGACCATGCAAAGCTATACCTATACTTAGCTTGTGATTCAGCAGCTTACCTAGCCTTGTGACTCTGCAGCTTAATTGCCTTATAAATAGTAGATGCTCATGTTCATTTGCTCCAGCATTTTCATACGAAAATTCAGCAGACTCCGAAATAAGGTAGACTTTGGAAGAATTGAGAAGAAGGTTCAGCTGAAAAACTGAAAAGAGGACCGAAGAAATTCAGCATAGAAGAACAAGGTGGGTTATATTTTACTTACGAAATCTATGCTTGAGTTATTAAGCTCTGATATTTATGCAAGTTAAAGTTTATGAATGTTCATGAAAATTACTTCGCTCACTATTGGAATTGTGCATCTACTTGAGTGAAAATGGGCTGTGCCCATAAGTATTGAATACGATCGGATCCTGAGCTAGATGTAGCCAGGGTTAGTGTACACCAAACGTCACGAAGTTAGCCTTGGGAGAATCTGTTTTTCCCAAGCCTAATGAAGGAACGAGGTTACTCTCAGCTGAATATGTTTCCCTGAGTTTAACGAGAAGTATGGAATGTACCAATAGCTGAGGAAGAAAAGTTGGCCAAGTGAAAGTTTTGGTATACATAGACTGCTTTCGATTTTATAAACTGTCTATGTGATACCAGTAGTGCATGAACATTTCATGGTTTTTTTTTAAAGAATGTTTGAAGGTTTACTATCAGCTGCATTACCCACTGAGTACATTAGTACTCAGCCCAAATGTTTTCAAAAATGATTTTGCAGACTGAAGATGGCAGTGTGGAGGTGACGGTGCTGAGTTGGTCTGTTTGTGTTATTGTACAAATTTCCGTCTATTTTGAGACGTTTCCGCTGTATCGATATGTACGTTATGCTCTACCTCTCTTGTTTCTACCGAGGTAGTTGGATCTTAATTATATAAATACAAGTACTACTGAATTTCACATGTTTCAATTTCTTCCCCTTTCTTTCCCGCTTCTTTCACCCCTCCCCAGTCGCGCCCCGGCCCAGTTGTTTTCCTTCGGGAATTGGGGCGTGACAGTTGTTGCGTCGTTTGGAATTTCTGGACCTTGAGTTGAGTTGATTAGCATGATGCCTGGGCTTATAAATTTCTGATTTTGCATTTTGTTCTATACCTACTTCTGTTTTCATTTCAAAATAATTGGTGAAATTCGTCAAATGTTTGTTAAGATTAACTGGAGTTATACCCGTTCAGGCTATTTTAAAACGAGGAAAAAGGTGAAAAATGAAATAAAATTGAAAGAATGAAAAATTAAGGAATGAGAAAATGGAGAAGATTGATTTTTGAAACATAGTATAGAATCAAACTTCGGAGTTTGAACTAAAATCCACCATGAGGATTCTTAAATTTTCGGAAATCATTTCAAATTTCATAATTCTCATTTCAATAAACTTACAATAATTCAAACTATATTTATGAATTTCTTAGTTGGTACTTATTTTTAATTCCATAAACTAACGAAACGCCACCTAATAATACACCTCAAATGTAGAGTATTTTTTAGTAATATGAAATTGGAATTTTCTAGTTAACTTGGTATTAAGTTTAGTTGTTCCTAAGTCAATTTGAGATAAATAATAATTTAGGCAGACATCTTTTGAATAAAAAGCATAGTTTACAATTTCCACTAATCACAATATAATTGTAAGGTATAGTAGCGCGATAACAATGCGCCACATCTACCTTTACAAATGACTTTTCCTATATTTTCCAAAAATGAAAAACATATTTAATGCTCGTGTGTTTACACATGATTGGAGTGAGCGTAGAACTTTTAGTGAACAATATTAATTAGGATTTGAAATAATGAGTCGTTCGTGGATGTATACACGGTGGGCAGTAGACGGTTCATTGAATCCTCAATTTGTGAATGGCATTGAGGACTTTATTGATTGGACAAGTAGTCAGACAGCTTATACAGACGGGGAAAACATTAGATGTCCATGTAAAAATTGTAAGAATAAGTTGTTTTTGACTACACAAGTTGTAAGAGAGCACGTTTATATGAAGAGATTCGTTAAAAATTATAAAGTTTGGTCATCTCATGGGGAAAAACACGTAACCCTAGATGAGCAAGCTACGAGAAATGTGCAAAATGACACGTCGACCTCCTATCAGAGGATGGTAATGGATCATGCTTGGGCCAAATTATAATGATGCGGATATTGAGGAGCCACCAAATAATGAAGCAAGCAAGATCTATGAAATGTTGCAGGCAGTCGACACGGAGTTGTGGCCTGGTTGTGAGACCTACTCACAATTGTCTGCAGCAGTTCAGATGATGAACTTGAAGGCTGAGAATCATATGTCACAGAGGGGCTATGACAGGATGAGTAAAATGATCAAGGATATGCTTCCCTAAGGAAATTTGATTCCTAATAACTTCAGCGAGTCTAAGAGATTGCTTAGTGGCATGGGGTTGACGGTAGAGAAGATTCACTGTTGTCCAAATTCTTGCAAGATCTATTGGCGGGAAGATAATGAACTGCAGAGTTGTAAGTTTTGCGGCACTTCGTGATATTTAGATTACAATCCGAAATCTAGTAGGAAAGGGAAGAAAAAATTAGTGGCCGCTAAGAAAATGTACTACTTTCCTTTATCCCCTAGACTCCAGCGGATGTATGCATCTAATGCAACTGCTCCTCACATGTGTTGGCATGCTTCATCAGTGGACGATGGAGTGATGCGTCATCTTGCAGACTCTCCAGCATGGAAGCACTTAGACTCGACGTTCCCTGATTTTGCCTCGGAGATTCGAAATGTTAGATTAGGTCTTTCTACAGACGGTTTTCAAACATTTACTCAATTTAGGAAACAATACTCTTTGTGGCCAGTTATTCTAACTCCTTACAATCTGCCGCCTGACATGTGCATGAAGGATCAATTCATGTTTCTCACGGTGTTGGTGCCTGGACCTCGAAATCCAAAAGATAACTTGGATGTGTTCCTACAGCCGTTGATAGCCGAATTATTGGAGTTGTGAGAAGATGGCGTGTCTGCGTATAATGTTTCAAAGATGCAAAATTTCAATATGCGAGCTGCTTTGCTTTGGACCATTAGCGACTTTCCGGCCTACTCAATGTTGTCTGGATGGAGTACAGCTGGAAAATTCGCATGCCCACATGCATGGAGCAATCAGATGCATTTTATCTTGAGAAGAGTGGTAAGATGTCGTGGCTTGACAATCATAGAAAGTTTCTACCACTAACTCATCCTTTCAGACGAAATAAGAATGCTTTCCTGAAAAATAAAGTTGTAGCACGTTCACCCCCTGACATGAGAACAGGAGAAGATATACTTAGTCAAATTGAGGCTTATGGTTTTGTGAAAGTCACCGAAGACTACGATGGTTATAACAAATATGCCTCTAAAGAAAATATTACGAGATGAAAGAAAAGAAGCATATTCTAGGATCTTCCTTATTGGAAATTCTTGTTGCTTCGACACAATCTCGATGTCATGCACATTGAGAAGAACGTGTTTGATAATGTGTTCAACACTGTCCTCAATGTGACAGGAAAGACCAAAGACACGCCGAAGTCTAGAGCAGAGTTGAATACATATTGTGATAGGTCTGAACTGAAGAAGCTTAACGAGAGTGACAGACATTATCCGAAAGCATGTTACATGCTAGGTCGTACAGAGAAGCTGGCGTTATTAATGTGGGTGAAGCAGCTCAGACTACCGGATGGTTATATGTCCAACATGAGCAGATGTGTAGATATGAGTATGTTGAGAATGTTTGGGATGAAAATTCATGATTGTCACGTCTTCATGCAACGACTTCTACCGGTTGCATTTCGTGAACTTCTCCCAGAACCTGTTTGGACGGCAATAACAGAGTTGAGCTTATTCTTTATAGACTTAACTTCTCGTGCTATAAGAATTGAAGATATGGCGAGACTAAACGAGAGTATTCCAATTACTCTTTGCAAGTTGGAGCACATATTTCCACCAAGTTTCTTCGATTCCATGGAACATCTCCCGGTGCATTTAGCTGATGAAGCTCGTTTAGCCGGTCCTGTTCAATATCGATGGATGTATCCATTTGAGAGGTATAATATCATTCATATTATCGTTTCCCTATTTAATATCCCAGTCTTACTTATTATGCATTGAACCAATTCATCAGATATTTAGGGAAATTGAAAAAATATGTTGGCAATAAGGCTTGTGTGGAAGGATCCATATGCAATTCGTATTTAGCTGAAGAAGCATCAAATTTCTGCTCGTACTATTTTGAAGATCATATCAACACTAGGATGAGGAGGATGCCTCGAAATTGTGATGTGGAACAAGAAGGCCCGAGGTTGGACAACATAGATGTCCCCTCTATATTTCGTCCAAAAGGTCGTCCAATTGGGGCGAAATCAATGAGATATCTTGATCAGAAGGAGTATAATGCCGCCCACTTATACATCTTGTTGAACTGCGAAGAGGTTACAGAATATCACAAGTGAGTGTCCTCTATAATTCGGTTGTCTTATTTTCTAACTTGTGTAATATATGTAATGACTTCAACTAAATTAATTTACTAAAGTCTATTTGAGGAAGAAATTCGGCGTGCATGTCCAAATATGTCAGATGAAGATTACCAAACATCGGTTGAGCAGGAATTCGGAGCTTGGTTCAAATCATATGTAAGATTCAGTATCCAATCTAAATAATTTCCAACAATGTTTTCTTTTCCTAATTAGCTTCTTATGCTATTAGGTTTCATCCCCTTATTGCAATGAGATGAATCCGTATATACGGGATTTAGCAAAAGGTCCATTAGTAGCGGTTTATACGTACCCTGGTTATGTTGTGAACGGATATAAGTTTCATACTTTATCACATGGGGTAGGAAAGTCTACTATGAATAGCGGAGCTTGTATACAAAGGCAGAATTATGGTTCTGATGCACTAGATTATTATGGACAATTGGTGGAGATATGTGAAGTTGAGTTCCTGGGTTTACCAATAAAACAAACCGTGTTGTTTAAGTGCTTATGGTTTGACCCGACCCCTAGAGGGACTTATGTACATCCACAATACAAGTTGGTTTCTATCGATCAAACGAAACCGCTGCGGAACTATGAACCATTTGTCATGGCATCACAAGCGCATCAAGTGTATTACTGCTCATATCCTAGTGTGAACAAATCTAGGAAGGCGTGGTTGGAAGTATGTAAAGTTAAACCGAGATTTAAGATAGATTTGCCAACTAAATCTTCATTAGATGAAGCATTTCAAGAGGATGGCATACTAAACCCACCAGTACGTAACCACGCAACGGTAGAAGCTGATATAACATTATCTCATCCACGTCAAACAATAGAACTCGATGAGGAAGATTTTGACGAGAAGAAGAACATGTTCTGACATCAGAAGATGAGGACTTTAGTGATGACTAGTACAACTTACAGGTTTTAAAAGCAATTATGATATTTTTTTGGCCAAAAGCAATTAATGATTATTCGTTGTTTTCAGGTACATGGCGCCTCCCAGAGGTCGTGGCGGCAGGACTATATCAGCTCCTGCTGGGTGTGGAGCACCCCCATCATCGTCTGGCTATGGGGGCAGTCCCCAAGTCATTCGGGGCCCCATCAGGGTTCTACCGACTCTTACTCGGTGGATAGCCGTCGTTGTTTCGAGATTTCACCTGAGGGGTATGTAATAATTGGTTTTATTACTTTTAAATATATCAACTATATTTTGGATTAACCATTTTTCAATAATAGGCGATTGCTTGAGCCATCTGGATTGGCCTCGACAATCGTTGAGTGTTTTAAGAAGATTAATAACCCGACTGGGTTCACTTGGAATCTGACTCCTGAAATTAAGGAGCAGTATTTTGAGGAATTTAAGGTTAGTTTTTCTTTCAAGTTCACAATCTTATAATTTAGCATTTACTTGTATATATCTAACATGTATAAACATGTAAATTGCAGAAGCACTTTCGCTGGCCTGCTGACTGGGACTAGGCAGTCCACCATATGTGGCAGAAGAGGGTGTTCAAGAGGTTCAGTGATTGGCACTTCGAAATGAAGAAGGGTCGCCCTCAAAAACCGGACTACATCAACACAGAGAGGTGGGCAGCCCTCAACGAGTACTGGATGCGGCCAGAGGTACTCTAAAAGTCGGACACTGCTTCCCAGTGCCGCAGGTCAGAGCCAGAGCCGGGCACCGGGATGAACAAGCACAAAGGAGGGTCCCGGTCAGCCCTACAGTACTCCCAGTCTACGGTAAGTCTCATTTTATAAGCTTTTAGCTTCTTATGTCTTTGTTTTGACATAATTTTGTTTATGCATGTGATGAATATACTTCTCAGAGGGGATGCTCCTTAGAGTCCACCGCCTTTGACACTTTCCAGAGTCTCCATTACAAAGGTGGAGGCTTCTCCAACATGAAAGCGGCGAGACTTCATGTAAGCACCGAATTACAATATACAGAATATTATTCTAGAATTCTGAGTTTGACTAATTTCTATTTTTATATTGTAATAGGCGGAGGTGGAGCGGATTGCCGCTGAAGAATGCCCCAACGCGGATAAAAATGCAATTTATCTGCGGTTGGAAGGGGTTCGGGACAAGAAGCAGCAGCTGTACGGTTTTGGCGAGGAAGGGAGCAGCTACATCAATGCCGCCAGCCGCTCTTCTACTTCTTCACTTGGGCCTTCCCAGAGCAATGCCGAGATCATCCACCGACTGGAGGAGGAGTTGGCAGCTAGGAGGACCCTCCAGGAGCAGGTCGCATTCATGAATGCAAAGATGGACCAGCTTATGGCGTTGGTGGGTTCCTCTAGCCGACGAGACCCTCCTGACGACAGCAACCAATCCCCCCCTCCCACCTATTTATGATCTACTTATTTATGTTTATGTATACATACTAAATATTTGGATTTTATTATTTATATATTTATATTTCCGTTTCGGTTTGCTTTTTGACTTGATTTGAATAGTTATATGTATGTGCTGTGTTGGTTGGGTAAAATAATAATTACCGACCGAACTCCATCGGTACAGCAAGAAAATTGCCGACGGAATATTCCATCGGTAATTTTACCGACGGAATATTCCGTCGGTAAATCGTCGGTGATTAGGCCCCCGACAGAATCAGTGCTGACTTACCCCTTTTATCCCAATTTGAGCAAGGGCTTGTATTGTAGACTTAATCGATCTCCGTATTTAAGATAGAAATATCCGTTAATTAATTAAGCTCACTGACAGCTTAAATTAATTAACATCTTATATTCTTGAGTAGTACCACTCGACCTTATTAACACACCTGAACTTAATCAACCGGTCGGGTTTAGTGTGCTAATCCTTTCGAGTTCCTCAGGGGATAATATCAACCCATTTTACTAGGATACGGTTGCAAGATACAAACAACCAGCCTGAGCCACAAATATCTACTAACACCCAAGATACGTAGATCCGGTCGCGATGACGTTCACCATAGTAGGTCAAAGTGATAGATAGCCAAATGCACTCAGCTGAAGTCTTACCAAGCTTAAGACCAGCTAAGTCACCGAGATCTTGGTTCTCCACTAAGGTCAGTTAGGAGAACACATCTCACTGTGATCCATCAATACACCACCTTCAGTGTACCAGTAAAGACAAGTAGCTAAGACAAGCCACTTCTTATTTAAATTGTACCTTAAACCGACAACTTATCCTGAAGTTGTCTCAGCTGTGATAACTTTTTATATCTTGTCAGTTCAACCAATTTGTGTTGTCTTCCGTGATATCCGACACACCACACAAATCTAACTTTTATACAAGATAAATGATAACATGTGCAAATATATATATTTATCAGATAGGAGAATAAAATAGTGGTAGGGACAAAACACATTGTATACAAGCATAAAATTTGCTTCCAGTATACAAAATCCCAACACCTTTCTCGTAAATGAACAATGAATAATCCACTTTAGACTGCCGAAAACCAAAAGATTGCAATGTCGTGGTAAACTTCTGATACCAATTGCGAGAAGCTTGACGAAGTCCATATAAGGACTTCTGGAGTTTGCAAACTCTAGTCTCCCCCTTTTGAGCAAATCCCTGCGGAATTTTCATATAAACATCCTCCAACAAGTCACCATGGAGAAAGGCATTGTTGACATCGAGTTGATGAACGTGCCATTGACGTTTTGCTGCTATAGCAAGTACAGTGCGAACCGTAACAAGCTTGGCCGCCGGTGCAAAAGTTTCATGAAAATCCAGACCTTCAATTTGAGTGAATCCTTTCGCAACTAAACGAGCCTTGTAATGCTCCACCTCACCATTCCGCTTATACTTGATCTTATAAACCCATTTGGAATCAATAGCATGTTGTCCCGAAGGAAGAGGTACAAGCCGCCAAGTACCGTTTTCTTTCGGGAGCAGCTATTTCTTTACACATGGCATCGCACCAAGCAGGATCTTTAATAGCCTGCTGATAATATTTAGGCTCATCATATGAAGTGATGGCCGCAAGATAAGCACGATGAGATGATGAAAAACGATGGTAAGAAATATGGTTCGAAAGATGATGTACCGTCGAGGATTCTGAATTGGAGGGAGAATGCGAATGGTCAATGGAGTGTGGAAGATCAACTTCATAATCATCTAAGTGCTCCGGTCTGTGTCGAGGATGAGTACTTTGTCGAGTGGGTAAAGTATTCAATCTTACTGTCGTTTCGCATGAACCAGCATGTTCGGCTTCATTTTGAACAAGTTGTTGTGATTCATCAATAGAGTCATTTGGGCCCGAATGAATAGTTGTATCCTCTTGTGAAATTGGGCTTAAGTTAGATAGCCCTGAAGCTGCCACATTTTCGCCCAAGGAAATGGTTGGATCGGTGTAAAGAGAAATGGTCTTGTTTGTTTTATTATACTCATGTCTTGACTTGAAAACTTCAAATGTTGGCTCCCATGTAGGTTGAGACACATTTTTTCGTATAGACGCCCCACTCTTGAATGGAAAATTGTCCTAAAAAAATCGTACGTCTCGAGCGGTGTAAATTGTGCCCGTATCCAAATCATAAACTCTATAACCCTTTTGAGAGTTTGGATAACCAATGAAAACACATGGACGTGATCGAGACGTAAATTTATCTAGGCCTGTATGATTATCCTGCGCATACACAAGACACCCAAACACGCGCAAGTAGTCATAATTAGGTTCTCTATCGTATATCACTTCATAAGGAGATTTATGACCTAGTACTTTAGAGGGTAGTCGGTTTATCAAGTGTGTTGCCGTCATTACGCATTCCCCCCAAAACTCAACTGGCAATCCACTATGAAAACGAAGAGCCCGAGCTACCTCAAGGATATATCTATGCTTTCGTTTTACTACCCCATTCTGTTGTGGTGTGTCGGCGCATGAAGTTTCAAGCGCAATCCCATTTTCTTTATAATAATTCAGCATCATGTTGCTTTGAAACTCCTTCCCATTATCAGTTCTAATCTGTTTAACACTTTTACCAAACTGGTTCTTAACAAGTTTGCAGAAAGAAGTCAAAAATTCCAAAACATCAGACTTGTGTTTTAGCAAGAAAACCCAAACAGCACGACCACAATAGTAAAAAAATACCGTGCCCCAGAAAAAGATTCAACCTTATATCCACCCCAAATATCACAATGTAGTAGTTCAAAATAGTCAGTGGTTTTAATAGAACCCAAAAAAAAGGGATTACGAGTCTGTTTGGCCCGGATACATGAATCACAAAGAAAACTACTAGAAAAATGGCGAAGAGAGCTAATGCGCCTTATCTTTTCAGATGGTAAATGACCCAAATGACGATGCCAAGTCTTTGAATCTGTCTGTACAGCTAGAGTGGTACCTCGTACTCGAATTGGCTCCATGCAGTACAGACCATCGCATTCTTTACCCGCTCCAATCAGTGTCCTCGAGGCCAAATCCTACATAAAACAAAAATTCGGAAAAAATGTGAAGGCACATTGAATATCTTTGGTTAACCGACTAACAGATAATAGATTGTATTTGAACTTAGGAATGTGAAGCACATCATTAAGTTTCACGCTTTCAAGAAGTGTGGCCGTCCCTACGCCCTCAATCGGAATGCCATCACCATTTGGAATTTTAACCACCTCATTACTACTAGATGAACGTATGTCCTGCAGCAAATTAATTTCACTTGCAATATGCTCAGTAGCCCCCGAGTCGACTACCCAAGGGCGAGAAGTAGTTTGCTTACCCTCCATTTGAGCGGATAAAGCAAGAGAGTTTCTATATTGGTTTGCTTCTTTACTGACAGCCTCGGTATTAGACGCCTCACCTTGGTCGGAAGAACCCAAAAATTCAATAAGCTTGGTGTATTGTTTGGCAGAGAGACCTGCAATAGGACTGACCACGTTCTGCACCGATACAGCTTTCGCTTGCGGTCGTGAGCTCCGTGAAACACCACCACTACGTCTGCCCCGACCACGATTCCCTTCTCTTCCCCCTCTCCACTCACCATCATTAGGATAGCTTATTAATTTATAACATCTATCCTTTGAATGACCAAGAGGATGGCAGTATGAACATTGTAGTTGACCATTTAAATTATTATTATCTTCAAGCTCACGAAGAGAAGAACTTGGCATGAGGAAGAGTGGTCTTGGGCGTGATCATGTGAAATACAGAGACATCACCTTGTGGACGTCGAGTATTAGCAACGTGGCGATGACTTTCTTCCTCGGAGACCATATGATATACGGCGCCGACACTCGGCATAGGGTCTGAACTCAGAACTCTCGATTTTATGTCAGAATAAACATCATCAAGTCCAGCAAGAAATTCATATAAACGTTGCCTTTGAAATAAGCCTCTTATTAATTTATCGTTTCCACACTTACAACAATTGCATAAGGGAACGGCATCAAGGGTGTCGATTTCATCCCATAATGAATGTAACGTATTATAATAAGAAGCAACAGTACCTCCATCTTGTCTCGTGATCATGATCTGCCGGCGTAAATCAAAAGCCCGTGGAGGATTTGTCTTGCCATATCTTTCCTTCAAACCACTCCAAATGGCATAAGCCGTTTTAATCCGCTTCACACTCACCCGTACATCCTTAGTCATGGAACTTACGAGCCATCCTCGCACCATAGCATCACATCTGGACCAATGCTCGAACATCTTATCTTCCTTCGCCGGTTCCTTGATTGAACCATCAATAAACTCTAATTTATTTTTTGCATGTAGGGCATTTTCGATTTCACTCACCCAATCGACGTAATTTCCGTCGTGAAGGGCATCCGTAACGAAAATCTGACCGGGGTTGTCAGATGCATGAAGATAATACGCCGACATACTATCAATAACAGTTTCACCAGCCTTTGCCATGATCGAAGAACAAAGGGGGAAATGAAAAAAAAAATATGTGTGAGAAAGAAGCAGCGGAAAAATTTCGCTGAATAACAATGAGCGTGGGAGCGGAAATTAACCCGCTCTGATACCATGATAAATTGGGTCACAAGGCCTTTTAAGGGGAATGTGACCCAATTTATCATGGTATCAGAGCAGGCCCAAATGATGTTGGTTTGTTTGGTCCTTATATTGGACTGGTCCTTATGGGCCATTTGTTTCAACGTGTAGTAGTCTGATGTTCATATCGGCCTACACGTGAGGGGGTGTGTTAGAGAGCCCATTATTATGTCCCACATCGACTTAGTGAAGATTATGTCTCTTCTATATAAGTTTGGATATCCCTTCCCCTTACAAGGCCTTTTAAGGGGAATGTGACTCAATTTATCAGAAGGTATATGCGAGTAACGATATATACCAGTTCCATATGCCCATTTTGAAAAAAGGCTCGCATTTTTTGTAGATACAATTAGGCTCCAAGAACTTGACCATCCACCGCGCGTGTCCTCCTCGACTTTCCACCTTATCACCCCTCATACTGTGAATTTTCAGTTATTGATAAACCCCCGTCTTTCTCTCTTAAATAGACTACAAAAGGCATAATAGTAGAAAGCACAAAAACAAGGAAGCTAAATCCTATAAAATAACTACTAATTGATACGATGCCATCCAATTCCAGTGAAGATCAAATGCGTGAGTAATGGTTTCGAATTTGAGCTTTGATATTGCAGCTGCGGATTTGGTAAGTTTCAGCGCGAATATTTTTATATGAGTAGGATTTGGGCTTTAGAAATACTAGTGCCGAACCTCTATAATTTAGTACTTGCTAATTTAATGTCTTTAAAATAATATTTTTTTCCGCGACGACTCGGGTTAGTTAAAACATCATCAAATTTGATAAGATAATAAGATAATATTTTTCAAAAGTTACAATGTAAATATATAGTCCCACCAATATCATAAATTAATAATTATTTAAAATTATCAATAACACTAAGACAATTTTGTGAAATAAAACTTAAATCTAATTGAATCTCATCTCTAACTTTTGTAATTAATTGCATCAAGAAGTTCTTGTGTTGTTTTCTCGAACTGCACCATAAAAGTGTAAAGAGTCCAAACGCAATAAGTACATGCGCATAACTAGTTCCAAAATAATTGTATTATCTTTAGTGTTTTATAACGTTCATTGCCAATGAATGTTAACTCTATCGTTGTACTTGTTTTTTAAATAAATAAATTCATTATTTCTTAACAAATTAAGACTCTCTTCATTCCGTAAGTAGGAGAGAAATCATAAAGTAGGAGAGAAGATTGTAACTTTTTTGAAAAGTTATTTACTTTTTCGAAAACGGATCGTTGCAAATTTGACGTCCCGAAAAGGAAAACATGTCATTTCAAATGGGACCGAGGGAGTATAATTTATTATTTCTAGATAATAAATAATAAAATGACATTCAATATGATATATAAATAAACTTATAACTTCTTATATTCATCAAATTAAAATTCGATTTCGTTGAAGTTCAAAAATTCTCTCATAAATAAATTAATATGTCTCTAAAATAATAAAATCTCGCGATCCCAACAACATTAATTTAGAGAGGTTTAACTATACAAACCAACTTTTATTTTTATTTTGAAGAGCCGATTGTTATTTGGTTTCAGAATTTGAAACATTTGCTCATTCAGGAAGTGCCTTGTTCTTTAGATCTATTATGTGATCTGCCTGTAGATTTAGTGGATGTGGATGTATTCATTTTTAGTCTAAATTCATTTCTAGTCTAAAAATGCGCACATGCATATATAATTAGATGGTAAATTGTTTAAGATGGTTTTTAACTACACACATTTTTGCGAAATGCCTTAATCAATCCAAGTACACTAATCTTAGAGATTTTTTGTAATCTAAAAACCATTTATATTCTTCACTTGCATTTCCAACGTTGCATATGCTCAACTCTACCTTTTTTAACTTAATTATTCTTCATGAACCCTCAAGAGAAACGTATTGTTTGTGAATCTGTTGGGTTTTTGTATACTGAGAAGCAATTTTATATTTGTATACAATGTTATTTATTTTCACTATTTTATTCTCTTATATGAAATTATGTTTGCACTTGTATTAGTCTTATTATCTCGTATATAGTTGGATTATGTAGTGTGTAGAAGATCATAGAAGACTACATAATTGGTTAAACTAATGAGATATAAACAAGTATCATAGTTGAAACAACTCTAGGACAAGTCGACACCTTAAGCTGCAGTTTAGATAAAAAGTAACTTGTCTTGATGACTTGTCTATACTGGTACACGTAAGGTGTATTGATGTATCACAGGGAGACGTGCTCTCCTAACTGACCTAAGTGGAGAGCCAAGGTCTCGGTGACTTAGCTGATCTTAAGCTCGACACGATTTCAGCTGATTGCATTTAACTGTTTATTGCTTTGACTTACTATGGTGAACATCATCGTGACCGAATCTACGTATCTTGGGTGATAGCAGTTATTTGTAGGTCAGACTAGTTATTTGTATCTTGCATCTGTGTCCCTCATAAAGGGTTGATAATATCTCTTGAATAACTCGAAAGGTTTATCACACTAAATTCGATCGGTTGATTAAGTTCAGGTGTGTTAATATGGCTGGGAGGTACTACTCGTGGATAAAGATGTTGATTAAATTAAGTTGTCGGTATGCTTAATTAATTGACAGATATTTCTATCTTAAATACGGAGATCACTTTTAAGTCTAAAATACAATCCTTGACTCAAATTGGGATAAAGGGATAAGTCAGAACGAATTCTCTAGTGAAATGAATTTGTGTTTACTCCCTTCGTCTCATCGATATAGTCCACTTTCTTTTCGGCACGATTTTTAAGGAGAATTGTTGATGTGTGTAGAGTTGTATGAAGTAGTAGGTTCCTCAAGAAAAAGTGTATGTTATAATTTACCAAAAAAAGGAAAATAGACTATTTCAATGGGATATCCTAAAAAGGTATACTGGACTAAACCTATGGAATGAAGGCAATCTTAATTAATTATGCTATGTTGAGCATAAAGAATTAATTAATTTGAGGCCCAACTTTATTTATTGTATTGATCCCTGGTCTAGCCCAAATACCACAGTGATTTAACTGGCCCAATGATCGATCGTCAAAATCGAGTCAAATGAATTTATGTAAGTGAATCACCTACACAAAAACTATACATACTTAAACAAGCACAACGACAAGCAAGAGGTAGATCATTAAGGAAAGGACAATTAAGCAAACTATCTCTACTGACATAAGATTTTGACTAGTAGTCACCATAAACTTTGGGTTATCTAAAGCTAGGCAAAAAGGTAACATGCAATAAATGACAGACAATTAACTAGATGAATTAATTCAGCTAAGGGTACTTGGCTAGGACGTTGTGTTGAGCATAGGGGCGTCCAATCCTTCTATGCAACTGTGACTGCCTTGTTGAACATAGAAATAGTCACCTACCCAAGCAGTTAACCTACCTTGTTAAGCAATGACTAGGTGCATTAAGTACAGAGGAACCAGTTCTGGGTTTCTACCGATGTTGAGCATTCAACGCAGAGAACCTCGTTAGTCTATGTCTGCCCAAAAAGAAGTAACGTACCTAGTCTGATCAGATCTAAGCAAATCGCAACTATCTTAAACAGAGTTCGACTAAAACCTTATCTCAACCAATTATTAGGCACATTCTCACATCTCATAAGTTTTAGGGATGGTGCCACATTACCTCAGCCAGATCTGGGAGTTTAGCTACACATATTAACTAAAGGGGCTGAAATAAGCATGTAAAGGCGAGATATAACGTAGATCTGGGAATAAAATCTGGAATAATAAACTTTCCTTAAATAGCAGAAACCTAACAAAAATAGTTGACTTTAAAAGGTAAGGAACAACATGGTACGAGCTTGAAAGCAAATAAATCTAAAGGCATGGAATAATTAGAGGATGAGAAGACAGCATTCTTCTTAGCAAGGATAGAGATAAAAAAGGTAAATAATAACTTAGTCAAACTCACGCGTGAACAGTAAAAAGCAGATTGTAACTCAAGGTTGGAAGAAATAAATGCGAGTATTAAAGAGCTGGAAATTAAGAGGAAAATTAAAGCTAACCAACAGTTGTATTTAAATTTAAGTCTTCTCCTTCTGAAGAGCTTGTAGCTATTATAGGCAGAAATTAAAGAGTCTTCTTGATCTATTCAGATGGTGGAAATTTTACAAAAATTTTGAGAGTAGTTGAACTTTCTTATTTTTTTCTTTCTAAGAGTCTGTGTAGAAGATGATTCAAGATTAGCCATATATCTCATCTTTTCGCTCCCTCAAAAATATCTTGCATCGGTCGCTGCACTTGGTCAGAGTAATAGGTGGGAGATTCACTGTGCAAAGGCATGGACCATCGATTAATGCTGACATGACATGTTCTTCTTGAGCTCCGATTCCCGCCAGAATTCAGCAAAGAGAGAGTGGGCCTGGTTATGGGCTTGAATATTCTGATCAATTCTTTATCTTTCGGCCTAAAGGAATGTAGGCCCGTCCTAGCTCTCTTTTCGGTCCATATCTCCACAAACTGGGCAGAATCCTCACCTACTCCAGAATTTTCTCTTCTTCCAGCAGCACCGATTTTCCTCATTTTCCATCCAATTTAAGCTTAAAACCTACATAATCAATGACACAAACAAATGGTTTAAACGGACACATGAGCTACAAATCTAGGCTTATCATCCAAGAGCAATTAATGACTTATAATTTATCTAGATATTCATTTATCAAAATAATTAGTAATTAATTAGATAGATATGGAAGCAAATATAATATCCCTCCGTCCCATTACTTTTGTCCCGAATGCCATTTTCGGACGTCGCATTATTTTTGTCCCGTACCAAAAATAGAAAGTCATTAGCCACTACGTAAGGGCTAATTGGTCAAAAACCCATCTCTAATTTACTTTAGGGTTTCATATTATCTATCTCTCCCTCCTTACATCTCCATTCGCCTCTCTCTCTCTCCCTCATCCCTGTCGCACGAAACCCTAGCCCCTTTATCATTCATCAACGATGACAAATTATTGTAGTAGTTGTGGTCGTTTAAATCCTCCACCCAGCCTCCTACCTCTTGATCTGAAGCATGAGAGGGAAAATACTACCGATCCAAGTGGAGAGGCTCATGAATCTTCATCTCTGAGCGAGAAAGAGATAGGTCGACTTCTTGGTTAACGGCTTCATAAAGAACGTCGACGTGCGGTTCCCAGCATGTTTTTATGAATGGTTCCCGGGAGTAAGGAAGGCCACCGGAGAAACAGACGGTGATTCAAGGATGCGGTTGAGGTTTTTTTACCTATGGAGAGATCTCTGGATCTATTTCCGAAATCAGATCTATGGAGGAAGGGCATTCTGTTGGTCCCGAGAGCACGTTCAGGTGCAGAGGGGGGGGTGAATACACCTGAAACCGATTTTCTCAACTTAAACACGAAGTCCTTTTTCAGGATGATTTCGTACTAAACAAATTCAGCAGACCAGATAAGCTGTTCTGAATCGTGTTGGTAGAGTGACAGACTCTACTGAGATCTGCTAGCTGACTGAGAGTCAGAATTCAGTATCTTGCAGATAGAGTTCAGTGGTGTGGAATAGTGTAGGCCCAATTCAGTTGAGTTAGAAGACGTTTTTATCAAAACAGTTTCAGTTGATTAGTGCAGTCTATTTAGTTTGCTGAAACTCAGTTGAATGATTTAAAGAAGGTTTTTCAGTATGAACAGTAAATCAATGCAACAGTTAAGAACAGAACACACGACACAGAGATTTTTAAAGTGGTTCGGACACAAAAATCCTACGTCCACTGTCCCGAAAGATCAGGAAGCTATTTATTATACTGAGGTAGTCTCAGTTGGTTTGTACGCTGGACAAACACTGGTCTTGAGATTTATATTGAGCAAGTCTCAGTTTACACGGTTATCAAACTGAGTGTTTGAAAACTCTCCAACTGTGAAGGAGTCCTTTACAATAAGGATTAGTTCAAAGATGAACTCCTTCGTCTAAGCTATGGATATATGCTATTGAGCTTAGGTTAGAGGGATAGGGAACAAGAAGGTGGCTTCTAGAACGACGAACAACTGAATATAGCTTTGGGTTCGTGTATCGTCGCTTGGATACTAGAGGCTGTATGAAAAGGTTAAGCTTGGTTCCCTATGAGCCAGAATGTTGTCTTTCTCCGGAGATAGATTCTTTGAACTTCTTGCAGAAGACTTAGGCTTTTCGGATTAGCTCGTTTGAATGCTCTGTGTGTTCTTGGTAGTTCGTTTTTTTCGCGTATTCGTGTTCGTTTTTCTCTTTAACTTCAAATTTGATTTATCCCTCTATTTATAGAGAAGAGATTAGGATAGATCCGTTGGAGACTACGATCCTTTGTCTCTCTCTTTTGGGTAGCTAACGGCTCTTTTGAAGCATGGTGGCAGTGTCCTTTCCCTTCTTTTCTGGAAAGTTGTTGACTTGCAGCTTTAAGTAGATATAGGTTACGTGTCTGCTTGTCATTTGTTGAGGTTCAGAAAGTGGTTGAGACAGAACAGACTTCAAGGGGATCTGAAGCTGACTTCTCTCTTCCTCGTATTGACTCTGCTGAAAGGTGACTTCAAAGATTCTGAGAGTCAGAAGACTCTGTCCGTTGCTGAGTCTGATCTCTGATTCAGTAGCATTCTCCTGCTGAGTCTGCTCTACTTGAAGATCAGCTCTGAGTACAGTGAACTACTCCTGCTGAGTCCAGTTCTATTGACTCCTTTCGGATATCTTTGCTCTGCTTGAGTCCAATATTTACTGAGTCTTCTACTTCTGGTGCTGAGGCGGATAATCTACTGAGTGCCTGAACCAGAGCAGAGGGTCTACTGAGTCTGAACAAAACAAAATACAACGTAATGGTTCACCAATCAATATAGGATTTTGGGATCTTCAAATCTTCATAAATACATTCAGAGCACAGGGCTACTGACTGTTTCACAACATAGAAGACTGAATTATTTCCCACTATTATCGACACTACTGAGGGTAGAATCATCACCCAACATTTTCCCCCTATTTGATGATGTCAAAACCTAATAGCTAAACAAGCAACCTAACACTATGACTTATCAGAAACAGAGCTCCTTACAAGTATTACAAGTAGGATCAGTGGAGTTGTTCTTCAAGTCCTAGACTACTGAGGGGATCAGGGCAGAAGGTCAGAATAAATACAGTCTGAGCAACAATTTCCCCCTATCTTAACAATATTTTCCCTTTATCTATCAAGTCTATCAAAATCTAGCTAAGCAACAACTGACAATAAGTAATCAGACAGTGAGTGTGTGAGTCAGTAATCACTTCAGTGATTTTGAGTGTTAAGCATAAATAAACACGGCTATTCAGACAATAAGATATTGTCAAAGCCAAACAGAGATATATTATATATATGTAAATAAGTTCAGTACAGTTACATCTCTGCTAAGCTAGAAAACAAGAAAAAGATACAAAGAGAACACAGAAGCAAAGAGTCATTTGAACTGCCTAATCCTGTCTTTGAAATCTTGGGATTGAGATTCAGGGAGAGGCACTCCATACATGTGATAGGTGACTTTTCTCGGCTTGATATCTCGAGCAAAGTCCGTTGGATCTTCTTCATCAAGAAATTTGGCTTCAAGCGGCCCTTCACTTCTTTCTCTATAACACCATAGTGAACAGATCCATCAAGTCTCTGTGGGGGTGGCAAGATTCTAGGATCTGGAACTCTGACTTCAACATGTTCATTGACAGCTTTCTGCAATCTGGCATACATGTCTAGGTCGGCTCTCATCATCCATTCAGTGTAAGCTTCTGCCTTGCGTTTGTCAGGCCAGAATTTCCAGAAGTAGTTCCTTTTAATGAACTCTATCTTCAGCGCTTCCCATCTCCGAGTGAATTCTATTGGCATCCATTCATCAGTTCTAGGCCATCTATGAGTCTTCAGATCCGTAGGCTTCCTGAATCTTCTGTATCTGTAAGGGATATCAGCCTTTGAGGGGATCCTCTGAGTCGCTTCCTTTTCTGTTCTCAGCCTGAGGGCTTCAAGGTCTGCTACATGTAATCTTTCCCTGGCTGCTTCAATCTGCCTGGCCTCTTCACCTTTGTACAAGTATCTGTCTAACTGAGCCCAGATCTCTTCCATTTCCTGTTCTTGTTCCTTAGAGGCAGTATATGAAGGCTTGTGCGGTGGCTCTTCTTCTGAGTCAGCAGGAGTAGAAGATTTTTCTTTGGAGGTGCCCTACTGCTCAGTAGACTTTTGTTGCTGTTGCGCCTTCTCTTTTTGCTTGTCAGCTTCGTCGCTGAGTTTAAGTGTTCTAGGAGGCAACCTTGACCTTGTTCTCTTGCCTCCAGCTGGAGCCTTGGTTTTGCCTTTGACAGGCATCGGTTTAGGCTTTTTGGCTGCTTCAGCTTCAGCAATCTCCCTTGCCAGCTCCTCGTCAGCGGCTATCTGAGCCACCTCCTCTGGGGTTATGAACCTCCTGGGTCCTTTCTTCTTGGAGGAAGGTGTTGGGAGTTTCAGTACTTTCTTGCCTTTGCCGGCAACAGGAGGTGGAAGAGGAGCTTCTTCCTCTTCTGAGTCCTCCTCGTCAGCGTACTCGGCAACTTCTCTAATGATATCGAGAGGAGTCTAAGTTGCCTGAGTCGCGACTTCTCTGGCACCTGAGCCACTTGGGCCTGTCTCAGTTGATGCTGCAGCTGCCATCGAGACACCCCCGGGCCTCGGCGGTTTCAGTAGGTGCAGTAGGGGCGGATGTCTAAGTTGTTGCCCTTGCTACTGACCTTGCTCTCTTCGGAGCCTTCAGTATCAGCTCCTTGGCAGCTTCGCCCTTAATTGATTTTTCTATTAGACTTTCCCCCTTAGGCAAACTTTCCCCCTTTTTGGTATCAGCAAGTAGGGTTGGGGTTGGAGCAGATACCTTCTTGTTCAAGCTTTTGTAGGAGGCTGACAGATCATCTAGTCTGGCGTGGATCTTGGTCAGCGCCTCATGCAGCTCGTTTCTCTCGTTGGTCAGCTGATTGTTGTATTCTTTGTGTGAGAGATCTGTTGTAGCCTTGAACTCTTCCAGCTACTGTTCAACCTTCTCTTCAAGGGCCTTCTGTACAGTTTGGAGTCTGAGTTCATTGCCATGAGAGGTGGCTGCGACTGATTCAGTATGAGCGGTTTGAGCAACCTTGTATTGATTCAGCAATTGATCCTGGCCTTCCTGAATAGTCTTAAGCTGAGCCTCGAATTCAGCTTTCTGTGCAGCTAAGGCATTCGTCAGAATGCTGGAGAAGTCAGGGACCTGAGATGAAGAAATGGCTGAACGGAGTCCCTGCAGCTCTGCACTCTGTGCCTCAGTGGTTTGCCGCCAAGTTTTGTGGACGGCACGGGCAAGAAGGCGATTCTGTGTGCCTTGATCCTTCAGTGCCCTGGCCACTGTTTTTGAGCGACGGCTCTTTGGGTTGGGCGCTACTTCGAAAGAAGATTGGAGAAGAAGCTGAGCAGGATCAGCTGCCTTCGAAGTACCAGCCACCGTCTGTCCAGGACCAAGGATGCTGAGTGGAGGGTTAGCAGGTGATGCAGTGGCATCCTTGTCCTGTTGAGTTCCCTCATCAGGCTTCTCAGGGCCTGAATCATGGGGTGGGTCCTGACTATCGGGGTCAGACCCATCTGAGGGTGCGGGTGCTGAGACAGGTTGTCTCTCATTCAGCAATGCGAGCATAGCCGCCCTTAGATCCTCGAGCGTGCCGAGGTCAGATGGCTCTGAGTAGCCAATCTTCTCTCTTATCAGCAGCTCTTCTTCATGTAGCTATTCACAGGTATGGTAGAGGACAAGGCGCTTCAGATTGGGCCATTCCTGGAACCTGATCAGCATATGGAGCCTCGTCTGCCTCGCTAATGTAACAAGGTCTGAGTGGCTGGCGATCTTCGGTATCATCTCAGCAATCTCCCGGGAGGCTCTGGATATGAGCGCTGAGGCTTCCATCCCGACAAATTCTTCTTCTGAGGCAGTCTCCGAGCTCTCGACTTCGATAGGAGACGCTTGTTTTTCAGCAGTAGGGATACTGCTGAGTGGAGGGACGTCCAAGGGGCTATCCAGAGTCTGGACTTCTACAGTCTGGACTTCAGATTGGATCTCTTCAGCTTGGACCCCTTGGTCCATTATCTCTACAAATTCAGTGGATACGATCTTCTCCACTGATTGAGTCCGCTCAGAAGACTCAGGCTCGTCTCTCAGCTGAAGTGGTGGCTGAGCAATGACGGCCTCTGTTTCCACTGTAGTTTCAGTGGGCGCAACCTGACTGACCTTCTTCAGCTTTTTGGTTGGCGTCTTTGGTGTGGATTTTGGTTGGACCTCTTCTTCTTCGGTGTCGAGGTCTGCTGAGTCCTACTCGTAGGTGCAGCGGGCCCTGAGCCGATCTGTTGAAGGGCTGCTAACCTATTCTGAAATCTGACTTTCTTTACGTTGAAGTATTGTTTGTCAACGAAGGTGACTTTGTTAGATTTGCAGAAATCCTCTATCATCACTGAGAGTTTGAGTCCATAGAGGAGATTTCCTTTGGCTCTCGGCCGATTAGATGCTTTATCAAATTTGGCTGACTGCAGTGTGAATTCTTTGATGAAAAATTCTATCCAGTTGATCTTGGCCCGATCATATATTGCCATCATCAGTTGCAGTTTGGGCCTAGATACCTGGTCAAACGAGCCTGCTTGACTCTTCAAAGAATCGAGTCACAATGTAAGCTAGTGCTCAGATCGAGGGAGCATAGCGTTCTTGGGAAAAGCACTCAAAACGGTTGGCTTTCCGCGTAACTCGGTGAGGTATTCATCCATTAAGTCATCTTTGTAGTTGAGTGTGCTGTGTCCTGAGTTGGGGAGGTTGAAGCTTCTCTGAAGGGCTTCGCGGATGGACATCTGCATCACTTCAATCGCGTTCCGTGAGGGATCGTATACTGGATGGACGACGAATCTTCCTCTAATATCTCCATCTACTGAATCATTGTTGGAGTAGATCTCGGCGACTTGGCACAGAAGAAAGAAAGTCGGCCTCCTGGTCAGAAATCCTTCGAGACCTGTTTCTCTGAGTGCATAGAATATATCCTCCATAAAATCCATATTGAACTCATCGAACTCCATGACCGGTTCACACCAGACTTGATCCTTCTCGAGGATCTCTTGCATGTCTGCTGGAGCACCTTCTTGAATTCCTGTCATTTTTGTAATCTGTATACACAGCACAGGTCAGTATCGATTAACATATAAGAGAAATAAAGATCATACGATACTTAATAATCATTGAAGAATTACCAAAAGATTTTCTGAATATTTTGGAGAGAATTTGGATAGAAAGGAAGTAATTATCTCATAAAATCTCGGGTTTTTGAACTCGAATATATGTATCTTAGAGAAGATGAACAGTTAAAGATCAATGGTTCAGTTTGAACGCGTTTTTTAGATGGACGGCTAGGATTAAGTTTTATAAAATAGGCAATGATCAAATTAGCCGCATAAGTCAAAAGCCAGTTGTAAATAGCCTAAGTAGTAACTTGATACGACATGCATTAAATGCGTGGCAGAGTTCAGCATGCTTGTACATAGAATGTCGTGTATTAAATATGATCCGTTAAAAATTAAATGACATTTCTTAAAGCATTGAATGCGATGCTGAATCTCATCATAAATGCACAGAATCGTTCTATAGGCTATTGAGTAGAGATATGCAAACCTGTCAGCTGAACATCGTAGTCAGCTGATACCTCGTGTAGTTGGTTGCTGTCTCTACGTACTGATTTTACTCAGTACTGAGAGCGAACATTCCCCCATACTGAATCCTCCTCTCCTAAATCCGCTTACTGACTAGAGTTAGTAGGGTCCAGCAGACCTAGCTCTACTGAAAGTTCTCTGAATCTGGCTTCAGCTAGAGGCTTGGTCAGTATATCAGCCCTTTGATGGTCAGTATGGATCTTTTCCATCCTGATATCCTTCTTTTCGACATGGTCACGAATGAAGTGGTGCCTGATGTCCACGTGCTTGCATCTCGTATAAAGTACAGGATTCTGAGTGATTGCAATGGCACTGGTACTGTCGCAGAAGATCGGCACTTCATTCTAAATGACGTCATAGTCGCGTAGCTGTTGTCTCAGCCAAAGGATTTGGGCGCAGCAACTTCTGGCAGCCATGTATTCAGCTTCAGCAGTTGACGTCGCTACTGAATGTTGTTTCTTTGAGAACCATGAGATTAGCTTACTGCCGAGGAACTGACACGTTCCAGAAGTTGATTTTCGATCGATTCTACACCCTGCATAGTGAGCATCAGAATAACCAGTTAGTTCTATATTATCATCAGCTGGATACCATAAACCCATGTCAGGTGTTCCTCTGAGATAGCGGAGAATCTTCTTTGCTGAGTCCATGTGGCTCTGCTTCGGATTCGCCTGAAATCGAGTACAGACACCTACAGCATAAGTTATGTGAGGACGTGTAGCTGTTAAGTATAATAAAGAACCAATTATAGCACGAAATTCAGTTTGTCTACTGATACTCCCTCTTTATCAAGATCGATCTTCATATTTGTGTTCATCAGGATCTTGATTGGTTTGCCAGATGTGCAACCGAATCTCTTGATGAGGTCTCGAGTGTATTTCCCTTGATTGATGAACTTCTCAGATTGTTTGACTTGAAAGCCAAGAAAATAGTTCATATCTCTCATCATTGACATCTCGAACTTATCCTTCATCATTTTCTCAAACTGCTGATACATGATGACGTTATTCGAGCTGAAGATGATGTCATCTACGTAGATCTGCACAAGCAATAGGTCATCTTCCAGTCGAATGCTGAATAAAGTGCGGTCTACTGTGCCCTTCTGAAAACCTTTCTGAAGAAGAAACTCAGATAGGGTATCGTACCAAGCCCTGGGTGCTTGTTTTAACCCATACAGAGCCTTTCTGAGTCTGTATACTTGATGTCCCTGCTGAAAGCCGGGAGGCTGTTCCACATAGACTTCTTCTTTCAGCACGCCGTTCAAGAAAGCAGACTTCACATCCATTTGATAAACTCTGAATCTTTGATGTGTTGCGTAGGCTAGGAATAGTCTGATTGCCTCTAATCTTGCAACTGGAGCGAACGTTTCATCGAAATCTATCCCTTCAGCTTGACAGTAGCCTTTTGCCACGAGTCTTGCTTTGTTCCTTACTATGACATTGTTTTCATCACGCTTGTTCTTGAAGACCCGTTTAGTTCCAATCACATGTTGATATCGGGGTCTGTCAACAAGCTCCCAAACTTCGTTTCTCATGAACTGATTCAGCTCCTCCTGCATGGCTATGATCCAGTCAGCGTCTTTCAGTGCGTCCTCAACTGACTGAGGTTCTTCAGTAGACAAGAAGCAGGAATATAAGGCGCTTTCTCCCTGACAGAATCTAGATCTTGTCTTTACGCTTGCTGAAGGATCTCCAATAATTAGGTCAGAAGTATGAGCATCCAGCCACGATCTACGATGTCTCAACTATTCATCTGAAATTTGTTCAACACAGACAATAGGTGAGTTAGGCATTTCAGTTGTACTATTCTGAGATTGAAGCAATTCAGTTACAAGAGTGTGATCTACTGAGTCACCAGGTTCAGGGGCATTTAGCTCAGGAACATCATTAGTTCCCCCTGAATTATTATTCTCAGTAGAGGTCTCAGTTACCACTGGGGTTTCTTCATCGACCTGAGTTACCTGGGATTGACTGCGTGCCGGAGAGTCAACTGCTCGCCTACTTCTGCTGCTGGTTGAGATTCAGTAGACTTGTCTTCAGTTTCCTCATCAGAATCATCATCCCAACATAGCTGGATCTTTTTGACTTTATCTTTTAGGTTCAGATCCTGTAGCTGTTTTCTGATGTCCTCAGATTCAGGTTCGTAGTTTCGCTCCCGTCTTGATAGCAAACTCATTAAAAATAACATGAGGGCTTTCCTCCACACAAAGAGTCCGATAGTTAAAGACTCTGAAAGCTTTACTGACCCGGGAGTATCCTAAGAACACTCCCTGATCTGACTTGCTATCGAATGTCTTCAGCTGATCTTTCCCATTATTGTGGATAAAGCAAGAGCACCCAAAAATATGGAAATAAGATAGAGAAGGCTTCCTGTCGTTCCATAGTTCATATGGTGTCTTCTTATACTGCTTTGTCAGTAGAGATCGGTTCTAAGTGTAACATGCAGTGTCAGTAGCTTCTGCCCAGAATTTGGTTGGGAGTCCTGAGTCCGCGAGTAGGGTTCTTGCTGCTTCTTTGAGTGTACGATTCTTCCTCTCAGCAACCCCATTTTGTTGAGGCGTGCGTGCAGCAGACTTCTCATGCTCTATTCCTTCTGCTTTGCAGAACTCATCCACCATGAAATTAAGGAACTCAGTTCCTCTGTCAGAACGTATTTTGACAATCTTGGTGTTCTTCTCGACACTGAGCCTTTTCAAAAGCGTTGGTAACTTTATTTTGACGTCAGACTTGTTGGCAATAAATATGACCCATGTGTAGCGCGAGTAGTCATCAATGACCACTAATGCATACTTCTTGCCTCTGATTGTCACTGGAGAGACTGGACCGAACAAATCCATATGTAGCAGCTGAAGGATTCCATCAGTGGAAGGAGATGGAACTGGCGGATTTTGATTCCTTGTTTGCTTTCCCTTCAGACATGCTTCACACTGAGTGTC
Source organism: Lavandula angustifolia (assembly GCA_028984105.1). Lineage (NCBI taxonomy): Eukaryota > Viridiplantae > Streptophyta > Magnoliopsida > Lamiales > Lamiaceae > Lavandula > Lavandula angustifolia. The sequence continues at coordinate 24,523,800 of CM054813.1, forward strand.
TTTGTTGAATACTTCATTCGGCAGTCCTCTTGCTAGAGTGTTTCTAGCCAATTTGTTAAGCGTTTTGAAGTTGAGATGGCTGAGTCTTCTGTGCCAAAGCCATCCCATTCTGTTGTCATTCTTCGCCAACAAACAGGCTTCGGGTTGGTCCGAGTTCCGCCGCCTACATAGATATTCTTCTTGCGCGAACCTGATAACACTGTTTTCCCTGTAGATTTATCACTAACTTCTCAGAAACCAGCGTCAAAAATCACTCTATTCGAGTTGTCACAAAATTGACTAACAGAGAGAAGGTTATGCTGAAGTCCTTCAACATATGATACTCTTGGAAGTGTTGCAGTTCCAATGCTGAGTGTTCCATAGCCTTTGGTGTAGCCTTTAGCATTGTGTCCAAACTCGATTCGGGGTCCTTCTTCAGTAGTATAATTCTTCAGCAAGTCCTTTTGGTACGTCATATGTCTTGGGCATCCGCTGTCCACATACCAAGGGTCCTTGTGCACCTGCAAAACAAAATTATATTTAGGTACCCTTTATTTTTTATTTTGGGTCCCTAGATGTTACTTTTGGTAACCCATATCTGTCTCACGACCCTGGTGGTCTCAGACAGTTTCTTTCCACTTGTGTCAACATATTTAACCACTGGACTGGTTACTGCTGACTTCTGAGGATTTTCAGGTTCAGGAGTCCGGATCTTCTGAGTGGGTGGACTGCTGACCTTTGCCTTCTGCACGGCTTTCTTCTTTTTCTGACTTTTGGGTCCTCTCCTGACTATTGGATCATAGTAATATGACCCATACTGAGCTGGATGTGTCAGTTGAGGAGGTTCATACTGATCAGCCCACTTTGCTTTGTTGGTTCCCCCTTGACTGAACTGGGGTGATCTGGTGTTGATCTTCTTGTCAGATTGCTGATGGGTAGGATGAGGTGCCTTCATCTTTTGTTTGTTCTTGGCTAGGGGGTTTAGTATATCTGCATTGATGGTCTCCCCTCGAACAAACCTATCAGCTAGCCGGGTTTCTGAGCATACGGGGGCAGATGAGGAGGCTCTCTGGCTGAATCCAAGTCCTTTCTTGCAATGCTTGGGCTTGTTGCTTGCTAGCATAGCCTCTAGCTTCTTTTCAGCGCCCATGTATCGCTCTGTCATCAGATTCCTCCAGACATCATCACTTTTCTTCAGCATTTCATGCTTGGTCTGAAGTCCTGACAACTCTTGCTTCACTAGACTCAGTTCAGTATCTTTCTGAGTCAAGTCTTTGGTCAGGACTGAGATCTGATCTTCTTGATGCTGAGACGTGGCCAACAGAGAGTTTATCTCCTCCCTGAGTCTCAACTCAAGTCCTTCTGTCTCAGTAACGACCTGTCTCTGATTCTCCACTTTCAGGTATCCAATTCCTGAAGAGTCTTACTAAGCTGCAAACTCATCTGAATCTGCTCGTCGAGTAGTTCTTCATATGCGATCACGACGTCTAGATTCTCGTCTGCACCTGAAAGAGTGTCGTGTGTGCAGTGTGAGGAGGAATTAAATGGTTCATGAGAGTTTACCTCATCCTCTTCTCCTGCCATGAGACACTTTTCAGCATCTTCTTCAGCTTCAAGTTCTAAGGCCATGAAAGTTGCTTCATCATCAAATGAATCCATGAAGGAGTCGACTTCATCTGAGTCGTCTGAGAGTTCACCAGCAATGTATGCTTGTCTCTTCTTGATGAACTTCTCCCTTCTTGCTTTACGTGCTTTGCTCGTTCGGCGAGATCGAGCTCAGGACAGTCATACTGATAGTGTCCTGGCTTCTTGCAGTTATAGCAGGTGGTGACTCTTTCTTCCTTACTTTCACTGTCTTTCGACTGTGATGAGTCATCCTTTTTCCTGCATTCAGAAGTATGCGAGTCATGAGTGCGCTTTGGCGTATATTCAGACTTACCCTTGGATTCTCTGAGGACTTTAGTCACTTTTCTGCGCCTCTCCTTCTCCTTCTTATACTTTACGGCAAGCAGTACGTATTTCTTGGCTAGATTTCCTTCTTGTATGTCAGTGAGTGAAGGTTCAGCCTTGCTCGATGCTGGAGATACTGTGCTGACTGATGCTTTGAAGGCATGGTCGACTTTAGTGTCGCCTTCACTTTCATTGTTTCCTTTGAGGTATGCCAAACTCAAATTCCTCTGCTTGAAGTTCTGAAAAGATATGGTCAGGAGTAACAATATCTAAATCAGAATGACGTAATAAGGTAGCAAAAGGAGTCCAGTGACCGTCTGGCAGTGCCCTCAAAATTTTGAGATTCATCTCTCGGTTGGAGAATGTCTTTCCCAGCCCGTTGATAGAGTTCATCAGATTCGTAAATCTGACGTTGAGATCTTCAATGGTGTCACCAGGCATGAGTGACAATCTCTCCAGCTTTTGGAGTTCCAGAGAAAGTTTATTTGCTTTGATCTTCTGAGTCCCCCGACTCAGTAGCGCTAGAGCATCCCACAGTTCCTTCGCAGACTTGCAGTCCTGAACTCTCCCGAGATAGGAATCACTAAGGGTGGTCAGTATGGCGTTTCTAGCGACGCGGTCTAAGTAGTGAAGTTTCTTCTCCTCTGGGGTGAAGAGACTTCTGTCCTTGGGAATCTTCTTCCCGGTCACCATTCCACCTTCATCTGCTGGATCCTGAGCTATGACGCTATCGATCATGGGAACGATAGATCCGTCCTCTAGAACCTTTATCATGCTGTCGTGGAGAGAGGTCAGATGAGCCTCCATTCTGACCCGCCATACTCCATAATTATCTACTGAGAATATGGGTACCATCCTTATACCTGACATATCAGACATGATAAATAGTGATATGAATGAAGAATGATATGCAGTGAAAACATTTTTCCGGATCCGTTCAAGTAGACTAGTTTCAGAATAACAAGAGTCTTATAGAACTCCAGCTCTGATACCAATTGTTGGTCCCGAGAGCACGTTCAGGTGCAGAGGGGGGGGTGAATACACCTGAAACCGATTTTCTCAACTTAAACACGAAGTCCTTTTTCGGGATGATGTCGTCATCAACAAATTCGGCGGAACCGCATAAGCCGTTCCGAATCGTGTTGGCAGTGGTCCGACTCTACCGAGATCCGCTAGCCGGTCGAGAGTCGAATTCAGTATCTTGCAGATAGAATTCAGTGGTGCGGAATAGTGTAGACCCAATTCAGTTGAGTTAGAAAACGTTTTTATCAAAACAGTTTCAGTTGATTAGTGCAGTCTATTTAGTTTGCTGAAACTCAGTTGAATGATTTAAAGAAGGTTTTTCAGTATGAACAGTAAATCAATGCAACGGTTAAGAACAAAACACACGACACAGAGATTTTTAAAGTGGTTCGGACACAAAAATCCTACGTCCACTGTCCCGAAAGATCAGGAAGCTATTTATTATACTGAGGTAGTCTCAGTTGGTTTGTATGCTGGACAAACACTAGTCTTGAGATTTATACTGAGCAAGTCTCAGTTTACACGGTTATCAAACTGAGTGTTTGAAAACTCTCCAACTGTGAAGGAGTCCTTTACAATAAGGATTAGTTCAAAGATGAACTCCTTCGTCTAAGCTATGGATATATGCTATTGAGCTTAGGTTAGAGGGATAGGGAACAAGAAGGTGGCTTCTAGAACGACGAACAGATGAATATAGCTTTGGGTTCGTGTATCGTCGCTTGGATACTAGAGGCTGTATGAAAAGGTTAAGCTTGGTTCCCTATGAGACAGAACAGACTTCAAGGGGATCTGAAGTTGACTTCTCTCTTCCTCGTATTAACGCTGTGGAGATATATAATTTAAATGAAATACAAAGTTTATGGACAAATTTAAATGAAATTCAAAGTTTAAGTGCAAAATGAGAATTATTTAAAAAATCTATGTACTTACAATAAACCAAAATTTCAGAGTTTGTAACTAATTGTCATGTGTGCAGACACGTCAGATCCGGATTTATCATGTCAGAATCGATTTCGACAGAAAGTTCATTGGTATGCAATTTGAAACAAATTAAAAATTTGTGTTTTTACGAACGAATTAAAGTTAGTGTGCAAAATGAGAATTAACAAAGTTCCTATATTTAAGGGAGAATAACCCTTTTAAAAATATTTATTAATTTTAAATTCATCCTAGTGGAATCAAGCCCTAGATTAACCCCTCACACAAAAAGTGGAAATATCACTAAATTACATGTTGTCGTAACATAACTTATATTGTCCTATGATCATATATATATATATGGTGTGGATCTTGTGAGAACCCTCCCTATTTGTGAGAACTAGGAACTAATCATGGCCTTAGATTTCATTAATTTAATGGTCCGCATTTAAATTTTGTTTTCGGATATATTTTTAAATATAACTTTAGTTTGTTTATTTAATGAAGGGTAAAATTATAATTTTATAATTATGAATTTATGGTAATTTACACCATTCGGCAATTACTATGCGGTTATTGGCTTATGTGTAATTTAGTCATTAACATTAATTAAATTCATTTTTTATTTCATGGATGCATGAACCGGTTTCCATATTTAAAACCGTTTCCCTTATTTTTCTCTCTCCCTCATTTTTCCTCAACTATTCACGTTTCTCTCTCTCTTTTATACAATGGGTGAATATATCAATTTGTTGGGTGATGATTCAATCCTCGGCATGATCATACTTGTGGGAAATGATTCTATCTTCTATACTTGAATCACGCTCGGAGCCTCGTGCTCGACCGTTGAGAAGATTGTTGTTGAGAAGATTTGAAGATCCCAAAACCCTATCTGATTGGTGAACCATTCCTTTGTATTCGTATTTGTCTCTGAGGTTTTAGACTCAGTAGACACTCTGCTCTGGTCAAGGCGCTCGAGCTCATCGGCCCTCGGCACCGGTGTAGAAGACTCGTGAATACTTTGGACTCAGCGGAGCAAGATATCGAGAGAGTCAGTTGAACTGAACTCAGCAGGAGTAGTTCACTGGACTCAGAGCTGATTTTCAGTAGACCTTTCTCAGCTGTCTATCTACTGAATACAAAATCGACTCACAGATCGGGCCGACGCCTTCCGAACTGTCTAAATCTTTTGATAAGCTATTAGTGTTGTCAAGTACGAGGAAGAGAGAAGTCAACTTCAGTTGCCTCGAAGTTTGTTCTGTCTCAACCACCACATCCACCTCGACAAATGACAAGCATACACGTGTCGTCTCACCTACTAAAGCTACAGTCAACATATTTCCGTAAAAGGAGGGAAAGGACACTGTACCTACTACACAAAAGGAACCAAGCTGAACCGACATAAGCTTCTAGTATCCAAGCGACTGACACGAACCTATAGCCAAACCCTCAGCTGCTCGTCGCTCTAGATAGCTACATTCTCGTTCCATATCCCTCTAACCCTAAGCTCACTTGTTATATCCATAGCTTAGACGAAGGAGTTCACATTTGAACCCAATCCTTATTGTATAAGGACTCCTTCATTGTTGGAGAAGTTTATCAAACACTTAAAGTTTGATAGAATTGTAAACTGGGACTTGCTCAGTATAATCCCCAAGCCACGACTTTGTCCAAAGTGTACAAGCCGACCGAGACTAACTCAAGATAATAAATAGCCTCCCCGATCTATCGGGACAATGGACGTAGGATTGTTGATATCCGAACCACTTTAAAAATATCTCGTGTCGTTTACTTAGTGTTTCATTGATTTTACTGTGCATACCGAACATCATATTTAAAATCGATTTAACTGTCTCGCATTCTCGAACTTCTTATCTACTGAACTGAGACTTGCATATAACGTTTTCCTCATTAAAACTGATTTGGGCCTACACAATTCCGCACACTGAACTCTCACTGATCGATACTGAATTCTGACCTAGTCAGTTAGCAGATCTCAGCTGAATCAGTACTCTTTTAGCCTTTAACACGATTCAGAATAGTTGTGCAGTCCGCCTGAACTATTTCAAGACGGCACCTTCCCCGAATAGGACTGTTCGTGTTCGAAAGTTGAGAAATTTGGATTCGTGTGTATTCACCCCCCCCCCTCTACACCTGAACTCACTCACGGGACCAACAATTGGTATCAGAGCAGGAGTTCTTTGACTCTTGTTATCTTTGAGACTGGTCTATTCGAACGGATCCGAGGAAAAGCGTTTTTCACTGCATATCACTCTACATTCATATCATTATTCTTCATGGCTGATATGTCAGGTATAAGGATGGTACCTATGTTCTTGGTGGAGAACTACGGAGTATGGCGAGTCGGGATGGAAGCTCATCTGACATCCCTCCATGACAATTATGACGAAGTGCTTGAAGATGGACCTATCGTTCCTATGATTGATAGTGTCGTGACTCAGGACCAAGCTCAAGGAGGAGGAATGGTGACTGGGAAGAAGATCCCCAAAGACAGAAGTCTCTTCACTCCTGAAGAGAAGAAGCTTCACAATCTAGATCGAGTCACCAGGAATGCTATACTAACCACCCTTAATGATTCTTATCTTGGCGGGGTTCGTGAATGCAAGATCGCTAAAGAACTCGGGATGCTCTTGCGCTACTGAGTCGAGGGACTCAGAAGATTAAAGCCAACAAATTAGCGCTGGAACTCCCAAAGCTGGAAAGCTTGTCTCTCATGCCCGGGGACAAAATCGAAGATCTAAACGTTAGATTTACCAATCTGATGAATTCTATCAATGGGCTGGGAAAGACATTCAGCAACCGAGAGATGAATCTGAAGATTCTGAGGGCACTGCCGGAACGACACTGGACACCTTTTGCCACTTTATTGCGACATTCTGATTTAGATGCTGTGTCTCCTGACCATATCTTTTTAGAATTACAGGCAGAGGAGTATGAGTTCGACAGACCTCAAAGAAAGCTGAGAGCTGAAGCTGATACGAACATTGACCATGCTTTCAAAGCAACAGTAAGCACAGCATCTCCCGCTACGAGCAAGACGACGAGTAAGACTGAGCCTTCACTCACTGACCTACAAGAAGGAAGTCTAGCTCAGAAGTACGCGCTGCTCGCAGTGAAGTATCAGAAGGAGAAAGAGAGGCGTAGAAAACTGACCAAAGCATACCGAGATACAAAAGGCAAGTCAGAATATACACCTAAACGCGCTCCTGATACTCAATCTTCTGAATGCAGAAAGAAAGATGACTCAGCACCCTCAAGGGATAGTGCAACCAAAGAAGAAAAAGTCATCACTTGCTACAACCGCAAGAAGCCGGGACATTATCGCATGATTGTCCCGAGCTCGTAGTGGCCGAACGCGCAAAGACGCAAGGCAAGGAGAGAGAAATTCACCCGTAAAAGACAATCCTACATAGTCGGGCGAAATCTCGGACGACTCGAAGAGATCGACTCCTTTATGGATTCATCTCGACGATGAAGCGGCTTTCATGGCCTTAGAGCATGAAGCGGATGAATCAACCGAAATGTGCATGATGGCAAAGCGAAGAGGATGAGGTAAATTCTCATGAACCGCTTAACTCCTCTTCACACCGCACACACGACACTATTTCAAGTGCGGATGGGAATTTGGACATCTCGACCGCATATGAAGATCTACTAGATGAACAAATTCGGATGAGTCTCGCAGCTCGGTAAGACTCTTTAGGAGTTGGATACCCCGAAAGTGGAGAATCGAGAGACTTTCTCAGGAGAGTCGGGTTGTTACCGAGGCCGAAGGACTTGTGTTGAGACTCGTGGAGGAGATAAACTCTCCGATGGCCAAGTCTCGCATCAAGAAGATCGGATTTCGGTCTTGACCAATGACTTGACTCGAAAGATACCGAACCGAGTCTCATCAAGCAAGAACCGCCGGGACTTCGCACCGAGCACGACGCACCGAAGAAAAGTGATGATGTCTGGAGGAACCTGATGACTGAGAGGTATATGGGCGCAGAGAAGAAATTGGAGGCTATGCTAGCAAGCAATAAGCCAAAGCACTGCAAGGAAGGACTTGGATTCAGTCTAGGAGCTTCCTCATCTGCCCCAGTACACTCAGAAGTACGGCTTGCTGATAGATTTGTTCGAGGGGAGACTATCAACGCAGATATACTGAACCCCCTAGCAAAGAACAAACAGAAGATGAAAGCACCTCATCTCACACATCAGCATTCTAACAAGAAGATCAATGTCAAGAAACCCCAGTTCAGTCAAGGGGGAACCAGCAAATCAAACTTGGCATATCAGTATGGACCTCCGAAGCTGACGCATCCTGCTAAGTATGGATCATATTATTATGAACCCATAGTCCGAAGAGGCTCCAAAGGTCAGAAGAAGAAAAAGGCCGCACAGAAGGCAAAGGTTAGCAGTCCACCAACTCAGAAGATCAGGACTCCTGAACCTCAGGAGCCTCGTAAGTCGGGCCAGACCATCCAATGGGTCGATATGTTGACTCCAATGGAAAGAAAATGTCTGAAACCACCAGGGTTGTTAGACAGATTTGGGTTACTAAAACTAACATCTAAGGACCCAAAATCAAAAATAAAGGGTACCTGAATATAATTCTGTTTTGCATGTGCGTAAAGACCCATGGTATGTGGACAGCGGATGCTCAAGACACATGACATACCAAAGGAGTCTACCGAAGAATTATATCACTGAAGAAGGACCCAGAATGAGTTCGGAGACAATGCAAAAGGCTATACCGTGAGGATATGGAACACTCAAGAATGGAATCGCTAACGTTCCAAGAGTATCATATGTTGAAGGACTTCAAAGATAATCTTCTCTCCGTTAGTCAATTTTGTGATAACTCAAATAGAGTGATATTTGACGCTGGTTTCTGTGATGTTATTGATAAATCCACAGGGAAAACAGTGTTATCAGGTTCGCGCAGAAAGAACATATATGTGGGCCGATCGGAACTCAACTGAACCCCGAAGCTTGCTTATTGGCGAAGAATGACAACCGCACGGGGTGGCTATGGCACGTAAGACTCAGCCATCTCAACTTTAAGACGCTCAACAAGCTTGCAAGAAACACTCTAGCAAGGGGACCGCCGAATGAAGTATTCAAGCAAAGACACTCGGTGTGAAGCATGTCTCAAGGGAAAGCAAACAAGGAATCAAAATCCTCCGGGCCCATCGCCTTCCACGGATGGAATTCTTTAGTCGCTACATATGAATTTGTTCGGTCCGAGTCTCCCCGGTGACGATCGGAGGCGTAAAATATGCATTAGTGGTCATAGATGACTACTCGCGCTACACATGGGTCATATTCATTGCCAACAAGTCCGACGTCAAAACAGAGTTACCAACGCTTCGAAAAAGCTCGGTGTCGAGAAGAACACCAAGATCGGAAAAATACGTTCGGACGCAGGAACCGAGTTCCTTAATTCCATGGTAAAGGAGTTCTCGCAAGCGTAAGGAATAGAGCATGAGACTTCACTGCACGCACACCTCGCGAGAATGGAGTTGCTTTGAACGAAAGAACGTAACTCTAAAAGAGGCAAAGAAGGACTCTACTCGCAGACTCGGGACTCCCAACCAAATTCCGGGGCGAAGCTACCGATACCGCATGTTATACTCGGAATAGATCTCTACCGACAAAGCAAAGATAAGCGGACACCATATGAACTATGGAACGGCAGGAAGCCTTCTCTATCTTATTTCCATATTTTTGGTTGTTCATGCTTTATCCACAATAATGGGAAAGATCAGACAAGACTTTTGATAGCAAGTCGATCGTGGAGTATTCTTAGGATACTCTCGGGTCGAGAAAGCTTTCGTGAGTATTCAACTATCGGACTCTTTGCGTGGAGGAAAGCCGTCATGTTGTTTTTAACGAGTTTGCTATCGAAGACAGGAGCAATAACTCAAATTCTCGAATCTAAGGACATCGGTAAGCGGCTACAGGATCTAAGTTTAAAAGACAAATCAAAAGATCCAACCTATGTTGGGATGATGATTCGTACGAAGAAACCGAAGACAAATCTACTCGAATCTCAACCACCGAGCAAGTAGCCGAGCGGATTGATTCTCCCGAACAAAATCAATCCCGTGTAACTCGTGTCGATGAAGAAATCGTTGAGGTAACCGAGACCAACACTACCGAGAGCAACACCTCGTGGGGAACGCCTAGTAATGTTCCCGAGCCGAATGCCCCCGAACCCGGTGACTCGAGACCATACTCTTGTTACTTGAATTACTTCAATCTCGTAATAGTACAACCGAAATGCCTAACTCACCTACTATCCGTGTTGAACAAGTTTCGGATGAAGAGTTGAAACATCGTAGATCGTGGCTCGATGCTCACACCGCCGATTTAATCATTGGAGATCCTTCAAGAAATGTCAAGACAAGATCCAGATTCTGTCAAGTAGAAAGCGCATTATTTTCCCCGCTTCTTGTCTACTGAAGAGCCTCAGACCATTGAGGATGCACTGAAAGATGCTGAGTGGATCATTGCTATGCGGGAGGAGCCGAATCGGTTCACGAGAAACGAAGTATGGGAGCTTGTAGACGACCCGACATCAACATGTTATTGGAACTAAATGGGTCTTCAAAAACAAGCGAGATGAAAACAACGTTATAGTAAGGAACAAAGCAAGACTCGTGGCTAAAGGCTACCGTCAAGCCGAAGGGATAGATTTCGATGAGACGTTCGCTCCGGCTTGCAAGATTGGAGGCAATCGGACTATTCCCGGCCTACGCAACACATCAACGATTCGTAGTTTATCAAATGGATGTGAAGTCTCGCGTTCCCGAATGGCGTGCCGAAAGAAGAAGTCTATGTGGAACAACCCCCCGGCTTTCAGCAGGGACATCAAGTATATAGACTCAGAAAGGCTCTATACGGGTTAAAACAAGCACCCGTGGCTTGGTACGATACCCCGTCTCGAGTTTCTTCTTCGTAAAGGTTTTCGTAAAGGCACAGAGAGACCGCACTCTATTCAAAGATTCGACCGGAAGAAGACTTATTACTTGTGCAGATCTACGTAGATGACATTATATTCGGATCAAAGAATGTCATCATGTGTCAGCAATTTGAAAAGATGATGAAGGATAAGTTCGAGATGTCGATGATGGGTGAAATGAACTACTTCCTTGGTTTTCAAGTCAAGCAATCTGAAAAGGGAACGTTCATCAACCAAGGTAAATACACTCGAGACCTCATCAAAAGATTCCGCTGCACATCCGGCAAATCAATCAAGATCCCGATGAACACGAATATGAAGATAGATCTTGATAAAGAGGGAGTATCAGTAGACCATACTGAATACCGTGCTATAATTGGTTCTTTATTATATCTAACGGCTACTCGTCCCGACATAACTTATGCCGTAGGTGTCCGTGCTCGATTTCGTGCGAATCCCAAGCGAGTCATATGGACTCAAAGAAAGAAGATTCTCCGCTATCTACGAGGAACACCCGACATGGGTTTGTGGTATCCAACTGATGATAATATTGAACTAACCGGTTATTCCGATGCCGACTATGCAGGATGTAGAATAGACCGAAAATCAACTTCGGGAACATGTCGGTTCCTTGGCGGCAAGCGATCTCATGGTTTTCAAAGAAACAAGACTCGGTGGCCACGTCGACTACCGAAGCCGAATACATGGCTGCTGGAAGTTGTTGCGCCTGCATCCTTTGGGCCGAGACAAGAATGAGAGACTATGACGTCATTCGTAATGAAGTGCCGATTTTCTCGCGACAAGACTCGGTGCTATTGCAATCACTCGTAACCCCGTACTTCACACGAGATGCAAGGACGTGGACATCGACATCACTTCATTCGTGACCATGTCGAGAAAAAGGATATCGTGGATGGAGAAGATCCATACCGACAAGCAACGGGCCGATATACCGACCAAACCTCTAGCCGAATCCGTTTCGGAGAACTTTCGTAGAGCTAGGTCTATTGGACCCTACCGACCCCAGCCGCAAGAGGTTTCGGGAGAGAGACATTTCGGTAAGGGGGGGAATGTTCACTCTCGCATCGATACATTCGATGCGTAGAGACGTAAACCATCTACACGAGGTATCACTGACTACTATGTTCAGCGACAGGTTCTGCGTATCTCTACTCGGTAGTAATTTAATACAATAGTACTTTGCATTTATGACAAAGATCCAATTGACATTAATATCTTTTGGTTTGTCTTTATTATTAACGGCTCACATTTAATGCACGACATTCCATACATAAGCTTGCCGAACTCGCACGCATTTAATGCATGTCTTTTCACAGCTTACTACTTAGGCTATTTTACAACCGGCTTTGACTTAGGTGCCTTTTGTGATCATTGCCTATTTTTAACTTCTAATCTTAACCGTCCATATCATAAAGCAAGTTTAAATTCAACCTTCGATCGAAAACCGTTCATCTTCATAGTTGATATATATATTCGATCATATCTTTGAAACCGCCATTAGCATACTTCATAACTTTCAAATTCGAAAAATCCGAGATCTCGCATTCGCAATCCTTACTTGCAACTTCACTCTCAATCTTATCTCGAATTTTATCTATTGGTATGCTTATATCCGTTAATGTATTTATTATATTTTTTCGGATCGCATTGTAAAGCATTCGTTCTATCCAAGAAACGTGATCGATTCATTTCTTGTAACAGTACTATGGCCGGTATATCTCGGGTTCTCCCGACAAGATAGAGGAAATCGTCAGCAAGGGCCGTATCTGGTGCGAACCAGTGATGGAGTTCGACGCGTGCGAGCTCGAGTACATGGACGAGATCTTCACATATCTGAGGAAATCCGGCCTTGAGGAGTTTCTATCGAGGAAGTCAACCTTCTTCCTTCCTCGACAAGTGGCGGAACTATATCTGAACTCTGACTCGGTTGGAGGGAGACATTCCGGCGAGGTTCGTTGTTAACGCCATTGACGACGCATCGAGGATACCGGGCGTGTACCGTTAAACAAGCGCCGAAGAAGAGCTTCAACCTCCCGTCCGAAGGTGTCGGCACTCCAGGGGTACAATGACGACGCCGTCGACACATACCTCTCCGTTTTCGTGGCAAGCCCACAACATTCGGAGCAAGCATTTCGTAAGAATGCCATGCTACCGCAGCTTTAGAGCACCGGCGTACATCGTCACTCACTGTTGACGAGCCAGCCGGCTCTTTCGATCGGGTCTCCCGACCGAAGATCCATATGATGATGGCGATCTATGACTGCGTGAAAGTCAATTGGACTGACTTCTTTGTTCGCGAATTTATGGCTCAGGCAGCCAAGTTCGACAAAGCTACGCGAACACTGACCGCAAAGGGAAAGCTTCTCTACGGACTGAAATTGTCAATCATGATCGAGGATTTCTGCGAGGCTGAGCAGCTCACTTATGACGGCAAGGAATACTTTAATGTGAAGAAAATCCGTTTTCACAACAAGTCCGCGGCCCTGCAACAGATTGGTTCAGGACCGGCCGCAGGCTCACCATCTAAGCCTCAAGCAGTAACTCCTAAGAAAAGGACACCTCCGGCTAAATCACCTAAGGCACCAGCCAAGAGGCTGAGGAAGGCCATACCGGATACACCTGCTGAACCAGAGACAACTACTTAAGTGGCTACTGAACCGACTCCTATTCAGCCACTACAGTTGGTAGATGAGTCTTCCTCATCTGAGAAGACCAAGTCAGTGGAGAAAGCCGTCTCCACTGAGGAACAAGTTCAAGAGGAACAGGGAGAGGCTACTGAAGCCCAAAGTGAAGAAGTCCAACGTCTGGATAGCCCTCTCTCTGTGCCTCCGCTCGCCAGCCGTCCACTGCCGACTCCGAGACCGACTTCGTTGATATCGAGTCGATTCCGTGTCTGCGAAGAGACTCTCTGGATGGAAGCAAGAGCTATCGTCTCTGTGAGCTTCCCGAGAGATCATCCAGCTCATTCCAGAGCTTGTTGACCACTCGATTTGCTCGTCCTAGCCAAGTCGGCAAGGCTCCATATGATCCTACGCTTTCAGGAGTGGCCTCGGCCTTCAACGCCTTGTTCTACACTACTCCCGTCGCCAGCCTACACTTGGAAGAACCGAGATTGCGTGAGGAGATAGGCTATTCGGAGCCCGAGAACCTCAACACGATGGAGAATCTAAGGGCGGCCATGCTTGCAATCATTGCCGATCGACGCCAAGCGGTGGCTCGCCGCTCGATGGGTCCGACCACGACGGTCAGGACCCACCCCCGGTTCAGGCCCCGGAAAGCCTTGATGAGGGACATCCACAGGACAAGGATACCCATACTGAAGCAGCAGCACCACTCAGTATCCTTGGGCCTGAGAAGCCTTCGGCCGGTGTCTCGTCCTCGCCAGAGCCTCGCTCGCCTCCGCTCGAGTCGACATACGAGGCGCGCCCGGCCCCATCTCGCCAAGAGATCCCGTTCGGTTGCCAAAGCTCTAACCGCACAAGGAATTCAAAATCGGGAATTGGCGAAGGCAACCACAAGGTGTGGAAGAAGTCTCGCACCGGCCACCAACTCGAGCTTCAGGGTCGAAATCCAAGATCTCTACATCGGGCCCCCCGATGTCTCCGCTCTCATAATCAAGCATTGGCCAAGCAAGAACGGCGGTTTCGGACTCGCCTAAGGACAATTCAGGAGGGACGAAGCCAACCTCCTTGAACAATTTCGTAACGCCTTGTCCGCTCATACTGAGTCAGTCACCGAGCAAGCCCGGGCCACGGAGAACAAACTAGACCTCATTCAACTGGTCGTGGAGGACAAGATCGGTGAGAAACTAGCTGAACTAAAGTCAGAAGCCGTTCTCTCTCATGCAAAGATACAAGGACGCACTCATATCTCGAGAGGAACGAGCCGCATCTAGCATTGGAGAAAGTTCATAACAGACTGGACGCCTTGTCCACTTTTTATTAGAAGCTAGAGAAGAAGGTACTCATCCCAACCTCGGCTGTACTTGATGATGCCAAAAAGGGGGAAGGAAAGAAGAAGGGTACTGAGAAAGAAAGTGAAGAAAAGAAAAAGAGTACCGAGAAGTCGACTCCCACTAAACCTTCTGGACCACCGAAGGGGACAACCATCGAAGGAAAGAAGGGGACCGAGAAGCGTAAACGTAAAACTCGGCCTCGATAACTCGACTCGAGACTCGGGTAAGGCCCGTGGTGTTTCGGCCGCGAGCACAACTGAAACCAGCCAGTGTGGCTCAGAGACCCAGCGAGACTACTCGTGCAACCTAGACTCCCAAAGACATTATTAAGGAGGTTGCTGAGTACGCCGAACAGCGGTGGAGGACTCGAAGAAGAAGAGGCTCCTCTTCCACCACCAGCTTCAAGAAGGCAAGGGCAAACAAAAGCTTAAAATTCCAACCCCTCCAAAGAAAGCGGTTAAGGTACATATCTCGCCGAGGAGGAAGCCCAAATAGCTGCGGATGAGAGACGCCGAGAAATTGCAGAGGCCGAAGCGCCTAACAAGCCAAAGTCTAAGCCTCGCCAAAGGAAAGACTAAAGCCCCATCCGAGGAGGAGAGAGAACCGCTAGACCGCCTCCGAGAAAGCTCATAATAACGTATGAAGAGGACAGAGAAAAGGAAAAGGAGCAAAGCAGAGAAGAGTACCGAAAGGCGTGGTACATCCAAATCTAGATCTAGTACCCCGCCGAATCGCAGAAGCCCCTCAAGCAAGCCACCGATACACAAGGAGAAGAAATCGAAGCCATATTTGATCCGATGAACAGATATCTATACGAGGCGAGGAGGCAAGACAGATTCAGCCGCGCAGACGAAATTTGGAAGGCGGACCTTGAAGCTATGATGAAAAGGATCGAAGAGGAGGCCAGCCGAGAGTGCCTTCTAAAGCCGATATTCCATACGGATACGGAAATTCGGGAAGCCAGCGACTCGAAATTTCAAAGATGGCCAAGAACAGATGAATGGATACCAGCTCACTCAATCAAAGATGGGAAAATGCGAAAATTGAGTTCATCAAGAGGAACTATTTCTGGAGGTTCTGGTCCAACAGAACAAGGATTGAAGCTTACATGGAATGGATGTTCGCTATCGAACCTGAACTCTACCCATACCTCGACAAAGCCATATCCGAAGGTATAGAAGTCGGCGTTCGGGACCCGTAATCATACCTTCACCGAGAAGACAGGATGACTCAAGACACTATGGTACGATTGAAGCGAAAGTGAAGCATGCGAGCGAAAAGAAAGAACTTGTCAAGACGAGCCTCGCTGATTTTGCGAATTTCTGAAGCTAAGGAAGATCACATACAGGATGTATGGAGTGCCGCTCCCTGAAGATCAGACTCAAGAGTTCATGGACAGAATCAAGAAGTTCAGTGGCCCTCCTCCTTAGATCTTTAGCTTATTCTCTTAGCATAGCAAGATTGTATCTGTACTGAATTTCTCTTATATTTATACAATCTGCTTTTGGCTCTGACAACTACTTGTTGTCTATACAGCCGTGTTTGTTTTATGCTTTAACACTCAGAATCACTGAAGTGTTTGCTGGCACACACACTCTCTTTATTACATGTCAGCTGATTGCTTTGATAGATTTTGCTAGCCTGTTTTGTTTGCAATGGGGGAAATTGTTCTGTTTACCCTGTTTGCTTTATAGTCTAGAACTGATGGAACATCTCCACTGATCCTAATTGTAATATTTGTAAGGAGTTTTTGTTTCTATCTGTTTAGTGTTAGCATAGATGATAGGTTTTGGCATCATCAAATAGGGGAAAATTGTTGGGTGATGATTCAATCCTCAGCATGATCATGCTTGTGGGAAATGATTCTATCTTCTATACTGAATCACGCTCAGTAGCCTCGTGCTCTGACTGTTGAGAAGATTGTTGTTGAGAAGATTTGAAGATCCCAAAACCCTATCTGATTAGTGAACCATTCCTTTGTATTCGTATTTGTCTCCGAGGTTTCGGACTCGGTAGACACTCTGCTTCCGGTCAAGGCGCCGTAGCTCATCGCCCTCGGCACCGGTGTAGAAGACTCGGTGAATACTCGGACTCAGCAGAGCAAGATATCGAGAGAGTCGGTTGAACCGAACTCGCCAGGAGTAGTTCACCTGGACTCGTAGCTGATTTTCGTAGACCTTTCTCACTGTCTATCTACCGAATACAAAATCGACTCAGGATCGGGCCGACGCCTTCTTCGAACTGTCTAAATCTTTTGATAAGCTATCGGTGTTGTCAAGTACGAGGAAGAGAGAAGTCAACTTCAGTTGCCTCGAAGTTTGTTCTGTCTCAACCACCACATCCACCTCGATAAATGACAAGCATACACGTGTCGTCTCACCTACTAAAGCTACAGTCAACATATTTCCGTAAAAGGAGGGAAAGGACACTGTACCTACTACACAAAAGAGCCGTTTGCTACCACAAAAGAGGGAAAAAGAAGAAGATCGTCTCCAACGGATCTATTCTTCTCTCCACTCTATAAATAGAGGGATCATTCAAGATTTGAAGCTCACCCACTATCCAAGAACACATAGAAGCAAGAAACACACAGAGCATTCAAACGAGCGAAATTAACGACTAAGTCTTCCGCAAGAATCAACCGAGTTATCTCCGCGAAAGACTACATCCACTCAAAAAGGAACCAAGCCGAACCGACATAAGCTTCTAGTATCCAAGCGACTGACACGAACCTATAGCCAAACCCTCAGCTGTTCGTCGCTCTAGATAGCTACATTCTCGTTCCTTATCCCTCTAACCCTAAGCTCACTTGTTATATCCATAGCTTAGACGAAGGAGTTCACATTTGAACCCAATCCTTATTGTATAAGGACTCCTTCATTGTTGGAGAAGTTTGTCAAACACTTAAAGTTTGATAGAATTGTAACCGGGACTTGCTCGATATAATCCCCAAGCCACGGCTTTGTCCATTGTACATAAGCCGACCGAGACTAACTCAAGATAATAAATAGCCTCCCGATCTATCGGGACAGTGGACGTAGGATTGTTGATATCCGAACCACTTTAAAAATATCTCGTGTCGTTTACTTCATCGTTTCATTGATTTTACCGTGCATACTGAACATCATATTTAAAATCGATTTAACTGTCTCAGTATTCTGAACTTCTTATCTACTGAACTGAGACTTGCATATAACGTTTTTCTCATTAAAACTGATTTGGGCCTACACAATTCCGCACACTGAACTCTCACTGATCGATACTAAATTCTGACCTAGTCAGTTAGCAGATCTCAGCTGAGTCAGTACTCTTTTAGCCTTTAACACGATTCAGAACAGTTGTCTGGTCTGCTGAACTATTTCAGTATGGCACCTTCCTGAATAGGACTGTTCGTGTTCGAAAGTTGAGAAATTTGGATTCAGGTGTATTCACCCCCCCCCCTCTACATCTGAACTCACTCACGGGACCAACACAATTTAAATGTCATAGAAATATTAATAATTTATTATACAAGCTTCTTTATTCATATTAGTTTTTGTTATATTATTAATATTTTATGCATAAATATTAATTGGCTTATGCATATATTATTAGTATGTTATTACAAACTTCCAAATTAAAATTAGTAATATGCATATGGTAGTTGTCTATTATGCAAAAATATAAACTTAGTTATGCATATATTAGTAATTTGTCTTTACAAGTTTTATGCATATATTAATTGTCTGTTATGCACAAATATGAACTTGTTATGCATATATTAATAATTTATTTTTATAAATCCAGCAATTTTATATTTGATTAACATGATTGTAGCAATATGCAAGAGACTATTATGCATAATGCAAGAGATATATATGCATAATGAACGAAAGTTTTATGCATAATTGAATACACATTTAATGTGTGATTTTTTGTATAATGAAAAAAAAGACTTTTATGCATATATATATATTAGGTTTTAGGGTTGAAGATCCCTCCCCTACTTGCTGTTTTTCAATTAAGGAGATATATGAGGTGTTTGGAATAGCTTCTCTATTGCATCTTATAACTTCCAGCAGTTTTATAGTACTCAGGAAACTCCAATCGTGAACTTTGGCAGCTGAAACTTACAGTTTAGCCTCTAATATACTCAAGTTTTACTAATATGTCCTTACAAAATTTACTAATTCCAGTTTTACCTTTACTCTTAAAAAAAATCTATGTATCCTCTTCTAATCAATTCGTTCTTCCATTGAAACAAAACAATGAAAATAGTAAATTCATTCAGCAGTCATAAGAATAAAATTAAAGAATGATTTATCATCATCGATATTTTTAGAACGAAGGTAAAAAAATTAGACCACACCATACTCGTCCGAAACGGAAAATGATAAATTCGATCATGCTTTCCACATTTATAATATATAAAATATGTAATAGTTTTATAGTATAACATTTATAAATAGATTGAGATCGATTTTTTTTTTTTTTAAAAAAAGACATAAAATGTGAAACATTTCAATTTTATTCATGTAAAAATTTAAAATTTGTTTAATAACATAGGGGAAATAGATATTACATTTAAAAGTTAAAATAAAATACTACATTATAAACATTTCCAAACACTATAATCATCACTTTCTATCGCACTTTTTTTCAAACAACTACTAATTTTCAAATTAACAAACACTTATAAATAAATTTCAAATTACTTCAAATACACAAATAGTTATATTTTTGAGGGCTCCAATTTGATAGCGATTGAATTCAAATCTTGTCTCCTTGACATTAGAAGTATTTATGATTCTTCAATTTTAATTAAATGACAATTATTTGGAAGTAGTTATACGAAACATGCCATAATTTAATAGACAATGTCAATAGCTATGCAAATATGGCTAGTTACATTCAATCATAATTGAGTTGAAATTAGAGAAAAATAGATTAATTGTTAGAATATAGGTCCAATTTATAATTGGTGAGGGAAAATTTAATTAAAAAAGGAAGATAGAACGGATAAATATAATAGTAAATACATTATAACGAATTAGACATCTTGCTTTAAGCCATTGAAAAAGCTTCAGACCCTTTGCCTATCATAACACAAACAAATGTTAAAAGTCCCAAAATAAAAGAACACGATGCCCCACATTAATTCTAAAAAGAAGATGAGTTCATAATCTTTCTTTATATAGTTTCCGTTTGGAATCGTCTGTTATTTATCAATTGTTTACAAATAATTTATTAACGGGATTAATTATAAATAAATAAAAATTAATCTTTTGAATTTGAAACAACTTGAGAAAATTAATATAATAAAATGATAAACTATGAAATTTATTTAATCGCTCCATATTCTCCATTATCAAAAAGAAAATTTATGTTTTTATTGTCAGATTATCCGCCTTGCACCCATCATTAACAACATTTGATATTTTAATTTTTAAATTGTTAAATTTGACTTCTTGAGTCCAACTTATTTCTGGAGAAGTTAATATTTCATTTGTAATTATACAACGTCGTTTTCAACATTACTTTAACATATTAAAACTATGGGGATTTTCTTGTTGTTAAATGAAAAAAATTATGTTAAATGTTAGAAGACTTGGATCATCGAGCTTTTTTTAGTCTACTAATTTATCCAATTCGCTAGAAATAATTGTTAAAGTTTTCAACAAGTGAAATGGACGGTTTCGACCAACTTAGAGCAAGTCCAAAGAGACTGCAAAACTCAAAATGCAGCACCAAAATTGATCCAACCTAACTGCAAACAAAACTGCAAAATCCCAAATTTTGCTGTTTTTCTACAGTAATTAGGTAGAAATGCAGTTTTACTGTATAAACTGCAAAAGAGTTATTTGCAATTATAATTTTTTGCAATTCTACCCTCAAGACTACACAAATCCAAACAAGACACTAAATTGGAGCAACGTTCGTCGAATCCGGAAGGAGTATTACGCACCTTCAATCCTTTCGGTGAGGGAGGCACCGATTTGAGGGTGAAGGCGGCAGGGGCGGCAGAAGGTGTTTGAACCGACGGAGCAACCTAGATCTGCTATCGCTACTGTGGTGGAGAAGGCCGGGAGGTCTAATTTCTCGATTGCTGCCTCCTCGATCATTCGATAGAGTTTAATTTGGTTTAGCTGTAATCACCATCTCCACCATTCATTGGAAATGCTTCCGCCATTGCTACTTTCTCTCTTATGTAAACGATTTATGTAAGTTATGTATATATATATAATAATTTAAGTTATTAATTATGAAGTTATTTTATATATTAATTATCTAAAATATACTGTAATTTTATTTACTGTTTGTAAAGTTATTCTAGATGTATTAAATTTGTTTTTATGTTTTAATAGTAGAAAAGTGGAATGTACCAATGTGTAATTAAGAAAAATATGTAGGTAGAATTGAAAGGTATTTTGTGAAAGGATATATAGAGAATATTCTTTTGGGTTTGGATTTTAGTTTAATGGTTGGAGATAAATTACTGTTTGATGTGACAGAAACTGGAAAATGGGTATTGATTTTTGGTTTGAGGTTGGAGATGCTCTTAGTAACGACAGTTTCATATTTAAAAATGAATAAATCGAAAAACCAAACAGTAAATTGATTATCTACCATTTCAAACAATTCCTAGTCTTTATCTCAAACCGATTTAAGCCGATTTCGGTTTGAAATTGGGGTGTTTTGAATACTCCCTCTATTTCACTACATTAGTCTATTTTTCCTTTTTGGGTCGTTCCACTCTATTAGTCCACTTTTCTTTTTTAATTTAAAATAATACTCTAATATATTCAAAGTGGACCCCACTACTTTATCTATTTTACACACAACAAACAACTTTATTAATCTCCGTGCCAAAAAGAAAGTGGATTAATGAAGTGGAACAGTGGGAGTATTTGATATGGATTTAATTTTGGGGCATTTGCAGCAGAGGCCAAATAGTACCAATTGAAAAGCAAATGTAGCCAACCACTAAAACAAAACACAAATCTAGCCATTTTGTCCTTATACGGCGGTGGGCCGATGGGGGGGCCGATGTGGGAGTCAATCGGCCCTTAATCGGCCCTGATGATTACAGGCGAAATATCCCCATCGGCCGATGGATGTCCGAATTGTTGTTGTCCATCGGCCCTACGCATCGGCCCTACCCATCGGCCGAAAAGAAATGGCCGAAAAGATCCCCATCGGCCGAAAAGAAATGGGCGACGGCCGAACAAGCTATCGGCCGAAGAAGGGCCGAAAAGAGGCCGATTAAGGGTGTATGTCGGCCCTACATCGGCCCTAAGCCCCTCCTTCGAGACATTATTGGACAAGACACCGCAAGACTTTTTGCCGCAAATTTCCAATAAGGGCCGATTGAGGGCCGACGGGGCCGATGAGGGCCGATCCCCGACTTTTTCTTTGCAAATCGCCTTTATCTCAGATTTGACTAGTCGAATATTACTTACACATGCACGAAGCAGAGGGCCGATGGCGGGGCCGATGGGGGCCGATCGGCCCGATTGATATTTCACGAGAAAATTTGTCAGAACAATTCCTTATAAGACGTAGGATAGCCGATTTGGTTGATTCACACCAAATTTTCATCATTCCACTTCCAATCTTCTCAAACAAAATTTGGTTGATAGAAATAACATATTTTCGATCAATTATTGTGAAATTGAACGGCCAATTCGATGCAGAGTCGAATTATGTCGGGGGGCATGAGTTCATTGTTTACATTCCTTCAAACAATATTTCTCTCGAATATCTTCGACAAAACATTGATCGGTGGCTCGCTGCTTATTCCCTTCCTTTCAACTAATTCATTTATTATACTGCTGCTTCTCGACGAACCGGCCGGATGATGAAGGCCATTATGGGCCATGATACTGATCTTCTGCGATTGTGCTCTATGGGACGTAGAGCCGGTTGTTTTTGTTGTGTATCCCGAAGTGTAAAATCCTCAATTTGGTGTTCCGAATCCGAATCAATTTCCCGAAGATAATTATAATTTCGGGGTCCTAATTGCTTTACGGGGCAAGGAAGTAGAAGTAATGATGGCGGACGGGGTCCCCAAAGGAATGTTCGTGTGGAGACGGATTCGAGATGGTGAGACGGACTTGGACTCATCATCCGATGATGATGAGGATGAATATATTCCTTCGCCTTGACTAATTGTTCGTTACAAGATTTTGCCGCATGGATTCGGAGGGAGGGTGGCGTAAGTGAACTTATGTCTTTGCTAGTTCCAATCAATCGTTCTCGAACAAATGACGAGACTGCATACACGACAACACGAAGCGGCATGCAACCGGCTACTTCTCGTTGTTCCCCTTGATGTATCTCGATTCGGTAGCATCGCGTAACCCGATTACCGTTGTAGACGGAAGTCCGCAAGTAGGATTGATGTTGAGCTCGAAAGACGAAGTTTATGCTGCCGTAGCTCTATTCCATTTGGAAAACGGTGCGGATTTCGTAGTGCAACGTTCTAGTGCTTCCCGTTTGGAATATTTGTGCGTAAGAAGTGTTGATTGTCCATTCCAACTACGGGCATACCGTAGAGGTCGGACGTGTTGGGAGGTTGTTAGATGGGTTGCGGACCACAACCGCATAACCGATTTATCCGGACTTGGCGAACGAAATGTGAGGTCGAAGGCCGCCGCCGCTTATATAGCCCGTAAAATGCGTCATCAAAGCAAGTTAATGAAACCGGCCGATATTCAGCCGATCCGTTGGATAAATTTGGAATAGAAGCAACCTACGGTGTTGCCCTCCCCGAGCGCGCAACGCAGCCTATATCGATGATTTACGGCGGACATGCGATTCGTTCAAAGAACCGCCAAAATATCTCGCATTTGTTGGAACAAACAAATCCGGGAACATATACGGATCTTGATGTCGGTGAGGATGGTCGTTTCCGACATTTATTTATTGCGCTTGGTGTATCGCGAGCCCCTTGGTTAGGCAACCTCCCGAAGGTAATTGTGGTGGATGGTACCCATTTAAAAGGGAGAAATAGGGGAATATTATTCGTCGCAGCTACTTGTGATGCGAACGAGCAAATTTTCCCTCTCGCTTTTGGTGTAGGTCCTATTGAAAATGATGTTTCCCGGACGTGGTTTATGATGCGACCGAGAGCCGCATTTCCAACGGATTTACGCTTTAGTGATTGTTTCAAATCAACATAAAAGCATAGCGAATGCGGTAAGAGTGGTTTTCCCTGATGCACAATATGGACTTTGTTACTACCATTTATCGAATAAGCTTGCTAGGCACGGTGAGTGGGTTATTCGGTCATTTTATCGAGCGACTTATGCTTATCGGGCAACATGAATTCCATGACGCCATGAACGCCATCCGTCATGGAAAACCTCGCTATTTACGAAAAGCTCATGGAAATCGGATCGGAGAAGTGGTCCCGACTTTTTAGTAAAGGTCGTCGATACAGTTTACTGACATCGAATGCTGCCGAGTCAATAAATTCTCGACTGTTGGAGGTTAGACGACTACCCATTCTAGCTATGCTCGAGGCAATCCGTCATATGATAGAGTCGTGGTTCGATACACGACGGGTAAAAGCAAGTTCCGTAAACAATCCGTTGACGGAGGCTTCGAGTTGAGGATGCGGAATGAAGTAGAACCGGCTCGAAGGTTTACGATTACGCAGGTCACTAACCACAAATACAAGGTCGACGCAGTGAGCGCCAATGGAGGGTCAATCTTGTAGACGAAATGTGTGAATGCGGAGTCTGGCAAATTGACTTGTTACCGTGTAGTCACGTTGTCGCCGTTTTGTATCATCGCCGCGAAAATTTGTACAATCATATTAATGATTATTATACGACGGCGACGTGGAAGGCAATATATGCCGGAGTGGTTAATCCCTTGCCTCCTCGAAATGAGTGGGGTGTCCCACCGGAAATAGAGGACATTGTTGTTCTTCCACCAATTATTATGCGGCAAGCCGGACGCCCGAGAAAAAGCCGTCGTCCTTCAGGAGCAGAAGCTAGTACATCTGGTACGCGCCGTAGCAAAAAATGTGGTAACTGTGGAGAAGAAGGTCACACAAGGCGGAGATGCCCTTTATCTAGAACGACAACAAATGATTAAATTTTATTGTCAACGATCGGTTTAATTATTTAGGGTTCATTGATGATCTATCGGTTTAATTTTATTGTCACACAAGGCGGAGATGCCCTTTAATTATCTGAAAAAAATAAAAATAAAGGCCGAAACCCTAAAAGGCCGATGGTGGTAAACCCATCGGCCCTCCATCGGCCTGGGCCGAAACCCGTCGGGGCCGAAACCCTTCGGGGGCCAACAGCCACGGCTCGGGGCAGATCGGCCCCACCGATACATGATTTTGTCGGCCTCGGAGCCGATCGGGTTGGGGCCGATAACTAATCGGCCATGTATCGGCCCCGAGGCCGATACATGATTTTCTCGGCCTCGGCAGAGGTATAGAATCTTGGCCGAGGCCATGCATAGCTCGGGGCCGATCGGGCCGATAACTAATCGGCCATGTATTGGCCTCGTGGCCGATACATGATTTTCTCGGCCGCACCGAGAGGTATAGAATCTCGGCCGAGGCCACGCATAGCTCCCGGCCGATCGGCCGATAACTAATCGGCCGTGTACGCCTCGTGGCCGATAAATGATTTTCTCGGCCTCGGCCGAGAGGTATAGAATCTCGGCCGAGGCCATGCATAGCTCGGGGCCGATCGGATTGGGGCCAATAACTAATCGGGCGTGTATCGGCCCGAGGGCCGATACATGATTTTCTCGCCTCGGCCGAGAGGTATAGAATCTCCAAAAAAAATGTTACGAAAATTTCCAAAATGTTACAAAATATTACAAAATGTTATAAAATTAAATTTACAAAATGTTTCAAAATGTCACCGAATACACTACTCATTGGGAGAGCTAGATCCAAAATCTCCGTAATGGCACCGCTCGAAACATTTCCAAGCCATCCACTCCCGATAGACTCGACGTTTGATTTCAAATTACCCCATTTCGGAGTAGGGTATCCAGCATATGAGCCGTTCAATTGCCATACACGTATATGGACCACAACTATGCGAATCCTCTTGCTTGAACTCGCTCCTTTTGCGGCATCAATACCAACTCAAGAGTCCGAATGCCCGATGCGTCGGATGGTACTTGTTCATTGTCCAAGAATTAGTAGCCTACCAAAGATCGATTAAAAATAATTAGTAGCCCCAAAAAAATATTAAAAATATTAAAATACGTACATCTAGCAATCGACCGATCGGTTTGCGGAGTGGCCGCAAAACTTCTTTTCGGTACTTATATATATCCTTGTCTCCACTGCGCTTAAGTGAGTCATACAACTCCAACTTCCATGACTCGATACACAATCCGACGACCATCCAATGACCGGCGGCCAACACCGGAATATAACCTATTAAATAAAACAAATTAGTAAATATTAATAATAATTACAACTTAGAAAAAACAAAATTGAAAAAATTGTAAAACTTACGAATTTGGCATCGAACCACGGAATCCTATCATCACCAAATGCCGTATCCGCTCGAAAAACGGCATCCATTAAACCCTGATTTGGGATCCAATCACAATAATTGACCTCATAACGTTCATGGAAGTCGTTATCGGGCTCAACTATATTGGACGTCCAAGCTGAATGTAAGGACGTCCGTAAAAAAAAAATATACACATTAGCAGGACAATTAAAAATAAACATAATTTATATTTAAAATATAAAATAAATATATACTTACAAAAACCGACGTAGTCGCTTATGACGGTATAGTGTGAATCGGGTGTACACAACACGTCACGTTCTTTGAAATGAAGCCTCTCACGGAGATAGCATATGTACAAATCGATCATTGCGTGACCCATGTCATACTTAGGATCCAATAAGTTCTTGAAAAAGCCGTGGGAGAGGTTATGCTTTGGGAAACAAGTGACATTGGTCGAAATTTTCATTCCCATGAACTTCTCAAAATCTCTCCTCGGTGCGTCTGCCGGATCAAACATTCGTGGAGCTCCACTAGGATTTGGGAGACGCTCCAAGATGGGCCGCAAATAACATTGTATTAAAAAAAATCCTAAATTATATAACTCAAAAAAATGTTTGTACCTCATCGCTTTGTACAATTGTCTCGCTCCGACGGTTGGCTATGATACACCTGTTGTACATGCCGCGTATCAAATAAGTCATCCACGACCGACCGATGTTGCTTGCATTTTGGACAAAAAATCATGGTCAAATGAAATAAAAAATATAAAACGACGGACTTAATTTGAATAGAACGAAACCCGTACAAGCGGTGGGGACCGTGGAGCCGTATAAGGGGAGTGGCTCCCAACGTCTTGGGACCCAAACATTTCGGTCCTCGTACATGCTATGCCGCCCCCATATAAACGCGACGATTACCCATTCGAGCAGCCACATCCCACGGATTTGCATCGCCACTTGTCGTATCTTCCACATCTCTCTGTAGTTGTTCACCTACTTCATTCCAGCTGGGCCACTCATGTACATTAACCATCCTCCCCCGTGGTGGCTCCGATGGTGCGTATGTCTCCTCATCCAATTCATTACTAATTTCCTCGACATCCCACGAAGAACTGGATCGTATGCCTTTACTCTTGTCCTTGCCCTTGCCCCCGAAGATACTTTTTTATCAATTTCCCCACTTTTTTGAAGAACTTTTCCTCATTCTCCTTCCAAGGCTTGATCCACTTTTTCTAATAACTCGCCGCGCTGCTATGAAACCGTTCATCTATCGATCGGATCATTCCTTCATAAGTGGGCAAACTCCAATCTTCATCTCTCCGAGGCCCGGGATGACCGACCCTCCGCCGGTGCACGTTTCTTCTTCGATTTTTTCTTCCGTGCTACCGGCGGAGGATCCGGTACACTTGCCCTCTTCATGAATAGGATTCTCTCCAATCACCCGTCTCCGATGTACGGTGGTCGGTCTAGGAAACTCCACACCGATAGGGTTCTATCCAATCACCCGTCTCCGGTATTCCGATAGCTGCTCCTCGGGAGTGGGCGTAAGAGTCTCAAATGGCGGTGTGTCCATCTCGTTCAAAAATTTTAAAAAATAGATTATAATACGTTTCATAAAAGTTCATAAATATTTAAAATGTTACTTACCTAAGCAAGGCAAAGAAAGTAATCAATTCCGTATCTCGGTGGCGTGACAAATACCCATTTCACACATCGGGGCATACCACCGTCATTAATAAGGCGTACACACGGATCGGCCAAATCCGGTATCGCCTCATATGCCGCGGATCTACAATATGATTAAAGATCGCACAACTATAAAATATAAAATAAAAAAAAGAATTATAAAATCCAAAATTTGTACCTCGAAGAGCCCAAACCGGACCATAAATATTATACTTCGATTTTACAGCTTCGACTTCCTTCGGTACAAAGCTCATGTAATGCAAGAGAGCATTGTACGTGTATGCTCCCCATGGAAAATCGTTCCACGCGTCTATATCGTCAAGCAAGAACCCACATCCGTGTCTCGACCTTCTTCGTGTCGGCAGGTGCGAAGAAAAAGCACATCGAGCCAAGACATTGGCCACCTTCAAATAATCGTCTTCGCAGAGGTTGCCGAGCTTGTCATTTTTCCATAAATTTAATAGCTCGCCTCCCGTTACTTGGATTCCCTTTTGTGACTCTCATGTACACTCCGGACTCTTCGGGGGCACGAGCCGCCGTCCTATCGAAGGTAGATGCGCCGAAATATAACCCGGTTACGAGTGCATACTGCATCGTGAAAATCGAATCTCCCGTCCGGATATGTGAAAACGGGCCTCCCGGGCGGTGTCTGCACCTCATAGCACATCAACTCGATGCAAAGCTATGATCGAACTCTTGCCCTTCCTCCAACAGAGCAAATGTCCAAACTGTCCGTCTATAAATCGACGAACTAGGTCAGTACCCCCCCGTCTAGAAAGACTGTTTTTTATTAGTTCGGGTAGACCATTTCTCCAATATGTCGTGACTTTTGGGTTCTTTTGTCTAACCGATAGTCGGATATAAGCGGGCTGCAAGATTTATCGAAAAACAAATGAATTACCGAAACAGAATAATTA
The DNA here is from genome assembly GCA_028984105.1 of Lavandula angustifolia. Classification (NCBI taxonomy): domain Eukaryota; kingdom Viridiplantae; phylum Streptophyta; class Magnoliopsida; order Lamiales; family Lamiaceae; genus Lavandula; species Lavandula angustifolia. Next base: position 24,552,701 of record CM054813.1, read on the forward strand.
AGGGCCGATGACAGGGCCGATTTTACTTTTATTCGGCCTTAATGTTTTAGGGCCGAAGGTATACCTTCGGGCCGAAGGTATACCTTCGGGCCGAAGTAGGGGCCGATTTTACTTTTATTCAGCCATTCGGGGCTGAATTTTATTCGTCCAGCCGGGGCCGAAGCCTAAGCCTCGAAGGCCGCGGGCCGATGCATCGTAGGCACACCGATTCGTTCGGCCATTAAGGGCCGAATTTCATTCGGCCGACGGGGCCGAAGCGTAAGGCTCCAAGTGCAGCCGTGGCCGATTCCTCGTAGGCCGAATAGAATCGAATGGCCGAATCGGCCGATCGGGGTCGAATGGCCGATCGGGGCCGTTCAATTATAGATCGGGGCCGAATGGCCGATCGGCCACCCGGGGGCCGAAGCATATGCCACGAAATCCAGTCGGGGCCGAATTCTCATCGGCCGACAGGGCGTAATTCAAGCCGCCATAGTCGTGGCCGATGGAGTTATTCTTCATCGGCCCCGAAATCGGCCCTCCATCGTGCCCCCGATTCAAGAATTTTGCACAAATTAAACACTACAATTCTCTCCAAATTCTCCACAATTTCATCAATACATGGACATTACAATGTCAACCCAACCATATTTCAACCTAAATTTCGTCTATGAATGAAAAACAAACAAAATCATGCAATAAATTACTTACCTCAATTTCGCGGAAGACATTGAGAGCGGCGGATGTATCGTTCGACGGCGGCGACGACGGCGTTGGCGTCGATTTCCGGCGGCGGGACCGAGCGGCGGCAACGAGCGGCGGCGAGAGGGAGGAAGTGGTGAGAAATTGTAAAAACCGTTTGTCTACGCTTTTAATCTATCGGCCCTCCATTATTGAAACTCGGGGCCGATGGTTGGGCCGATGGGGGGCCGATGAGTATCGGCCCTCAATTAAAACAAACGGTTTCGGCCCTCGCAAATTTCGGCCGTTACATAACGGCTACTTAAGCGTCGTGGCCGATATCTCGGCCGAATAAGTAAGCGGCCGATAGATCGGCCATATATTTATTTTTTTTACTTAATTATTAAAAATAAATGTTTGTAAATTAAGTTTATTATTTTTCGAGGGCCGATGTCACGGCTCAATAGGGGCCGATCAAAATCGGCCCTTCAATTATAGACATTTTTCTTGTTTTCGGCCGACTGGGGCCGATAGGTCGGCCGATCACGATCGGCCCTTTCTCTATATATAATCGGCCGCAATCGGCCCTCAGAATGTTAATCGGCCCTCATCGGCCCTCCATCGGCCAGCACCCACAAAAAGACAAAATGGCTAGATTTGTGTTTTTATTTTTAGGATGGCTACATATGTTCTTTTTTTTTCATTTTGGCTAACAGAACACATTTCCACATTTAATTACAATGGGCAGTCCAAACTCCAAAGTCAAGAAGAAGCAGGTTGCAGGTCAGTTAAGTTTGTTACATTTTTCAAACCATGGACGAAATCTCGTCTGTTTCCCACCATATTTATATTAGTTTTATCAGACTTGAAATTTCTTGCTAACGCGTGCCACGCCATTCGAATTTTCAACTCTCTAAATGTCTTCTCTCTCAAGACTTGAACAAGTCAAAAGTTCTCCAATTTCTTCCATCACATCACCGGTATGCCTGGACCTCATGCAGTCATCATTTTTCAATTACAATTCGATTTTTGCTGCTTCAATTGCGCTACGATTCGAGTGTCAGAATCTCTTTTCTGGTGATGTTTCTTCTTATTCGTACGGAATTCGTTAGGGTTTATGTAAGATGGCTTTTTTGTGTTTGTGGATTGGGGATTAGGGTTGTGGGAGCAGATTGCGTGTTGTAATTGAGATTTGACAAGAAATTGGTCTGATTTAGTTAAGATGACGAGTATCTTGAGAAGTATTTTGCCCGATTCATCTGAGAAAATCGAGGAGTTCGATGATGATTATAGCGTTGAGTACTCTTTCGCGATGGAGTATAGTGGGCCGCCGGTTAGTCATGATATTCCCCAGGTGGTTCCGATTGACATTCGCCGGATTCCGACCGCATTTGTGGCGGCTAGAGCGGTTGTTTCGAAAGATTTTTCCGTACCAGTTGTTCACCCAATAGTCAAAAGCGATCAATCTAAGATGTACGCTTTGAAGGAATCAAATTCAAGTTCTGAAATCACTGAGAGCTCAAGTAATTTTTTGAATTCAGAGATGGTTAATTCAAGAAATTTGGGCGATGAATTGGGTGTTACTTTACCTAATCATTCGAATGTAGAGGAATCATACGATAATTTTTCTAATTCAACCCTATCCGATTCAAAGGATTCACCATTGAAGAAGCTTGATATATCTTCTGAGAATGCATCATTTGAAGGAGATGAAGATCATGTGGTTGAACCTTCTACCTTAGGCAATAGAGCCTCTGCAGTTACCTTCCGTGATTCCCCATCAATTGACTCGATCTCTCAAGAGAGTGATGAGGACGAACATGCTAATTTCCCACAAAGGCCAGTTGCCTCAAACGATGGGAAAAAGGGATCGTGTTATAAGTGTCATAAAAGGAACCGGTTTGCAGAGAAGGAAGTCTGCCTAGTTTGTGGTGCTAAGTATTGCAAAAACTGCCTTCTCAGAGCAATGGGGTGTATGCCAGAAGGGAGAAAATGCATCCCCTGCATTGGATATCCGATTGACGAGTCGAGAAGAGGATCGTTAGGGAAGTGTACCCGAATGCTCAAGAAACTGCTTGCTACTGATGCAGCTAACCAAATTATGAGCTCTGAGATTTCATGTGAAGTCAATCAGTTACCCTCCTATTTAATATGTGTAAATGGTAAGCCTCTGTCTGTTGGAGAGTTGGCTATGTTGCAAAGCTGCCCAAATCCTCCAAAGAAGCTTAGACCGGGAAAGTATTGGTATGATAAGGTTTCTGGGTTCTGGGGAAAGGTGATGATTTATTTCTAGTAAAAAATGTTTTATCTTCTTTTAACTTTTCTGCTTAGAGAAATTAAGTTTTGGATTGATTATGCAGGAAGGGGAGAAACCAAGTCAGATTATCAGTGCTGAGGTGGCTATTGGTTATCGAATTAGTGAAGATGCTAGCAATGGGGACACCAATGTCTTGATAAATAACCGGAGGATCACTAAAGCAGAGCTATGGATGTTGCAGGTTAGATTCTAGTTAAATTCTTCATGTTTTCTGAATAAAGAATCTCAGCCATTAGTGTAACATTTGCAGGCTGCTGGAATCAACTGTGAAGGAAGCATTCACTTTTGGCTTACTGCTGATGGATCTTGTATGCATGAAGGAATGAATAATGTCTTGGGCCACCTTTGGGCAAAGGTATAAAGAATTCCTTTTTTGGCCTATAATTCTGTGCTAATATGGCCTATTTTCGAACTGAATATGCTGAGGATTTGTGACAGAAAAGGGTCAAGATAGTATGTGCTGCGTTGTCTCTGCCATATCCCGATTCATCAATTCCTGACGGTGCAGATGTTGACAAAGGCGGAGCTGAAGCTATTGCAAGAAACATAGAACAGAAAATGATGAATAAAATTCTCCTTGTTGGTTGTGACCAGTCTGGTACTAGCACCATATTCAAACAGGTACATCATTTCTAGTGGAAGGAACTTCTTGTTTTGTTTTTTTATGTTAGGATTTTTTCTTGTTAGAATGAGGCAAAAATTGATTGAAATAGGAGCTAAGAAACTAGAAGCTTATTTGTTCTTATTTAAATGGACAGGCAAAGATTGTATACAGTGTCCCATTCACAGAACATGAGAAACAAAGCATCAAATTCGTGATCCAAAGAAATGTATACGGCTACATAGGTATTTTGCTTGAGGGGCTTGCTCGCTTTGAAGAAGATTATTTGGTCGAGATGAGGAGACAACGTGATGAACCCAGTCATTCAGGTATGCATGCCAAATTCCATATTTAACATCTTTACGTGCTTGATAAAAACTTGCTCTAACACAGCCTGAATTTATTACCAAAATGGCCTCACTCTGATTTGTGGAATACGCAAGAATCATAATTTGAAGTTGTTATGCTCATAAAAATGTGAAACTTCATGAGCGATTTGTGCTTATGTTCTCAAAGGTTAATTTAAGAAGCTCATAATATAGTTTTTCTTGCAATCTGTTGTTGCTGAAAGGGGTTTATTGGTTATAGGAGAAGATGAATCTTGCGAGGAAAGCAATGTGTATTCACTTAGCCCAAAGCTGAAAGCATTCTCAGATTGGTTACTCCAAACAATGAATTCCGGCAATCTTGAATTCATATTCCCAGCTGCTACACAAATGTATTCTCATCTCATCGAGGAGCTGTGGAAGGACAAAGCTTTTCAAGCTGCCTACAAGAGGAGAACTGAACTGCATTCGCTCCCAAGAGCTGCTAACTACTTCTTAGATCGAGTAAGTTTTGTTCTTTTTGTGGAGTTGTTACTACATAGGTTGAATATTGATCATCATCTTTTCCTTTCTTAAGGCTGTTGAAGTGACACAAATGGAGTACGAGCCTAGTCAAATGGACATCTTGTACGCTGAGGGAATCACCTCCTCTAATGGGATAGCATCCATGGAGTTTTCTTTTCCTAAATCATCCGAGGATTGGTACATGGAATCATCTGATAAAAATGATCCCTCTTCAAGGTTAGCTACTATATAATTTGCAAGATTTACATTCCTCTGAATTTCTCTCCTACGTGCTCACTTGAAACTACATTCTGTTTGATCACTCGAGATTGCTTTCATTATGTGCGATTTTATTCCTAACACCAGCTTGGGACCCTGCAGATATCAACTCATCAGAGTCCATCTAAGCAGCCTTGGAGAGAAGTGTAAGTGGTTGGAGATGTTCGAAGATGTGGTCCTAGTCATCTTCACCGTCTCCATAACGGATTACGACGAGTACTCCCTCGACACCAACAAGATGATGAAGAACAAGCAAATATTCGAAAGCATCGTCACAAATCCAACTCTTCGCGACAAGAACTTCCTCCTCGTCCTCAACAAACTAGACATTCTCGAGGAGAAGATCGAACGATCCCCTCTAACCAAATGCGAATGGTTTCGAGATTTCAGCCCCGTCATCAGCTTCCACCAGAACAGAGCCAACAGCAACAACAATCCGCCACTGGCGCAACGCGCTTTCCATTACGTCGCCGTCAAGTTTAAACGGTTGTTTGCTGAGCTATCGGATCGGAAACTGTTTGTGTCGGCAGCGACGGCATTGGAGACGGAGAGTGTCGATAGAGCTCTCCGGTACGGGAGAGAGATTCTGCGGTGGAACAATGAGATTCAATTTCAACCGGTTAGCATGAATGAGTCTTCTTGCGAGAGCACTTCGATGGAGCCGAGTATTGATGTATAGTTGAAGAATGTGCATAAAATAATTCAAATTAGGGCAATTAATTTGATTTATGTTACAGAATATTACATTACACGGGTTGTAAAGATTTGAGCAACAACATTATTGTACAGAGCTATCAATATATTTACAGAATGCTTGATCTCAGCTAGGGGCAAAACGGTCCATGAGCAAGAACACGGTGGTTTCCGACATTGTTGACGGTGACTTTGGGGTGGCCGGAGATGACGGCGGATGTTGTTTTGGCTCGCTTCCTTCTTGAGAAACAGCTTCCTTCTTGGAGATGATCGAGAATGGAGTTTTGGACCTGATCTTTGCCCTTAACTTTGCTACTTCTCCCACGCATGAATCCGCTACAGCTTCCATTTCTTGATTGTATAAGCTTGTGATCCTTTCTTATACTTGATGATGAATGATGAGGGAGAAAAGAGCATGAATATGTATTTGTTTATATAGGAGTTAGAATTGCAATAAATCCGGTGTAAAAGGAAATAAAAATCAGTCTACAGAAATTAGAATGCCTTTCTAGTTACGTTGGTTTCTTAGGACACGGTTTCTCTCTCTCTCCACCTTTTAATTTTAAGTCGTCACGGTTTTGTTGTTATGATATTCCCTCGAGATACTTTGCTACCCAATTTTTGTAAGTGTAATATTCAAATGTTGCCAAAATTGTTAAATTAAATACAAAAACAATCATTTTTTTAATTTTCTAAACAATAGAGTAACTTTCAATTAAATATTATTACTTTTATATCTATGAAACCTACAAAAGTCTGAACTCAGAACATATTTCTGTTATATCGTCAAAAATAAGACAAATCTAATTGAAAAAGGCAAAAAATAGATCTAACTAGATACATGTGACTTTGGTTCTAACAGGTTGTGATCGGTCCCTACCGGATTCTGACCGGTAGGATCTAGCTGTTGCATCTAGTGAGAAAGAGGAACGTTGAATTTCTTTGCGAAAGCAGATGAGAATTCTTAAATTTACGTCAGAACCGATTAGAACCGTCATCATAACCGTAGAAAATTTATTGGATAAACAAGTTATTTCTCACACTAAGAACTCAATCAAAATTCGGTCAGAATCAATCAAAACTCGGTCATGACAACTCGTTCATAACATTATCAGAACCATAAAATTCTGCAACATCACTCATTCAACGCAAATTGAAATTCGGGTGATGAAGTACGGTCAGAATCCAAATCCGCACGATCAGAATTCGATAGGGACATTCTTAGAACCAAAATTATTTTGTAAAATATAATTTAATTATTCATTTCAATCAATTATTGCACTAAAACACTTGTTATATCTGCAAAGTCTAAACAGTGATGTCCTTTATTTGACTTTGATTATTTTGTGAAATAAATTACAAAGATGGCTATATTTGTGTTTGTCTTAAATAATGTGGCTAATATAGTAAGCTCCCCTGTTTTGTAATTTATTAGTCGATCTCGAAATTCAATTTAACTTTATGCTTATCTTTTACTCCTTTCGTCCTATTTAAAGTGACATATTTTTTTGTCATAACATCTCATTTAAATTGATACGTTTTCGAAAATAGTAAAGATTGTTGTTTATATTTAACTATCAAAAAACCAAACATTCTATACTACTTTTTTAATTCTCATACCGAAAATAAACGTGTTACTTTAAATGGAAAGTAACGTTATTGCATGATCTTCTAAAGAAAATATGCTTTCCGATAATTAGATCATCATAATTGAATTGTTAGGCTAATATAAGTCTCAATGGGCCCATAATCCACGTTAAATCGTGTCTTTAACGAATCGATAATTCCATTAAGCCACGTGACATTGTTTGGACTTGGAAAAAGAAATGATAATAACATAGAAATTGAAAGAAATAAAAGAGAAGAGAAAGAAAATATATATATGTGCAGACATGATTGACGTTGCAACCAATGACATTATATTTATGTGGCATCGTTATCTTTTCCAAAGGCTTCAATAATTGGAATTTTCATTATTCACTTTCTAAGGAGCTTCGTTTTTCTTATCAATGAAGTGTCTTTCTTAATTAACTACTCGGGATAATAATTAATAAAAATGCATTCATTATAGACTGCAAATGATTTCATTTGAACCTTATTGTTTATGTTTTCGAGTTTCAATGGTCAGATAGGATTACGTAATTTTCATTTTTATTTGGGAAGTGTTTTGTATTAAAAAATGATTAGTTTGGATTGAAAAATAGTTTCCAGTATGAAAAATAGTTCACGAAAGTGTATACATGTGAAAAAACAATTATAGCAAATTTTATTATAAACTTAAAATTGTAAATGTAAATCCACAAGCCCAAACATTATAGAATATATTCTGGAATGAAGATTGGTATTAAGAATTGCAAGTGTATACATGCATTATAGAATGTATTTTGGCATGAAGATTTTGAAATTGAGAATCGGTATTACATCCAAATATAATGTTTAGATTAAAGGTATTGAAATAGTAATTTTGTAACCATATACAAAAATATAGATAAAATTCTTTAATATTTGATGGATTTTGATCAAACCCCAGTTTTGATTCCCTATAATATTTTTTTAAAAAACCTTAATTTTTCCATTTTTTTGTTTTTCATTCTTCCATTCTTTTAAGTATTTAATTTATCTTATTTTCATTTTGTGCTTTCATTCTTTAATTTCTTTTTTCTGTTTCGTTTTTATTATTCATAATTTATATGGGTAAAATCAGGAATTTATATTATTATATTTTGACAGAATTTGAAAAACAAATATCAAGTATAATAATGATTCATAATTCTGATGACTAAAAAGCAAATAGGTGTGTCGGAAATGGATCAGTCCATTCCGAATCCCGGATGAATGATTTTAAATTTGAATTCAATTCCAAACTGCGAACAAATCACCTCCTTATTAAATATTCTCTCGGTTTCATTGATCTTATCTCTATTTTTTCGTGTTGTCCCATTCATTTTGTCTCCAACCCAAAAATGAAAGTTTTATATTTTTAATACTCTTTTAGTTTAATAATTATTTAAATTGTAGGACCAATACCTTTACAACTAAATTATTTTATTTAAATTTATTACTAAATCACTTCATCTAAATTATAGGACCACACATTTATTATTAAAACTCAACTCAACTTAATAACCGTACTAGAAACTTGAAGTCATGCTAAATAGGACGAAGGGAGTACTCATTATTTCTGACTCATTTCATCTACATGAACATTCCGTTGGAGCCGAGCCGGTTAAGAGAGAGGCTTCGTCTTCATTCTTCTTCTTGGGCTTGGCTAGCTCGCTAGTCCATATATCCACAATCCAGACATAGAGATGGCAATGGATCTTGAACTCGGTCCAGATCCGTTGATCCAGATCTATTTTTCTGGATTCGGATCTTAAAAAATTACTCATTGGATCTGGATCGGATTTGGACCCATTTTAGAAATTATGGATCTGGATCTGGACTTTACGATCTGAGATCCGGGTCCAATCCAGATCCGCCAATTTTATAACTAAAATATTATTTTATTATCATATATAAAATATTATATTTATATTATTCTACTTAAAATATCGTATTATATTATAATAAATAGACAAGAGGGAGGAGATTGAGAACCCACTGCCCACGAATTTGAAAGTTTTTTTAGAGAGAAGATCGTAGTTTTATAGATGATTATAATATTTTTATAATATAATGAGTATTTTGTCTTTTTTAATTATAGTAATGCTCTTATAGATTATCGTATAATTAATTAACTTAGTTAAATTTTAATTGATTTAGAATTTTTTTAATTTTAGTTAAAAAAACTTATGGATCCGGGTCTAGACCCGAGACCCTGTGGATCCAATAGATTTGGGTTTGGATCCAATGGATCTGGACCGGATTTGGATCAAAGTAAAAAATCCTGGATCTAAATCTGGATCGAGGAGGATCCGGTCCAAATCCGGCCCATTGTCATCCCTATCCAGACATTATATTCTTGAATAAAAACCTTAATTACCAGACTTAATTTTATCTAGAAAGGGATATTGTAAGCCGAAAAATAAGGAAACTAAATCCTATGAAACAACGGTTTATTAACGAATACCGGAATGCGTGAGAAAACAGGTAGACTTGGAGATGGTAGTTTATCCTAAAAACTGTGGTTTCTTTTGAAATTGAATATTGCAGTTGCTGATTTGGTGATTTTGACTTTTGAGGAATACAAAACAGGCTGCTTGCAAATGGTATTTCCATACTAGAATTTGGGCTTCAGAAATAAGTAGCGGATGTAGACATAAATTAAATAACTAAAAGTCAAATTATATGTAGTACAAAATATTACTTTCTTAATTATGTGAGTAAAACAAAAAAGATATTAATGATGGGATAGAAGGAGTATAATATAGGAAAATGTACAAATATATCCTTGAAATTTATCATGAGAAACAGAAATGTCCTTAAAGTATGTTTAGCTACAAAAATATCATTGAACTTTTAAATAGAAAACAAATATACCCACAATATATATTTTAAGGACAAAATCCATATTTTTCAATTTAATATGACAAATATACCTTTTAATTTAAAATTGTATATTTTCTCTAGAAATTTACCAAAACTAAGGAGATCGTAAAAACTATGTGTCATATGCCACATTATTTATGTAAAGATGGTCAAAAAAATATACATTAATATTTTCCAACTAAATTAATAAAAATTAAAATTTTAAAACACGGTCATTTAATCAAGTTTTCTTTAAGCTTGAAATTATATTTTTTTTAATTTAATGGTTTAATTTGATGTATTTTTCCTAAAAATGACGCAACAAATTTGAATAAATGGTGATGTTAGTAGAATGATTATGAAATTATTTAGCTATTGTGAAACTAATCTTTTGGCACAAAATCATTATTCATAAGATATAAAATTACTCAAATAACAAAATGACGAAATAATAATTATTTGTTGCATATGATAGTAATTTCCATAAAATCGAGATATTTTCTTTTGCTAGAACGTTAGAAAATATTTTTTTGATTTTGTTGAGTTTTTTAAGAGTATATAATTGCGTAACTAAAGAATATATTTGTCATTTTTAACTGAATGGGTATATTTGCTCTCTATTTTAAAATTCAATGGCATTTTCCACCTAAATATACTTTAAGGGTATTTTTGCTCTTTATAGTAAAGTTTAAGGACATATTTGCACTTTATCCCTATAATATATTAATAATATTAATACAATAAGTATGTGGCGGTTTTCAATTATTATACCATAATGCCGATCGATGGTATAATTGTTACCGCATTGCCGACGAAAAATGAGATCGATTACCGCAAAATTACCAAAAAGTCGTTAAATCAATTTCCCGAAACGGACGATATAAATTGGCATCCCTAAGTGGATCCACAATTCGGAGATGAGGGGCGAATTAGATGAGGGGCGAATTCCACTTAAAAATACCTCTTCAAAGTTGCACTAAAAGATTTGGTTCCCTCACGAGTCAATAGTCATGACTAGGAGGCGGTGACACCGATCGCCCCCTGCGTCAGCCGTTGTAGATCAGGTTGCTGGAAATCTAACCCAACACGGGTCATCAGACTGAATCAGCTCCGTACAAATTTTATAATATTTTATATTTTTAGTGTTACATATACATACGTACTTTTTAGAGTCCGGCGGTGAAATGCCCATCTACGAAAAGAGAAACACATTTATACTCAATTCTTATATTTAACTACATTATATACCAAAAAAGACGAAAATACCCTTACTATGGGGATGATCCGATCAATAAACAGAGGCCCGATCAGGGTCCGACCGGTCGGACATGCCCGACCAAGGGCCTATCACTATTCTATGACAAGGGCCGATCACTATTCATAGGGCATTATCGATCATGCCCTATCACAAGGCATGATCGGTCATGCCCTATCATGCCCCTTCATGCCTGGCCGATCATTGTCAGGCCATGATCGGGCATGTCCGATCGGTCGGACACATGACATGGTCCGATCATGGCCTGACACTTTTTAGGTGAGAAAAGTGAAAAAATGGGGGTATTTTAGTAAATTTGAGTATATAGTGGATAGTTTTTATAAAGTTGGGTAATTTTGTAGTTGTAAAAGTGAAATAGGGTATATTGATATATTATCACTACTTTTTATATATAGATTTATTATATACAAGAAACAATATTGGTAGGATACAATTAACCTATAAATTTCTATTTAATTGACAGTAAAGTAATATTGCTAGAGAATTTGATTGTGCATAAATCATAATATGATGCAGAGAATTATAATTTTCTAGAATATTTGATTTTGTTGAATATGATTAAAAGAAAATAGATTTCTAGCTTCGGCAAACCGCAGGAAATGTAAACTTGATTTTGATTTATGTTACAGGGGTTGTAAAGTTTTGAGCAAGAACATTATTTTACAGAGCTATCAACATAATTACAGAGTATTTGATCTCAGCTAGGGGCAAAACGGTCCATGAGCAAGAACACGGTGGTTTCCGACATTATTGACGGTGACTTTGGGGTGGCCGGAGATGACGACGTCGACGGTGGATGTTGTTTTGGCTCGTTTCCTTCTTCAGAAGCATCTTCTTTCTTGGAGATTATCAAGAATGGAGTTTTGGATCTGATCTTTGCTCCTAACTTTGTTAACTCTCCCACGCATGAATCCGCTAGAGCTGCCATTTCTTGATTGTATAAGCTTGTGATATTTTCTGTCTCTTACTTGATGAATGACGAGGGAGAAAAGTGCTTGTTTATATAGGAGTCGGAATTGCAATTAATAAATGCGGTGTAAAAGGAAATAAAAATCGGCGTGTAGAAATTAGGATCCTTTGTTTCTTCAAACACAGTTTTCATTTCTCTACTTTTTTTTTTTTGTTCATAGTATACTTTTTTTTTTTTTTTTTAATTCTTAGTATATTCCAAGATTCTAGCAACCCATTTTTTTACAATAAAAACATGCAACCCCCTTTTTCCCAATAAAACAAACAAAGCCCATATTTAGACATGCCCATTTTCAAATCGAAATCGGTTCAAATTGGGTTTTAAACCGAAACCAAAACCGGCAACTGGAATTGGTGCAAGCCGAAATCGTCTTGAACCGTAAACCGTCGGTTTGTGGTTCGGTTTCATTTTATTCTTTTCAAACCGTGAAACTGCTGGTCATAACCGTCGGTTCCAAACCAGGTGAAACCGACGATTTCACCTATTAAAATTGTCAAAAATCATATATCTAATGAATTAGATAAATGAGTTTTAAATTAAAACCATTATTGAAGATCTAAATCTTCTAATTTTTATTTATATTTAAAACAAACTATTCATTAAACATACAAAAATCCTACTAATTTTGATATTATAAAGTAGTATACAAAAGGATAAAACATTATTATGTATTTAGTATAATTGCAAATGGATACTAACGTTCCCAAAAAAATATATATGAGATAAAAATTGTTCAAATTTTATCATCGAAAAATATAGAATATCAAATATTGTTTAATAATTACACGACAAAGAATCGAAAACAATGATATAAAATTTATTTCTAAAACAATGATGATAATGAAGAAGCAACAATAAGATTGTATTAATATATTTAATTATTCAATTCTTTCATGAGATTGTACAATTTTATTTATAATTTATTACTGATTTGATTCAAAACTGAAAAAAGGTATTTTCTTTTAAAAATTAATTCAGTAATTAAAAAATAAAATTTATGAAAATCGTGAAACCGGTAAATCGGATCGGAACCAGCGATTTCAAATCGGAACCGTCAACTGTCTATATGCGGTTCGGTTTTGGTTTTAATTTTTGACAAACCGGAATTGATAGTTTCAAACCTTAACAGGAACCGGAACCGGAAATGAGCATATCTATTCATATTATGATTTAGGTGTCGAGCTCAAAATCCAAATGGACTATATGCTTATTTTTTTAAATTGCATGATTTATTAAAGATAATCTGCTTTAGTGACATAATTGAAATTGTTAGGCTGATGTAAGTTTCAGTGGGCCCACAGTCCACATTGAATGTCTAGAATGCATCAATAATTCAATTAAATTAGGCCATACAAACAAACAAAGGGACTTGAAAATTGGTTCGATTTGATCCTGCTGGTGCTGTTGGTTTTCAGCCCATGTGAAATAAAAGACGACTGGAATAAAGAAAATGAAAAAAGAGAAAAAGAAAATGTATTATGCAGATATTATTGAACTGGTCAATGTCAGTGGTAGATTGTGCCAAGCTGCAGCCAATGATATTATATTGACGTGGCATCTTTATCTTTTCGAAAGGCGCCAATGATTTAAAACGTTAGCTAACTCAAGTTAATCAGATCTATTCAGTTTATATCATCAATTGAATTATGGTATGTTTTTATTTAATTTAAAATATTTAAATTACTTTTTGTCCCTAAGATTAATAAAACCTCAATTTCAAGTATTTGTTACATATTCTGTATAGTAGCGGCTGTGTATTCATTTAGAGAACTTTATTAATTTATTTCTCATGTAACTATAAACTAGTTAGACATATTCTATCAGTGGCGGAGCCACATAGGGACTAAGGGGTGCTATATATAGCACCCTATGATTTGAACTATATCTTAGATTTTACTAAAATTTTTCATGCATGTCTCCTTGTCTAATTGGTAAAGTACTTGTGTAATTTGGTTTTGACCCGCGTTATGATATTTATTATTTTAACATTTTAGCACTCTTTGTACAAAAATTCTGGCTCCGCCACTGTATGCTATATGGATATTTATTTAATAGATCACTTTGGAGTTAGAAACAATATACTACTATCAATTCTTCTTCCGCACTTACTTTATGTGTGGAGCTTTAATTCTTCTTATTACTATCAATTATTAATGGTAATAATTGTCTCCCATGGATCGCATGATTTGATTTGAGAGTCATCGTCTATACTTTCTATAACTTTCAATAATTAATACTGATATAATTTTCATTTTGATTTTCCTTTGGGATGTATTTAATGTTATAATGTATACATATTATAGTAGTTGTGATTTTGAATTGATATTTATTAGTATAATACGAATGATAGAGAGAAGCAATATCTTAATTCAATATTTCCCATTATGAAAAATATTACACAAAGTTTATACATTTTTATTTCATAAAATACAAACTTAAAATTGAAAAAAAAAATTGAAAGGAAAACCGAAACATATATGTGCAAAAAAAACCATTACATTTCCCATTACTTTTAAGCACAAATGCTATCGAGAAGCATTGAGAGCGAAGCCTCCGAGCACGGCTTCTTCTGCAAGGCTTGAGCGAAGCCGGTGAGCCACCAAACTGAGCGACGGCTAAACTTTTCATCTGCATTGTTTGGAACAGCGGCTTCTTGAGCCGAACCGGTTGGGAGAACGGCTTCGCTCTTCTTCTTGAGCTTGGCTAGCTCGCTAGTCCATATATCCACAATCGCAGACATTATATTATATTCTTGGATAAAAACCTTTAATTAGAAGAGTAATTAAGACTGCAAATTGTTTGTTGGAGGTGTGATGGTGCGTGCGTGTATTTATATATATATAGAGAGAGAGATCACATAAACACATAATGTGTGAGTTGTGTTAGAAGATGGATAGTTTTAGCTGAAAACCCGTGATAGGTTTTGCATTTTAATATTGCAAATGGAGTTGGGTGGGTTTTAGGAGCACAAAACAAGCTGCGTGCAAATGGTATTTGCAATTTTATGAGTGGAGAAATCCTACGACCCCAAATCTTCTTTTCAGTTTAAGAGTAGAATTTGGGCTTAATGTATATTTTTAGTTAAGAGCAATAATACTATAAATGTATGTTTTTATAAAAAAATAACAGATTCCCAATTAAATTTGATAGATATACCTACAACAAAAGTGAAAGTAGATGTATTACATTGAATTGATTTTTATTATATCTCTCATTATTAATATTTCATTTGTCTAACATATTTATTTATGTCTCATATCAAATAAGAAAATAAATAAGTGGAGCACGATTAATCTCAATAAGTGGACCAACCACTTTATATCTACACCCACTTTTTTTTAAAAAAAATCTCGATGTTCAATTCCAATGAGACATAAATAATGATGGGGGAGTACTATCTAGTATAAGGATTTTCCTACATCTCATTTTATATTTGGAGAAAAAAAAATCAATTTTGATTGTAATGCCCCGACTCCTACGAACGATCACGAAAGTCGAGACGCCTACGTAAAACATGTATATAAAAATAGGTCTTTGAACAAATCTTCGAAAATCGAAATATATCTTTGAAAGGTGTTTAATATAACCCAAGCCAGTTATTAAAAGATAGTATGTTAGTACTTGACACACAATGATGATCATGCATTGTGGTACTAACAACACGTACTCTTTCTAAACCCTCATTCGGCGTTTTAGGTCGGACAAGAGCCTCGATCAATTCTTTATGTAGAAGCATTAAACAGGTAAATGCACAAAAACTTTCATGGATAAACAAAGTTCGTAGAGCTCAATAACTCGAAGATAACTTTTAGAGAAAATATTACCCACCTTGTAGTAGATCGATCTATCTTACAAGCCTTCTCGACGCCGAGAGTTATTTCTCTTCCACGATCGGTCCTACAACAATATCCTAGGTTTAGTCGTTTCGAAAGTTCATAGTCCTAGAAATTCTAACAATATCTCTAGCTCTAATTCACAACTTTATTTAGGGAAACCGTTTGTAACCATGAGATGTAATAAGTATATCATTGTTTCCCTCTACTTCATGTTTCTACTTAATTCCAAGTTCTAACGACATATTCCAGTAGTAAGTGTACGTACATGATGTATACAACAATACCTTATACTCATTAGATTGTAATCAATATCGTAACCACATACTCATTAGTGAGATTAGGTTTCAATGCCCTATTAAACTAGTGCAGAGTACCTCTATTAAAAAGAGTGTCACAGATCACGTATCCATCCAATAAATTCTAACATTATACATATAGATTCCTTAAAGAGTCCAGGTCAGTTCCAGAACAGGTTTCATGCCAAAATGTCAAGTCATTTAAAAGATATATTACAATTGGTAAACAAGGTACAAACTTGGACAATTTTGGTAGTCTTTCTTTAATTAGGCCATTGGTATATGACCTTAATCTACTTTAAAAATCCTAATATTTTACACATGAATAGGGGACCATCAGATGAACTTTATATCCACTAAGTTGAATTAGTGACCTCTGAAAATACAGAACCTTTTCAACCTAAAACCGTGTTACAGAATTTAGGTTCATGTCAATCGGTTGAGTTTATGCTAAAAACTGCTTTTCATACGTGCATGTCAAAAATACAAGCTATACATTTATGAAAACCTCTACATGTCTAGAGTAAGTAGGAAAAAAAATTGGAAGTAAATCTTGTGTGTGGTGTGAGATATGAACATTTTACTAAACTCTACTTAGAGAGCGATGTTTCCCGAATGTGAAAAAGTAAAAATCATTTAAAAATATAAAGACTGATTTAAAAATTACCAATTTTTGCAGAAAACACTAGGAGATCCTGAATTTGATTTTCAATATTTTTTGGAATTTTTAGAGTACCACACAGTCATAAATTAGAAGAGGGAATTCATGAAAAAATCGATTACTTCGCGGAACAATTTCTACCTACTTGCCGAACCATCAAATTAAAGTGATTTCAATGTTTTGAGCTCCTAATGGACTCTATCCTTGACCTAAAGCTGAATACATCGTATTATCATAACAAAAGGCCTTTTAATGCACCATGCAACACCACAATTGATCTACAAGCAAAGAGACAAGGCAAATTGTTCAAACTCCACTTTCCAACTAAAGATCGGTGCATGCAATGCTCCCTTAATTAATTTCCTCCTTTAAATAGGAACGTAGGCTCTAGTTATAGACAGATCTTAAACAATTTCAACAAGGAGGGACAGATCGAATGCTACGAAGGGGGAATTTCTTACTTGGTTGTACAATTTCCGACTTCACATAGAGAACTTTGGACTTTTCAGCTGCTAGTGACTTGATTAGAGGGCTACGAAACTGCTGCTAGAGATGATTAAATATACACAGACAGAGAGTGTTGGAAGCTCTCGGTAGAAAGTGTTGGAAAATCTGCATTTAAATGCAGTATAGAGAAGTTTCTCAATTTCGATTTTCGGTGAGTGAGAAATAGCTTCTCGAAGTTTGTTGCACAAAGTGGTGGAGATAATATATCTGTGAATTTGAAAGGAATTCTCCATTGATGACCATGATTGTGTAACCGCCATTATGGTGTTGAATGACATTGATTATGATTGTGTAACCGCCATGTCCACGATTATGATGATTGAATGACATTTAATCCTCCAAGGTGGTGTAGTCCCTATAAATAGGTGTTGGTAGAAATCATTTTATACACACTACAAGCATTATCCATCTCATCATCTAGCATTAGTTCTAAGTTCAAAGCTTGATCCTCACCATTCGTCTAGTTCGCCGGAGCTTGTTGTATTGCGGTGCTGCCTACAATAAGATGAAAGTCGTTTTATCTTTGGGGAGATCACGCCAACACCGAGAGCACTACCGGCGCGTTTATCTCTTGCGGCTAGAGAGCCTTCTCGACTCGGCTTTATATTTGGTTCTTGTTTATTTCTTGTTTAAAGTTGTAATATTCCATTTCCATTTCATGGGTTTTTTGTGTTTCGGCAGATTATACGAATTATTATTTTGTAACAAGTGCAAGAGATAAACCGACCTTGTTGCCGGGAACAAAAACCGAAACTCAGACTTACCTTAGCTTGGAAATGGCGTCTTCATCCGCTGCATCATCCTCCACCGGAGTCCCTTTTCCCGCGGTCACTTCCGTCGGCATCTCCGCTGCCGGATTTGGTGGACCACCTCCATTTTCATTTGTGGCCTCTTCAACATCAAGTGCTACATTGCCATTATCCAACATGGCCGCCTTCTCCACCTTGGCCGCCATGTCGTCTGCAACAAATGACCGTATCTTGAATAACCTTCGTGAGGCTACAAATGTCATTATGTCGTCTTCGGCGACACCGTTTATCCCTTTTGGGACGTTGAACCACCTTGGAGGGGTGGGGGGCTCGACCCCAACTTTGCCGGCATCGTTGCACTCTTCAGGAGCATTGTCCGCCGCCGAAAAGCTACCACAATTTGGTGGAGCCGACTTCAAACGTTGGCAACAAAAGATGTTGTTTTACTTAACAACATTAGGGTTTGGAAACATTCTCAAGGAAGATGGTCCCTCACCTCCAAGTGCAAATGAGGAGAACATGCAAGTCTCCATTGCCTACGAAAATTGGCGTACTTCAGACTATTTGTGTAAAAACTTTTTGTTAAGTGGTCTAGTAGATAGTTTGTATAGTGTATATCCAAACATGAAGACCTCAAAAGAAATATGGAAGACACTAGACAATAAATATTGTACTGATGATGCAGGTACAAAGAAATTTATTGTAGCCCGATTTCTGGACTACAAGATGGTGGATTCCCGACCCATCATGGACCAAGTGCAAGAATTCCAACTAATTATACACGAGGTTCATGCTGAAGGGATGCTATTGCCCGATGCTTTTTACCGTGGCAGCCATGATCGAGAAGCTCCCTCCAAGTTGGAAGGACTTCAAAAGCTACCTCAAGCACAAGCGAAAGAAGATGTCGCTTGAAGACTTGACTGTAAAGCTTCGCATTGAGGCTGATGTCCGAGTTCAAGACGTAAAGTCCAAAGCCCCGATGGACCCAAGGGTCAACTTGTTGGAGAAAGGTGGTGACTCTAACAAGCGAGGGTGTCCCAACGGCAAAGACCATACAAAAGGTAAAGGTCAAACTAGAAGGTTTGACGGAGATTGCTACAATTGTGGCAAAGCGGGTCACATGTCTAAGGACTGTCGAAAGCCCAAGAAGAAGAAGGCGGGACAAGCCAACTTGATGGAAAATGACCTCACTTTAGAGGACCTAGCGGCTGTGATCATGGAAGAGGCGAATATTGTCGAGAATCCCGATCTTTGGTTCGTCGACACTGCTGCAACCGCACATGTGTGTGGTGATAGAAGCCGCTTCAAGAAATACCGTCCCTGTTAAGGGAGGAAGCTGAACATGGGGAACCAAGCATCTTCCGACGTGGTTGGAGTTGGAACCGTCGTGCTGAGGATAACTTCCGGTAAAGAATTAATTTTGAATGAAGTGCTTCATGTTCTGGATATCCGAAAGAACCTTGTGTCGGGTTTCGCACTAGTCAAACGTGGTTTTAGACTAGTGTTTGAAGCTGATAAGTTTATCTTATCTAAGTTTGGTGTATTTCTTGGTAAGGGGTATCTTACCGATGAGCTTTTTAAGCTCAATGTAGCGGCACTTCGCCAAGTGCCTAAGAATGAAGGAATTATAATAATGCTTCTACTTCTTCTTACTTGACCGAGTGCTCCGATTTATGGCATTGTAGATTAGGACATGTTAATCTAAATGCGATAAAACGTCTAGCTAATCTCGATTTACTAAGGGTAAATAAGTTTAATGAAAATAAAAGACGCGAAGTATGTGTAGAAGGAAAAATGGTTTAACCGTCATTTCATTCGTTAGAAAGGAGCACTAAGCCTCTTGAACTTATTCACACATATGTGTGTGATTTGAAATTTGTGCAAACAAGAGGTGGTAAAAAGTATTTCATCACGTTTATTGATGATTGCACACGTTATTGTTGTCTTTATCTTCTAAGAAGTAAAGATGAGGCAATTGAAGTTTTTAAAAATTGCAAAGTGGAAGCCGAAAATTAATTAGATTGTCGGATTAAAAATGTTCGAAGGGATAGAGGGGAGAATATGTAGCTCCATTTGAATAGTGGTGTAAATCAAGTGGTATTATTCATCAAACCACCGCCCCCTATTCGCCACAATCTAACGGCGTTGCTTGAAAGGAAAAATCGAACACTTAAGGAGATGATGAATGCCTTGTTAATTAGTTCGGGGCTACCCGAAAATGTGGGGGGAAGTCGTTTTTTTAATAGCTAACTACTTACTGAACAAGATTCCCCTTAAAGGTAAGGATATAACTCCTTACGAGATGTGGAAAGGAAGGAAACCTTCCTACAAATACCTTAAAGTGTCGGGGTGTTTGGCTAAGGTAGAAGTGCCTCTACCTAAGCAAGTTACAATTAGACCTAAGACCGTCGATTGGATCTTTATCAGATATGCTTTGAATAAGTCGGAAGTTCCCGATATGAATGTGAGAACAACTATTGAATCAAGGAATGCTATTTTCTTTGAGAATATTTATCCATGTAAGGATAAGGTTGAATCTAGCTCTAATGCTAGAACGAGAGATGAAGCTACTAGTACTAAGCTTGGAGGGGTTGAACCAGTTTCACGGAAACGACCTGGTTCTGACCTAGAAGCTCTTGAACCGAGACGTAGCACGAGAGCAAGAATTGCTACGGACTTTGGTCTGGACTATGTGGTGTTCCTCTTACATGAGGAACCAAGGTCTGTTAATGAAGCTCTTACGAGACCTGATGGACCATTTTGGAAAAAAGCTGTCCAAAGTGAGATTGATTCCATTATGCAAAATCATACGTGGGTGTTAGCAGATTTCCCAGAAGGTTGTAAGCTCTTAGGATGTAAATGGATCCTAAAAAAAATATAAGGCTGATGGGTCAATTCATAAATATAAGACCCGTTTAGTTGTAAAGGGTTTTAAGCAAAGGGAAGGGTACGGTTTTTTCGATACCTATACGCCTGTCACGAGAATAACTTCAATTCACGTGCTGCTTTCGATTGCTACTTTGCACAATCTTGAAATTCACCAAATGGATGTGAAGACTACTTTTCTAAATGGAGATTTAGAAGAGGAAATTTATTTGGAACAACCTGAAGGTTTTGTGGTACCTGGTCAAGAAAGAAAGGTATGCAAGTTGGTTAAGTCCATATATGGATTAAAACAAGCCCCTTTACAATGGCATTTGAAGTTTGACGAAGTTATGATGTCAAACGGATTCAAGATAAATGAGTGTGATAAATGTGTTTACATAAAGGATACGAATAATGATTTTGTTATTGTATGTCTTTATGTTGATGATATGCTTATTATAGGACGTAACAATCAAGTGATTAATGAAACCAAACGCATGTTGAAAAGAAATTTCGACATGAAGGACATGGGAGTGGCTGATGTTATTCTTGGAATAAAAATCCAAAGAACTCCCGAGGGAATTATTCTATCACGGTCTCATTATATTGAGAAAGTGCTCAAGAAGTTCAATAAGTATGATGGTTTGCCGGCAAAGACTCCTCTAGAAGTTAATGTTCACTTGAGCAAGCATAGGGGTGATCCTGTTGCTCAAGAGGATTATGCTAGAGTTATTGGTTGTCTTATGTACATCACGAATTGTACGAGGCCCGATCTAGCATGTCCGGTGAACAAACTGAGTCGCTATACGAGTAATCCAAGTAGAGAGCATTGGAAATCTCTTGTAAGAGTTCTGAGGTATTTGAAATACACTCTTAACTTTGGGCTGCACTACTCGAGACATCCCCCAGTACTTGAAGAGTACTGTGATGCGAATTGGATATCCGACACTAAAGACTCGTTGTCTACTAGTGGTTATGTGTTCACTATAGGGGGAGGAGTTGTGTCGTGGGATTCCACAAAACAGACGTGCATAGCCCGATCCACCATGGAATCTGAATTTATTGCTTTAGATACGTAATTTTCTTGAAGATATTCCATGTTGGACGAAACCCGTACCACCTGTGATGATTCACTGTGATAGCCAAGCGGCTATTGGTAGGGCCAAGAGTGGGTTGTATAATGGTAAGTCGAGACATATTCATCGTCGACATAATACCGTAAGACATTTGATCACGAGTGGGGTTATCTCTGTAGATATTGGGTTATGAGTCAGTAGATGATATTCAGCAGTTAGTGGGTTAAAATAATATTGGGGGAAATCGTAGTAGCACTATGGAATTGAAGATTCCAAAACCCAGCTGATATCAGTAGTGTGGTGTCAATAGGATTAGCTGATGTATAGGCTAGACTGTCTTTGTTTTGATTATCCTTGTGTCTATGTCATGTACGGGGTAAAATGTTGGATTGATCTTCTGTCGAAGTTACTTTCCAGAACCCCACGTCATCAGTGTAAGAGCCTGCGTTCTTGAGTCATCAGCTTATCTTCGCCTCAGTAGAAGACATCTCATCAACTGACAGACATCAGCAGAAGAACTCTATGCAAGCTCGGTACCTTCGCAGTCATCAGCGACCACACTCAAGAGAATATCTCTTGTCAGCCGACTCAGACGAAGAAGACAGAGACTGTTTCAAGTCTACTGTATTCGACAGGAAACGACCCAGCTGTTAAAGTCTTTTCGAAAGTCAGCAGAAGACCCTACGAGGATTAGGGAGAGTCAACTCCGATGTCTGACACAATCTCACCTACCACAAACCTCGACCAATGAGAAGCCGTCAACGCGATATCTGCTCTGACCAACTAAAGCTGCTCTCATGTACAGTATCAACAACTCTGCTTTGCAACAATTCGAATTTATGGTCGTTTTCTTTGGAAGGTTGTGACATGTGGCATCGTCGTCTCCAACAGACATATGCCTGTTTCACGACTATAAATAGAGAAGAAAATCCGAGCTTCACGCATGGGATATCAAGGGAAAACGTTCAAAGCTTTCAAGCAACTCTAGCGCATTCAAGATCAATCCAACGAAGAACTTGCCCAATAGAATATCATTAGTTCTTCTCTATAAAGTTCTTTAGATCCCTCTTCTCTAGCTAAGCTCATTGCCATATCTACAGCTTAGAAATTCGAAGGAGTTCACTTTTAGTGATTGTTCTTACTGTAAGAACTCCTTCCTAGTTGGAGATTATCCCCTCCCCTTCAAACCTAAAGTCGCTAAGGACTATAACTTAGAAGGTTCTGTCCAGTGCACAGATTCCTTGCTGAGGCTTGCTCAGATAAATCAACAAGACCTCCTGTTCAGCAGGACCGTGGACGTAGGATCTTGCGTATCCGAACCACGTTAAAAATTGCTTGTGTAATTTACGGTTTTACTGCATAGCTTGCAACTGATCACAAAATCATATTCTGCATAAAATGTATTTTTCAAAGCGCACTAGCCAAAATAATTTAACTTGCGAAATCACGTTTTCAAACTGAGACAAATCTCCGGGCCCCACACTCTTATCCGCACGACGTCTCCGACTGAGTTTCAAGTACTGACAAAAGTCAGTAGGAGAGCTCAGTAGTTGGCACACTTCTGACCCGCGATCGAAGGTTACTATTTGGCACTGTTCATCAGTTGCAACCTACAGCTCAGCTGTCCTTCGCATTTGAGAAAAGAAACTGTGCTCAGGTGTATTCAACCCCCCCCTCTACACCTGACTATCGTCTCCGGACCAACAGTAGACTATGTAAAGTCTATAGATATCCTAGCGGATCCGCTTACTAAAAGTTTGCATCGAGATCAAATGTATAAACTGCTAGAGGGAATGGGAGTAAAATTCACAACTTAAGATAATTATAGTGGTAACCCAACCTTGTAGAGTGGAGATCCCATAAACTTGGTTCAATTGGAAAACTAAGCTATAAGAGTCTGTTTGTGTAACAACACTCGAAAAATTATTCCTTGGAAAGAGCAGTAAAGTGTTGCTGACCTGTTATGTGGTGAGGTTAAGTCATAGACTTTTAATGATTCTTGGATACCTCGAGGAGGTGGAGTATGGCAGGATACTCGTGTAAGAATCACCTGTGTAAGTGAGAAGTGAGGGCCGCTTCTATTCGATACTTATGAATCCAAAGAGGTTGTCCATGGCCAGAAATGGACACAAACGTGAGAACGGACGAAGGTTGAGACTTTATAGAGTTAGTGTTATTGTCTCGGTATACACGATGGAGGAATAGTTCAAAACCTTGTGTTCACTAGTCCGCCGGTATACTCGATCGCACTAACTAAGGATGGTTCAAGGTCACAAGCCACCTATCCTGATGCTTTATTGTCTCTTGAGGACTGAGCTTAGTGTCTGCATGCATGCATTTAGGCTATTTCCACTCATGTGGGGGATTGTTGTAAAATCTGCATTTAAATGCAGTATAGAGGAGTTTCTCAATTCCGATTTTTGGTGAGTAAGAAATAGCTTCTCGAAGTTTGTTACACAAAGAGGTGGAGATAATATATCTTTGAATTTGAAAGGAATTCTCCATTGATGGCCATGATTGTCTCCATTGATGGCCATGATTGTGTAACCGCCATTATAGTGTTGAATGACATTGATTATGATTGTGTAACTGCCATGTCCATAATTATGGTGATTGAATGACATTGATTATGATTGTGTAACCGCCATGTCCATGATTATGGTGATTGAATGACATTTAATCCTCCAAGGTGGTGTAGTCCCTATAAATAGGTGTTGGTAGAAAATCATTTCATACACACTACAAGCATTATCCATCTCATTATCTAGCATTAGTTCTAAATTCAAAGGTTGGTCCTCACATTCGTCTAGTTCGCCGGAGCTTGTTGTATTGCGGTGCTGCCTATAATAAGACGAAATCCGTTTCATCTTTGGGGAGATCACGCCAACACCGAGAGCACTACCGGTGCGTTTATCTCTTGCGGATAGAGAGCCTTCTCGACTCGGCTTTATATTTGGTTCTTGTTTACTTCTTGTTTAAAGTTGTAATATTCCATTTCCATTTCACGGGTTTTTTGTGTTTCGGCAGATTATACGAATTATTATTTTGTAACATAAAGTAGTGGAATTAGAAGAAATGTGCTAGAGAGACTAATGATGTTTTTGGGTGGTGAAGAACATGAGGAAGTACTAGTAATGGTGGATAGCGTGTATTTAGCTTGGTCAAGGAGGAGAGCTAATACTTGTGCATGTGAGCCAAGTATGCCGGCATGCAAATCTCAATTCCACTAACACACCTAATATTGATGTTATGGATGGCTATATTTGACATGTCTAAGCCCAACAATCACACGTATGGTTTCCTCTATATGTAGTAAGGTATGAGCTTAGTTTAGTGTCCTTTAAAACATATGCTACTTTAAAACATGTAATGGTGCTTACTTGTAGCATGATATGAAATCATGCAGTAATAGCTTAAACTAGTTTAGTGGTGTAATGCAACATGACTATCAAAACTACTCTAATTGAAATTTCTTTATACTTACGAATTTTGTTTAAACTCGTTCCCGAAACTAGAAGTTCTCGATGCAATTTACTACGTCATTAAGATATATATGTGAATTTTCTAGAATTTATCCCTATAATTTTTAAAGAATAACTCTATATACTAAATACAAAACAAAATACGGGTTATTACATTGGTCCTGTAATGTTGTCCTAAATCAATTTTTATCCCGTAGCGGTGTCTCGATCACTTTTGGTCTCGTAATTTTACAAATTATCCATTTTTATCATCTCGTCGGAGAGTGAGATACATTAGTCGTTTTCCGTTGTCGAAGATATTTACGGCCACTTCCGCATGTGAAGCAAAATCTAAAAAAACATTTTTAGTCCTGTAATGTTGGCTAATAATCAATTTTGGTCCTGTAATGTAGCATACAAATGATTTTGGTCATATAATATTATTTTATTATCGATTGCGGTCATGTAATATGCTTATAATTGATTTCAGTCGTGTAACACGACTTTAGTTCATTTTTTATTCTATAATTTGACATGTTTTTTAGGTCATTTTAGGCACTACGACATTAATTTTAAACTTTTATGTTATTAGTGAAATAAATTATATTTTCATAATTTTATGACGTGGTTTACAAAATTAATACAACAATTATTTGTTAACAAACAGAACGAAAATAAAAACATGGAACGTTATAAAAGTCATTTTAGACTTCGCATCTTCATCGTTGAGTTGGAACTTGAAACAAATGGATCGGAGTGGAACGAAGAGCTACGTGTCCCCGGGTGGATGACAAATGATTTAAATTCGAACTTATCGTCTATGCTTCGCTTTCAAGTTTTAATTATTAGATAGTGGTTTACTATTGTTGGATAAGTATGGGATTATTAGATAGTGGTTTACTATTGTTGGATAAGTATGGGATTAATATTGATATATTTAAATCATTACAATTCTTAATTGATTTCATTAGTATTCCGAATAAGAGCAGTACGGATGTGATCAGCACGGAGGAATGGGTATACAAATGTGGTATTTGGGACTTAATCAATACCTTAAAAGCACTCTACATTGTCCACTAAATTATATATATACGGAGAGTTTAATTAGGAACATCCTTAAGTAAGAAATAGAAATATTTATCTGCCTTTATATCTTGGAAATAAATGACACAAATTGATTTTTGTATTATTATTCGCAAAATGCACAATTCAGTAATAAAATATGCTCTAATGTTATATTGATAAAATATTATTATTTAAGAAAAAATCTAGCCAAAAACTTCTAAATCCTTGTATTTATTTTCTTGCAATGTGTTAACCCTCCCCACAATATAACAAAAACCGCAGCCCGTTCCATATTTTTTTCCTCTTCATCTCGTTGATCGGATTTCTTCAAATTTGATGTTATTCTGAGCTTTTAATTGACGAATCGGTGAGTGATTTTTTCTTTTGATATGTTTTCTTCTAGATTTATTTGAATTGCTTAATTTGTCCGAATCTGATGTGATTCAATTTGATTGGTTTTTTCAAAACTGCGAGTTCTTCAATTTAACGTAATTCGAGAACGTGCATAGGTGCTTCCTTCCGTTCTGAGCTGCTTCAGATTTGGATGTGTGTGTTGTTGATTATTTTAATTTAGAAGTACACAATTTCCACAATTTTGGAAAATAAAAAAAGCAATTACAAGGGAAAATATGCATAATTACTACGAAAAATATACACAGTTACTGGGGAATGCACAAGTAATATAAAAAAAATGCATAATTAATGGGAAAAATATAGACAAGTAACAGGGGAAAAATATGCCAAGTAATAGGGAAAGTATGCACACTTAACAAGAAATGAAGTAAAGATGAAACTATTAACGAAGATTTGGGACGAGACCTATAGAAACTATGCAAAATTAACCATTATTCTCGTAAAATTTGGAATAGAATTAGTGATATTAAAACGTGGAAGAGAATTAACGAAAATGTCGGTTACAACAAAAGGAAAGAAGATTAAAAAAAATTAATTGATTGTACAAGATTACAAAAATAACTTTAGTGCAAACTTTTAACCTTAAAGATGCATTTCAGGATTTTAAGTGATGACCAGATCTGGAGCGTCCAGTAACTTGATCCAACGGTGATGTTATGTTCTTAGTTCCCACTATAAAGATTGTTCTTATATGATCTCTCATTTATAGAGTAGAACCTCTATAATTTAATACTCATTAAATTAATAATCTCTCCAACCTAATATTTTTCTCCGGTCCCGACTCTGGTCAGTTTAAAAAATCATCAAATTCGATAAGATAATAATTTAAAAAAAACTCCTATAAAAATACATGGTCCCGTCAATGTCATAAATTAATATTCTAACATTTAAAGTTACCAATAACACTACAAATTTGTAAAATATGATTCCAATGTTGCTTGTTTTTTTTCTTAATTGTTGGTACCGTGAGTGAGTTCGGGTGTAGAGGGGGGGTTTAGCTATAGGTTCGTGTCGGTCGCTTGGATACTAGAAGCTTATGTCGGTTCAGCTTGGTTCCTTTTGAGCTGTATGTAGTCTTTCGCCGGAGATAACTCGGTTGATTCTTGCGGAAGACTTAGTCGTTAATTTCGCTCGTTTTCGCGCTCTCTTGTGTTCTAGGCGTCGCGTATTTGTGTGTTAATGTACTTCAAATCTTGAATGATCCCTCTATTTATAGAGTGGAGAGAAGAATAGATCCGTTGGAGACGATCTTCTTCTTTTTCCTCTTTTGTGGTAGCAAACGGCTCTTTTGTGTAGGTAACAGTGTACTTTCCCACCTTTTACGGAAATATGTTGACTGTAGCTTTAGCAGGTGAGACGACACGTGTACGCTTGTCATTTGTCGAGGTGGATGTGGTGGTTGAGACGGAACAAACTTCGAGGCAACTGAAGTTGACTTCTCTCTTCCTCGTACTTGAATACACTGATAGCTTATCAAAAGATTCAGACAGGTTCGAAGAGGCGTCGGGCCGATCTTGAGTCCGATTTTGTATTCGGTAGATAGACAGTGAGAAGGGTCTACGAAAATCAGCTACGAGTCCAATGAACTACTCTGCCGAGTTCGGTTCAACCGACTCTCTCGATATCTGGTCTCGCTGAGTCCAGATATTCACCGAGTCTTCTACACCGGTGCTGAGGCCGATGAGCTGCGGCGCCTTAACCGAGAAAGGAATGTCTACCGAGTCCGAAACCTCGGAGACAAATACGAATACAAAGGAATGGTTCACCAATCGGATAGGGTTTTGGGATCTTCAAATCTTCTCAATAGTCAGAGCACGAGGCTACTGAGCGTGATTCAGTATAGAAGATAGAATCATTTCCCACAAGTATGATCATGCTGAGGATTGAATCATCACCCAACAATTTTCCCCTATTTGATGATGCCAAAACCTATCATCTATGTCCTATCAACTATGCTAAACACTAACTTACTCGAAACGAGGCTCCTTACAAATATTACAAGTAGGATCGGTGGAGTTGTGCGGTAAGTGCTAGACTCACGAGGGAGACAGAGCAGAACAATTTCCCCCTTTACAATAATTTCCCCCATGCAACAATTTCCCCCAAAGAGAAATAGTAACTCAAAGTCTAGTCTATCAGAGATCTAACCGAGCAAAAACTGACAAGTAAATAAACAAAGTGTGTGTGTGTCAAGTAATCACTTGATGATTACGAGTGTTAAAGCATAAAGCAAACACGGCTATTTAGACAACAAGTAGTTGTCAGAGCCAAAAGAAGATTTGTATATATGTAAGAGAAATTCGAAGATGATACAATCTTGCTATGCTAAGAGAATGAGCTAAAGTTCTAAGGAGGAGGGCCACTGAACTTCTTGATTCTGTCCATGAACTCTTGAGTCTGATCTTCAGGGAGCGGCACTCCATACATCCTGTATGTGATCTTCCTTAGCTTTAGAAATTCTGCAAAATCAGCAGGCTCATCTTCAGCAAGTTCTTTCTTCGCTGCGGCATGCTTCACTTCCGCTTCAATCGTACCAAAGTGTACTGAGTCATCCTGTCTTCTCGATGGAGGTATGATTACTGGTCCCGGACACCGACTTCTATACCTTCGGATATGGCTTTGTCGAGGTATGGGTAGAGTTCGGGTTCGATGGCGAACACCCATTCCATGTAAGCTTCAATCCTTGTCTGTTGGACCGAACCTCCAGAAATAGTTCCTCTTGATGAACTCAATTTTCGCATTTTTCCATCTTTGATTGAGCTGAGCTAGTATCCATTCATCTGTTCTTGGCCATCTTTGAAATTTCAGGTCAGCTGGCTTCCTGAATTTCCTGTGTCTGTATAGAATATCAGCTTTAGAAGGCACTCTCAGCCTGACCTCCTCTTCAGTCCTTTTCATCAGAGCTTCAAGGTCTGCCTTCCAAATTCTATCTCTGGCAGCCTGAATCTGTCTTGCCTCCTCGCCTCTGTATAGATATCTGTTCATCAGATCAAATATGGCTTCGTTTTCATCTCCTTGTGTATCAGTGGCTTGCTGAGGGGCTTCTTCGATTCGGCGAGGGTACTAGATCTAGATTTGGACGTACCACCTTTTCGGACTACTTTCTTACGTTGCTGCTCCTTTTCCTTTCCTCTCGTCCTCTTCATCTCGTTATGATGAGCTTTCTCGGAGGCGGTCTAGCGGTTTTTCTTTCCTCCTCTCGGATGGGGCTTTAGTATTTCCTTTAGCGAGGCTTAGACTTTGGCTTGTTAGGCTTTCCGGCCTCTGCAATTTCTCCGCGCCGTCTCTCATCCGCAGCCTATTTGGGCTTCCTCCTCGGCGAGATATGTACCTTAATCGCTTTCTTTGGAGGGGTTGGAATTTTAAGCTTTTGTTTGCCCTTGCCTTCTTGAACCGGTGGTGTAAGAGGAGCCTCTTCTTCTTACGAGTCCTCCACCGCTCAGTTCGGCAATACTCAGCAACCTCCTTAATAATGTCTTTGGGAGTGCGGGTTGCTCGAGTAGTTTGTTTGGGGTCTTGAGCCACTTGGGCCGGTTTCACGTTGTGCTCGCAGCCCGAAACACCACCGGGCCTTACCCCGAGTGCGAGTCCGAGTTTTACGAGACCGAGTTTTGCTAATGTCGGCAATAGATTTCTTCTTCTCGGTCCCCTTCTTTCCTTGTATGCTGTCCCCTTCGGTAGTCTAGAAGGTTTAGTGGGAGTCGGCTTCTCGGTACTCTTTTTCTTTCCTTCACTTCCTTCACTTTCTTTCTCGGTACCCTTCTTCTTTCCTTCCCCCTTTTTGGCATCATCAAGTACAGCCTGGGGTTGGGATGAGTACCTTCTGCTCTAGCTTCTAATAAACAAGTGGACAAGACGTCCGAGTGTTATGCACTTTCTCCAATGCTAGATGCAGCTCGTTCCTCTCGAGATATGAGTGTGTCCTTGTATCTTTGTATGAGAGAGAACGGCTTCGACTTCGGTTCGGCTAGTTTCTCACCGATCTTGTCCTCCACGACCGGTTGAATGAGGTCTAGTCTGATTCTCCGTGGCACGGGCTTGCTCGGTGAATGACTCGGTATGAGCGGACAAGGCGTTTTGAAATTGTTCAAGGAGCTTGGCTCGTCCCTCCTGAATTGTCCTTAGTGAGTGCCGAAACCGTTGTTCTTCTTTGGGCGATGCTTCGAGATATGAGAGCGGAGACATCGGGGGCGGCGATGTAGAGATCTTTGGATTTCAGCCCCACGAGCTCGAGTTGGTGGCCAATGCGGGACTTCTTCCACACCTTGTGGAGTGCCTTCGCCCGATTCTCGATTTTTAACTCCTTGTGCGGTTAGAGCTTTGGCAACCGAACGGGATTTCTTAGCGAGATGGGGCGGGCTGCCTCGTATGTCGACTTGAGCGGGAGGGCCGAGCGAGGCTCGCCGAGGACGAGACACCGGCCGAAGGCTTCTCGAGGCCCAAGGATACTCGGTGGTGCTTGCTTCTTCGGTATGGGTATCCTTGTCCCGTGGATGTCCCTCATCGAGGCTTTCCGAGCACGAATCTCGGGGGTGGGTCTCGACCGTCGTGGTCGGACCCATCGTCGAGCGGCGAGCCATCGCTTGGCATCGATCGGCAATGATTGCAAGCATGGCTGCCCTTAGATTCTCCATCGTATTGAGGTTCTCGGGCTCCGAATAGCCTTATCTCCTCACGCGATCTCGGTTCTTCCAAGTGTAGGCTGGCGACGGGAGTAGTGTAGAACAAGGCGTTGAAGGCGAGGCCACTCCCGAAAGCGTAGGATCATATGGAGCCTTGCTTGACTTGGCTAGGATGAGCAAATGCGAATGGTCGGCAAGCTCTCAGAATGAACCTGGATGATCTCTCGGGAAGCTCTAGAGACAATAACTTGCTACTTCCATCCCGAGAGTCTCTTACGCAGACGCGGGAATCGACTCGATATCAACGAAGTCAGTCTCAGGGTCAGCAGGTGGTAGACTGCTGAGCGGAGGCACAGAGAGAGGGCTATCCAGACGTTGGACTTCTTCGCTTTGGGCTTCAGTAGCCTCTCCCTGTTCCTCTTGAACTTGTTCCTCAGTGGAGACGGCTTTCTCCACTGACTTGGTCTTCTCAGATGAGGAAGACTCATCTACCAACTGTAGTGGCTGAATAGGAGTTGGTTCAGTAGCCACTTCAGTAGTAGTCTCTGGTTCAGCAGGTGTATCCGGTATGGCCTTCCTCAGCCTCTTGGCTGGTGCCTTAGGTGATTTTGCCGGAGGTGTCCTTTTCTTAGGAGTCGCTGCTGAGGCTTAGATGGCTGAGCTTCTGCGGCCGGTCTCCGAACCAATCGTTGCGGGGCTACGGACTTGTTGTGAAAGCGGATTTTCTTCACATTAAAATATTCCTTGCCGTCATATGTGATCTGCTCAGCCTCGCAGAAATCCTCGATCATGACTGACAATTTAAGTCCGTAGAGAAGCTTTCCTTTTGCGGTCAGTGTTCGCGTAGCTTTGTCGAACTTGGTTGCCCTGAGCCGTATATTCGCGAACAAAGAAGTCGGTCCATTGACTTTCACGCGGATCATAAATCGCCATCATCATATGGATCTTGGGTCGGGAGACTGATCGAAAAGAGCCGGCTGGCTCGTCAGCAGTGAGTGACGATGTACGCCGGTGCTGCGAGCTAGCGGTAGCATGGCATTCTTCGGAAATCTTTGCTACGAAAGTTGTGGGCTTGCCACGGGAAAACGGAGAGGTATGTGTCGACAGCGTCGTCATTGTACCCCAAGGTGCTGACACCTTGAGACGGGAGGTTGAAGCTCTTCTTCGGCGCTTGTTTAATAGACATACGCCCGGTATCCTCGATGCGTCGTCAATGGTGTTAATAGCGAACCTCGCGAGAATGTCTCCTCCAAGCGAGTCGGAGTTCGAGATATAGTTCCACCACTTGTCGAGGAAGGAAGAAGGTCGGCTTCCTCGATAGAAACTCCTCAAGTCCGGATTTCCTCAGATATGTGAAGATTTCGTCCATGTACTCGAGCTCGCACGCGTCGAACTCCATGGCCCGGTTCGCACCGGATACGGCCCTTGCTTAGGATTTCCTCTATCTTGTCGGGAGAACCGGACGGATAGACCAGCCATAGTACTGTTACAAGAAATGAATCGATCTGTTTCTTGGATAGAGCAGTGCTTTACAATGCGATACTGAAAAAAATATAATAAATACATTAACAGATATAAGCATACCAATAGATAAAATTCGAGATAAGATTGAGAATGAAGTTGCAAGTAAGGATTGCATATGCAGATCTCGGATTTTTCGAAATTTGAAAGTTATGAAGTATGCTAATGGCGGTTTCAAAGATATGATCGAATATATATATCAAATAGGAAGATGAACGGTTTTTGATCGAAGGCTGAATTTAAACTTGCTTTATGATATGGACGGTTAAGATTAGAAGTTAAAAATAGGCAATGATCACAAAAGGCGCCTAAGTCAAAGCTAGTTGTAAAATAGCCTAAGTAGTAACTGTGAAAAGACATGCATTAAATGCGTGCAGAGTTCAGCAAACTTATGTATGGAATGTCGTGCATTAAATGTGAGCCGTTAATAATAAAGACAAACCAAAAGATATTAATGTCATGCTTTGAATCTTTGTCATAAATGCAAAAATCTTGTTGTATTAAATTACTACTAGTAGAGATACGCAAACTCACATCGGTGAACATAGTAGTCGGTGATACCTCGTGTAGATGGTTTTACGTCTCTACGTCTTGAATGTATCGATGCGAGAGTGAACATTCCCCCTTACTTGAAATGCCTCTCTCCCGAAACCTCTTGCGGCCCGGGTCGGTAGGGTCCAACAGACCTAGCTCTACGAAAGTTCTCGAATGCGGATTCGGCTAGAGGCTTGGTCGGTATATCGGCCGTTGCTTGTCGGTATGGATCTTCTCCATCTTGATATCCTTTTTCTCGACATGGTCACGAATGAAGTGATGTCGATGTCCACGTGCTTGCATCTCGTGTGAAGTACGGGGTTACGAGTGATTGCAATAGCACTGTACTTGTCGTCAGGAAAATCGGCACTTCATTACGAATGACGTCATAGTCTCTCATTGCTTGTCTCGGCCAAAGGATCCGGGCGCAACAACTTCCGGCAGCCATGTATTCGGCTTCGGTAGTCGACGTGGCCACTGAGTGTTGTTTCTTTGAAAACCATGAGATCGGCTTGTTGCCCAGTAAGCGACATGTTCACGAAGTTGATTTTCGGTCTATTCTACATCTCGCATAGTCGGCATCGAATAACCAGTTAGTTCAATATTATCATCAGTGGATACCACAAACCCATGTCGGGTGTTCCTCGTAGATAGCGGAGAGTCTTCTTTCTTTGAGTCCATATGACTACGCTTGGGATTCGCCCCGAAATCGAGCACGGAACACCTACAACATAAGTTATGTCGGGACGAGTAGGCTTGTTAGATATAATAAAGAACCAATTATAGCACGTCGGTTTGGTCTCTTGATACTCCCTCTTTATCAAGATCTATCTTCATATTCGTGTTCATCGGGATCTTGATTGATTTGCCGGATGTGCAGCCGAATCTTTTGATGAGGTCTCGAGTGTATTTGCCTTGTTTGATGAACGTTCCCTTTTCGGATTGCTTGACTTGAAAACCAAGGAAGTAGTTCATTTCACCCATCATCGACATCTCGAACTTATCCTTCATCATCTTTTCAAATTGCTGACACATGATGACATTCTTTGATCCGAATATAATGTCATCCACGTAGATCTGCACAAGTAATAAGTCTTCTTCCGGTAGAATCTTTGAATAGAGTGCGGTCTCTTGTGCCTTTTTCGAAAACCTTTACGAAGAAGAAACTCGGGACAGGGTATCGTACCAAGCCACGGGTGCTTGTTTTAACCCGTATAGAGCCTTTCCGAGTCTATATACTTGATGTCCCTGCCGAAAGCCGGGCGGGTGTTCCACATAGACTTCTTCTTTCGGCCACGCCATTCGGGGAACGCGAGACTTCACATCTATTTGATAAACTCGAATCGTTGATGTGTTGCGTAGGCCGGGGAATAGTCGATTGCCTCCATCTTGCAACCGGAGCGAACGTCTCATCGAAATCTATCCCTTCGGCTTGACGGTAGCCTTTAGCCACGAGTCTTGCTTTGTTCCTTACTATAACGTTGTTTTCATCTCGCTTGTTTTTGAATACCCATTAAGTTCCAATAACATGTTGATGCCGGGTCTGTCTCACAAGCTCCCATACTTCGTTTCTCGTGAGCCGATTCGGCTCCTCTGCATAGCAATGATCCGATCGGCATCTTTCGGTGCATCCTCAATGGTGCCGAGGCTCTTCGGTAGACAAGAAGCGGGGAAAATAATGCGCTTTCTCCTTGACGAGAATGCGGATCTTGTCTTGACATTTGCTAAAGGATCTCCAATGATTAAATCAGCGGTGTGAGCATCGAGCCACGATCTACGATGTTTCAACTCTTCATACGAAACTTGTTCAACACGAGATAGTAGGTGAGTTAGGCATTTCGGTTGTACTATTCGAGATTGAAGTAATTCGGTAACAAGAGTATGGTCTGCGAGTCACCGGGTTCGGGGCATTCGGCTCGGGAACATTACTAGACGTTCCCCCCGAGGTGTTGCTCTCGGTAGTGTTGGTCTCGAGTTATCTCAACGGTTTCTTCATCGACCCGAGTTACACGGGGATTGATTACGTTCGGGAGAATCAATGCGTTCAGGCCTACTTGCTCGGCGGGTTGAGATTCGATAGATTTGTCTTCGGTTTCTTCGTCGAATCATCATCCCAACATAGTTGGATCTTTTCGATTTGTCTTTTAAGCTTAGATCCCGTAGGCGCTTCCTGATGTCCTCGAATTCGAATTTGAGTTATTGCTCCTGTCTTCGGTAGCAAACTCGTTAAAAACAACATGAGGGGCTTTCCTCCACGCAAAGAGTACGATAGTTGAATACTCCGAAAGCTTTGTTGACCCGAGAGTATCCTAAGAATACTCCACGATCGACTTGCTATCAAAAGTCTTTAGCTGATCCTTCCCATTATTGTGAATAAAGCATGAACGACCAAAAATATGGAAATAAGATAGAGAAGGCTTCTCGCCGTTCCATAGTTCATATGGTGTTCTCTTATCTTTGCTTTGTCGGTAGAGATCTATTCCGACTATAACATGCGATATCCGTTTCTTACGCCTGAATTTGGTTGGGAGTCCCGAGTGCGCGAGTAGAGTCCTAGCTGCCTCTTTTAGAGTTACGTTCTTTCGTTCGGCAACTCCATTCTGGCCGAGGTGTGCGTGCGGTGAAGTCTCATGCTCTATTCATACGCTGCGAGAACTCCTTTACCATGGAATTAAGGAACTCGGTTCCTGCATGCGAACGTATTTTTTTTGATCTTGGTGTTCTTCTCGACACCGAGCTTTTTCGAAGCGTTGGTAACTCTGTTTTGACGTCGAGACTTGTTGGCAATGAATATGACCCATGTGTAGCGCAAGTAGTCATCTATGACCACTAATGCATATTTTTACGCCTCGATCGTCACCTGGGGAGGCCGGACCGAACAAATCCATACGTAGCATTTGAAGGATTCCATCGTGGAAGGCGATGGAGCCGGAGGATTTTGATTCCTTGTTTGCTTTCCCTTCGGACATGCTTCACACCTGAGTGTCTTTCTTTGAATACTTCATTCGGCGGTCCCCTTGCTAGAGTGTCTCTTGCAAGCTTGTTGAGCGTCTTAAAGTTGAGATGGCTGAGTCTTACGTGCCATAGCCACCCCGTGCGGTTGTCATTCTTCGCTAATAAGCAAGCTTCGAGGTTCGGTGAGTTCTGTTAGCCACATATATGTTCTTTACTGCGCGAACGCGATAACACTTGTTTTCCTCTGTGGATTTATCAATAACATCACGAAACCGGCGTCAAATATCACTCTATTTGAGTTATCACAAAATTGACTAACGAGAGAGAAGATTATCTTTGAAATCCTTCAACATATGATACTCTTGGAACGTTAGCGGTTCAATCTTTGAGTGTTCCATATCCTTTGGTATAGCCTTTTGCATTGTCTTCGAACTCAATTATGGGTCCTTCTTCGGTGATATAATTCTTGATGAGCTCCTTTGGTATGTCGTGTGTCTTGAGCATCCATTGTCCACATACCATAGGTCTTTACGCACCCTGCAAAACAGAATTATATTCGGGTACCCTTTATTTTTGATTTTGGGTCCTTAGATGTTAGTTTTAGTAACCCAAATCTGTCTAACAACCACTGGTGGTTTCGGGACATTTTCTTTCCATTGGAGTCAACATATCGACCATTGGGTGGTCACGGTGACTTCTCGGGCTTCGAGGTTCGGGAGTCCCGATCTTCGAGTTGGTGGGCTGCTGACCTTTGCCTTACGTGCGACCTTTTTCTTCTTCGACTTTTGGAGCCTCTTCGAACTATAGGTTCATAATAATATGATCCATCTTGGCGAGGATGCGTCGGCTTCGGAGGTCCATGCCGATGCGCCAAGTTTGATTTCTTTGGTTCCCCCCCTTGGCTGAACTAGGGTTTCTTGGCATTGATCTTCTTGTCGGGAATGTTGATGTGTGGGATGAGGTGCTTTCATCTTCTTGTTTGTTCTTTGCTAGGGGGTTCGGTATATACTGCGTTGATAGTCTCCCCTCGAACAAATCTATCGGCAAGCCGTGCCCGAGTGTGCTTGGGGCGGATGAGGAAGCTCCTAGGCGAATCCAAGTCCTTCCTTGCGGTGCTTTGGCTTATTGCTTGCTAGCATAGCCTCCAATTTCTTCTCTGCGCCCATATACCTCTCGGTCATCGGGTTCCTCCAAACATCCTCACTTTTCTTCGGTGCGTCGTGCTCGGTCCGAAGTCACGATAGTTCTTGCTTGATGAGCTCGGTTCGAGTATCTTTACGAGTCAAGTCATTGGTCAAGGCGAAATCCGATCTTCTTGATCTTTGAGACTTGGCCATCGAGAGAGTTTATCTCCTCCACGAGTCTCAACACAAGTCCTTCGGCCTCGGTAACAACTGACTCTCCCGAGAAAGTCTACGATTCTCCACTTTCGGGGTATCCAACTCCTGAAGAGTCTTACTTGAGCTGAGACTCATCCGAATTTGTTCATCTAGTAGATCTTCATATGCGGTCGAGATGTCCAAATTCCTATCCGCACTTGAAATAGTGTCGTGTGTGCGGTGTGAAGAGGAGTTAAGCGGTTCATGAGAATTTACCTCATCCTCTTCGCTTTGCCATCATGCACATTTCGGTTGAATCATCCGCTTCATGCTCTAAGGCCATGAAGGTTGCTTCATCGTCGAGATGAATCCATAAAGGAGTCGATCTCTTCCGAGTCGTCCGAGATTTCGCCGACTATGTAGGATTGTCTTTTACGGGGCGAATTTCTCTCTCCTTGCCTTGCGTCTTTGCGCGTTCGGCACTGCGAGTTCGGGGACAATCATGCGATAATGTCCCGGCTCCTTGCGGTTGTAGCAAGTGATGACTTTTTCTTCTTTGGTTGCACTATCCCTTGAGGGTCTTTGAGTCATCTTTCTTTACGCATTCGAAGATTGAGTATCGGGAGCGCGTTTAGGTGTATATTCGACTTACCTTTTGTATCTCGGTATGCTTTGGTCGAGTTTTCTACGCCTTTCTTTCTCCTTCGATACTTCAGCTGCGACGGCGCGTACCGAGCTAGACTTCCTTCTTGTAGGTCGGTAAGTGAAGGCTCGGTCTTACTAGTCGTCTTGCTCGTAGCGGGAGATGTTGTCTTGTTGTAGCTTTGAAAGCATGGTCGATCTTCGTATCGGCTTCGGCTCTCGGCTTTCTTTGAGGTCCGTCGAGCTCATACTCCTCTGCTGTAATTACGAAAAGATATGGTCGGGGAGACACAACATCTAAATCGAGAATGTCGCAATAAAGTGGCAAAAGGTGTCCGGTGTCCGTCAGACGGTGCCCTCGGAATCTTGATTCATCTCTCGATTCTTCGAATGTCTTTCCCGGCCCGTTGATAGAATTCATCCGATTGGTAAATCGGCGTTTAGATCTTCGATTTTGTGCCGGGCGTGAGAGACAAGCTTTCCGGCTTTTGGAGTTCCGGCGCTAATTTGTTGGCTTTAATATTACGAGTCCCTCGACTCGGTAGCGCAAGAGCATCCCGAGTTCTTTAGCGATCTTGCATTCCCGAACCACTGCCCAGATAAGAATCACTAAGGGTGGTTAGTATAGCATTCTCGGCGACTCGGTCCAGATTGTGAAGCTTCTTCTCTTCGGGGAGTGAAGAGACTTACGTCTTTGGGGATCTTCTTCCCGGTCACCCATTCCTCCTCCTTGAGCTTGGTCTCGAGTCGCATGACCTTTATCAATCATAAGAGCGATAGGTCCATCTTCAAGCACTTGATCATCTTGTCGTGGAGGGATGTCAAATGAGCTTCCATCCGACTCGCCATACTCCGTAGTTCTCCACCGAGAACATAGGTACCATCCTTATACACGACATATCGGCCATGAAGAATAATGATATGAATGTAGAGTGATATGCGGTGAAAACGCTTTCCCTCGGATCCGTTCGAATAGACCGGTCTCAAAGATAACAAGAGTCGAAGAACTCCTGCTCGATACCAATTGTTGGTCCGTGAGTGAGTTCGGGTGTAGAGGGGGGGTTTAGCTATAGGTTCGTGTCGGTCGCTTGGATCCTAGAAGCTTATGTCTGTTCGGCTTGGTTCCTTTTGAGATTTGTATGTAGTCTTTTCGCCGGAGATAACTCGGTTGATTCTTGCGGAAGACTTAGTCGTTAATTTCGCTCGTTTTTGCGCTCTCTTGTGTTCTAGGCGTCGCGTATTTGTGTGTTAATGTACTTCAAATCTTGAATGATCCCTCTATTTATAGAGTGGAGAGAAGAATAGATCCGTTGGAGACGATCTTCTTCTTTTTCCCTCTTTTGTGGTAGCAAACGGCTCTTTTGTGTAGGTAACGAGTGTACTTTCCCACCTTTTACGGAAATATGTTGGCTGTAGCTTTAGCGAGGTGAGGCGACACGTGTACGCTTGTCATTTGTCGAGGTGGATGTGGTGGTTGAGACGAGGACAAACTTCGAGGCAACTGAAGTTGACTTCTCTCTTCCTCGTACTTGACAACAACGATAGCTTATCAAAAAGATTCGGACGAGTTCGGAAGGCGTCGGCCCGATCTTGAGTCGATTTTGTATTCGGTAGATAGGCAGTGAGAAGGATCTACGAAAATCGGCTACGAGTCCGGTGAACTACTCTGTCGAGTTCGGTTCAAGCGACTCTCTCGATATCTTGCTCTGTTGAGTCCGGTATTCATGAGTCTTCTACTGCTGAGTCTTTGGGCGATGAGCTGCGGCGCCTTAACCGGAGCGAGTGTCTGCGAGTGCGAAACCTCGGAGACAAATACGAATACAAAGGAATGGTTCACCAATCGGATAGGGTTTTGGGATCTTCAAATCTTCTCAATAGTCGAGCACGAGGCTGCGGCGTGATTCGGTATATAGAAGATAGAATCATTTCCGACAAGTATGATCATGCTTGAGGATTGAATCATCACCCAACATTAAGGAACTTAAATATAATTGAATTTCATCTCTAACTATTCTATGTGCATAAAAAAAGTTATGGTGTTATTTCCTCAAAATATACTAAAAAATTGTGAAGCGTTATACTTGGTTCCAATGGAATTGTATTATGTATTCTCTTTAATTTTTATTTAGTGTTAACTATATCATTGTGCTTGTTTCTTAAATATATAAATTCATCATTTCTTAACAAATTAAGATAATTCATTCTTCCCACATTAAATATGATATATAAACAAACTTATAGCTCCTTATATAATTTAATTAAAATTCGATTTCATTAAAGTTCGAAAACTCTCTTTAAATCTCTAAAATAATATAATCTCCACGATACCGATGATATTAATTTAAATAAGTTTAATTGTTTTATGTAAATTTACATCAATTTGTATTATAAAGTACTACACCTTAAAATTGCCCATTTCGAGTGAGCACAAACGATGGGAAAGGAAAAAGAAATATAACAAGAATGAAAAATGAAAAATATATTAAGTTTTAAGCACCAATCACATGACCGGATCCGTCATAAATCCGAAAAAGAAAGCCTAAATTAAACATTCAGCACAGACGCTACTCTAAAGTTGGCAGCTTCTCGATGCTTCGCTCTTGTTCTTGAGCTTGGCCATCTCACTAGTCCAAATTTCCACAAGCGCCGACATTATATTCTTTGAAGACTTAAGAATCAAATTGTTTGTTATTGGAGGTACACTAATAAACGGATTAAATAGCTACATAGAGAGATGGAGATCATATTTTATCTTATAAAAATAGCTGGGATTGCGGATCATATCTTTGCAAAGATTTGGGCCTTATGAGTTAAATCATACAAGCCCAATCTTGTTTCAATGCTCTCAAAAGCGGAGAAGATCTTCTCCCCAAAAAATTAAAGTGGGTGCGAAGAAGAAAACCTAAATTCTCTGAACGATGTCGTACGACGATGTGGAGATTGAAGACATGGAGTGGAACGAAGAGCTAAAGTCGTACACGTATCCTTGTCCCTGCGGAGATCTTTTCCAGATCACGAAGGAGGACCTCCGATTCGGCGAGGAAATCGCGCGGTGCCCTAGCTGCTCA
The DNA here is from genome assembly GCA_028984105.1 of Lavandula angustifolia. Taxonomy (NCBI): domain Eukaryota; kingdom Viridiplantae; phylum Streptophyta; class Magnoliopsida; order Lamiales; family Lamiaceae; genus Lavandula; species Lavandula angustifolia. The sequence continues at coordinate 24,594,385 of CM054813.1, forward strand.
CTGCTCTCTATACATCACCGTAATCTATAACATGGAGGATTTTCAGGTTAAATCCAACAAAAAGTCTGAGCCGACGAAGCCGCAGCCCGTCGTCGTGGCTTGAAATTTTTGCAGGTTCCGTAATTCGTTTTTTTTCCTTGATAATATCGATAGTTTAGATTGTTTATACGCTATGTGTCTGCGGTGAGGAGTTCGATTACGTATTCTGGTTTTCAATTGCGATTGGTGGCTGATAAAATTTGTATTCATCCTTTTGAAATTGATTTTTCTTGGAAATACGAGTTTGAATGCTTTGGTTATTGAAAATCTGTTTGATTTTTCTCATTGAATTTTCCTGCTTGTAAAACCGTTCAGCCATGTGAGCTAATAGACTAGTTTCATAAAAAGTGAAATTCAAATCCATCAGGATTTGATGACGTTTGAATAAACCGGTTTTTTGCAGAAATTAGGAGTGAATTTTTGTTGAAAGTGTGGTTTGTTTTGGATTTGGTGGGGTTTATGAGTGGAATAAATCCGGCTTCCATTTTTCTTCGTTCATACACCTTACCCCCAAACTTGACACCTGTTCTAATACTGAGATTAATTTAGGGATTTGTATAAATTTGAAATACTTCCCCGAATCACTTTTGTAACAAAGCTATGTCGATTGTTGATGACTGTTTCTCTTTGAGGTCAGCTTGCAGAAACAACTGCTCTGCGACCGTGTAGTTGTTGATGGTGATATGTCAGTGCAAAGAGATTCATTCACCATGCATATCTTCAACTTATTAGTAGATTTTGATTTCAATCAAACACCCATAAAAGCAAAATGCATGCAATAGATTTTAACAATTGCAATGAAATACTATCAAACACTCGGAAAATGCAAAAATCAAAACAAAATACATACATACCGGTGGCGGTGACAAAGAGGGAGAAGCGGGCGATCGGCGGCTGCCCCCTTGGAGGATAATTTAGGGAAGAGACGGATGTTGACGGAATTGCTCTAAACAGATAAAATCCTAAGAATCTCAAGAAAACAACATTCAAGTAAATTTTATATAAATCTGCAAGTAGTGAATTGAAGAGATCAAGTGAATACCAGTTCCATATGCCGATTTTAAAAGGCTGGGATTCTTTTATGTATCAACTATCTGAGATTTTTAAAAGGCTGGAATTTTTTTTGCAGATTTTATATAAATCTGCAAGTAGTTGCATATGTTTTTTTAAATGCGAGGCAAGCAAAAGCTTAAAAGCGAGCATGAAAAGTCAAAAGAAACTTAAAAGAAGCTTATGAGAGTGTTTGAAAACCGATTCCTAAAATTAAGCTACTTTTTTTTCAAAAAAAAAATATTGCAAATCCTAACAATTTTTGCTTAACTACAACTTTAAGTAATTTTAAGCATAAATAACTAAAATCTGATTATAAAAGTTTTTCAAACACTACCTAAATAGATTACAAAAGGATAATAATTGAAAGCAGAAAAATCAGGAAATTAAATCCCTATCAAACAACTAATTGTACGTGCCTATCCAATTCAAATGAGTGGGGAAAAATTGGCTTCAGAGTTGAAAGATCAGGTTTATCTGAAAGATTTCTGGGCTTTATGGGTAGAATTTGGGTTTAAATCATACCACCTCAAATCTTGTTTCAATTTCTTAATATTTATTTTAATGCAAAAAATCCTATACAAAAATACTAATATATTATGTAATGCTGCAAAACTGTACAAATTTTCAATTAAATGGGACAAATATAATCAATAGCAAATGTTAAAATAATAGATGTATAATTTATTGCTATTTTGTCATTATTACTGTGTACATATCTAAAATTATCTAATTACTTATTCGGTCTTTCCTTAACAATATAACATGTTACAAATGAGAGGAATTATAGTTTCGAACTGATGGATTTATGTCAAACCTCAAAATTAAAGGACTGCGCCGCGGGCACTTATATAAACTACAAGAAACCTTTTAATAAATCATCATAATAGCAAATGAAAACAAAGATAATAATAATTGTTTTTATGTCGCATTATTCTTGTCCTACTTTTTTAATCGAGTTGTCTCGATATTGCTATTCTCTTTCCTAAAATACCAACTTTTAAACTTAAAATGAAGTGTTCCCCTCCTTACCCACTACTCATTCCACATTCTTTATATTATCTCGCTCCAAAAAAAGCTCACGCTATTCATGTCCGTTACGAACTCAATAATTTATAATTTTTAACATTTTGGAAAATTTAGATTACTTTTTCAATTACAACATGAAAAAGAAAAAAACAATGCCTTGCAAAAGCTTGGATGAATTCTCATTTATCTCCACCAAGACACCAACCTCTCATTGAAAAATATGATCATTTAATAATATAATTAAAACTCACAAAATACACATTTAAACAAAATTTCTTATTGTTCGTCGATATACTTGTCATTTATTTTCGTATTAACTTTTTTATCAATTTTATCGACGGAAAGTCCGTTGGTGAACTATAAAAAACATTTCTTTTATTTTTTTTTATTAATAAGCGAAATGTACTTGATAAGGGGTGTTTGCAATAGCTTAAACTTTTTTTAAGTGCTAAAATTAAGGAGAAGTTGGTAAAAGTGGCTTATTAGAGAATTTAGGGTGTGTTTGCAAAAGCTGCTTAAAAAGAAGAAAAAGTTGAAAAAATAGTATTTGCAAAATTTATACTGTAGTAGCTTATTTTGTGATTTATAAGTAAAATGTCGAATCATAAGAGCTTATCAGAAATTACAAATATGCCATTAAGTTGGAGAAGTTGGTAAGAAACCAACATAACAACTTCAACTTATTCAACTTAAATATAGAGAATTTTTCGAATTTAAGATGTTGAAAACACACAAAAACAACTTTTCTTTAAATTAGGCTATAAGTTGAATAATTTAAGCTTTTGCAAACACCCACTAATTCCCAAGGATACGGGGCAGAAGAGTTTCCCCAAAACACTTGTAGCGTGAAATTGCTTAATGGAGCTTCGAAATTCCAACTTCTCTTCTCGGTAAATTCCGGAATTCATCGACTTCTCTTCTCCCTAAGTCTCTTCTTTCTAAATCCATTGATTTTTCTTGAAGGTGGACGGTGGTATCTAGGGCTGATTTTGAGTGTTGGATTGGAAAGCGAATTCCATAGGCATTGCAAAATAAGGGATTGGAAAGGTATGTGGTTATGTCCGTTCTTAGTTTTTGATTTCTTCATGGTTTGAGCAAATAGTTTCAGAATGCTATTATTATTTGAGTTAACTAAGCATGCCATTAAATTAACTAAGTATGTGAGTAGATGCAGCATGCCATTAAATTAACTGAGCAGATATTCTTGATATCAATGAATCCCTTTATTCTTAAATATTGAAGAAATAAGAATAGGAAATGCGAAAAAGGGGTGTTATATATGATTGTAAAATATCTCCTCTTGTATTTTGGGTACTTTGTTCTTGCAGCAAACATTGGTAGTAGTATCTGCTATTTTGCTTTTCGCACTATGTCTTAGTTATGTCTTCACTAACATTGTAAAGAAAACGATTCTCAAATAAATTGGATTGATGTTGACGAGTTTATCATTTTTTAGATACTTATGCTTGTATAGATAGAATTTGTATTAGGTGGGATATTGTATCCTGCATACATTGAGCAAATTATTTTCTTCTACATTTTCGATTTGTTTGTGTATTATAATGAAGTGCCAAGATTCCTAATATATTCATGAATATAAGGCTCTCTTGCATATGTCATTGAAGTATTTTAGATACAAGAGTCTCTCATATTCTGATTTCAATATGTAAACTTTTTTTTTTTTTTTTTTTTTTTTTTTTTTTTATATTTTCTCAGCCAATGAGACCAAATATATTCACACTATACTAAATGGAGTGAGGTGTGCATGGAGCAAATATTTGAGCATTTTCATCTAAGAATTGTCTTAGCACTTTAGGCACTTTAATTTGTTCAATATTGTTCTTCTTTTTAAGTTGTGGAGTGACAATAAGAGTGCTATTGTATTAGCCAATAACCCCATATTTCATTCTATGACAAAACATATCGAGGTCGATGTTCATTTCATATGAGAAAGGTACTCGACAAGTCTATTCAAGTTGGTTATGTTCCCGATGATCAAGTGACGAATTTGTTTACAAAGCCACATTCATTGTCCATCTTTGAGAAGCATCGTGCAAAGCTTAATTAATCTTGTGTCTTCGGAACCTGGCTAGATTTTCGTTGGGTGAGTATTGGAAATACTAAAAGTTGTAGGGATTTGATTGTAAATGAAAAGTGTGTAAAAGGGAGTTAGGAGGGATTTGATTGAGTGAGTTTATACGTCTTCATGATGTGAGTCAATTATCATAATTGTCTTCCACAAAAAAATATTTCCCAGTAAAATAAATTCCCAACCTAATCATTTCTATGCCACATAGGCAATTACATGGAAATTCTTTTTTATGCCTTTTATTTTATTTAACATAATATTCTTCTTTTCTCTATTTTAAATTTATTAATTAAATAAGGATACAAAAACTAATTATCAATTATTTATGGGAAATCCCAAATCTCCACGTAATAATGAATTTTGATAATAAAATAAAAATAAACATATTTTAATAATATTTTATTTTCTTTTTGATAAAAAAATATTTCGAAAATATTTTATAATTCCTTTTGTGTTATAAACTAAAATGGAGCGAGAGAATAAAAGAGAGTGCGGGAATGAGATGTATCTTATTATGATGGTGGAGACTTCTATTTATAGAGTACAAGATGGGCTCGTGGGCTTTTAGGGTTTACGTAGGTTAAGTCACAATATATGGTAAGTATATATATATATAATATATTTACAACACTCCTCCTTGATTGACCATCCCTAAAAAAGCTGGCGCCTCGTTAAAACCTTGCCGAGAAAAACCCATTGGGATAAAAGCGGACGAAGGAAAAAGAATGCAGTTTGCTCCCGACTCGATATAGTCATTCTTGATCCTTGAGTCGGCGCATATCGATCTTGTGTACCAACTTCTTGAATGTTAACGTTGCTAATGCCTTGTAAAAGAATCCCATCGGGTTGTCACTTCTTTGGATGTTGATGCAGTCACTCCTTTGGAGATCATGTGTTTCATTGTCTCCTTTATGAATCAATCTCATTGGCTTCATTTACTCGTGTGTTGCATTGGATGCCTCGTTAAAAACCTTAACTAAGAAAACCCTTTGGGAAAAAACTTAGAAAGGAAAAAGAGTGCAACCATTTGACCTTCGAGGGTCTTTGAGATTTAGGAGTCGGTCTAATCTTCGGGATTATTTACAATTTCTTACTCCCCTCCGAAGATAACAATCTTCAAGGTTATCTTTAAGGTCCACAATAATATGTACAAGACAAGTTTAATTAATCTCATAGAGAATAACATGCTGTCCCGAAGATAATAAAAGATTGTCGATACCATTTCAAATCCTCATATTGCACATAAGTAAGGAACCTACGGTCCTAAAACATCTTTGTTATCTTCTATAGGTCTAAACGAATCTCAATCCCACTTCCAAGTGTTTGGAAAGCGACCATTATATAGCTATATGGATGCGTCTGATAACATCTCTTTAAAGACCTTTTAAATGGGTCGACGGCGTAACTCCATCGGAGAGATGCTCGATCTACGGTCGAGACAATTATTAGTTCAACCCCAGTCTTTGATTCTAACTCAGGTCTTTGGCGTGAGTTGATTTCATCAAGTACTTTTGTACGTAATGATTCACATATCCTCTTTAACGGGAATTTGGAGTGATGTGTTCTAATTTTGTATTCCGCGGACTTCTTATCTCTTAACGCGAATAAATCTCTCACGCTTCTAGCGTCAGTGAGAATAATTGATTCATTTTGTCTATGAGGAACTTCGGTTCTTTCATGGTGCATCTCTGACGGTACATGAGATTTTAATCACTCCTTTTGCACCTAAATAATTTGATGAACTTACGGTTCATAGTGCGTGAATCTAAATAATTAATCCAACCGAGATATTTGCGGCATTCAATCTTTATATTTCATATCTCCCCCAATGCAGACGACGATGTGAGTTGGATTATCAATGAATAAAATAATTCGTAATGATTTGCTCTATGTAAGTCGTTTGAACGGATATACGTATAAATATTATGCTCTTCGGGAGTTTCAATCAAACTCAGTCATCATTTTGTACCATTTTGTCAAATGGATACTCGTCGTTCTTATTATATCATATACGATTTGTATATTTCAGCCACTTACAATGACTTTTGCGGTCCCCAGTGACAACATCTTTTTGACTTACATGATTTGAGCAGAGTTAAATCCTCCGGGGATCTTCATATATATGTCACTATCTAGTGAATCATATTGATAGATATTTACTACATCCATGAGGCACATAGCTGTAGCCTTTTGTGACGCCAAGTAGATTAATCAAATTCTAAATCACGATAGCGTCTATTATGGGAGAGTACATAATTAATTCCCGGTCTTTGAGAAAAATATTGTGTTACGAGTATTGCTCTATATCTCGTAATTTTTCATTTCTCTTTGTAACAAAGACACATTTGTATCCTTCGGGGATATACTTTCCAGGATTTTGGAACTACGGGTCCCAAAATTTTCGGCTTTCTAGGGAATATTAATTCACCTTATATGACTTCATTCCTCTTTGGCCAATTTTTTTCAATCTTGACAATCTCTTATAGATCGTCGTTGAGGATCCTCTTTCATCTTTCAAAGAGTCGTAAAAGGCGAAAATAATGTCGTGCGTCCATGACGATATTTTGATCTCTCAATATTTTGAGATCTCTATTTTTCATCACGCTTGTAGTTCTTGGGAACTTCATTTGATTGATTAATCATTATAAATCGTTGTTTGGTTCATATTTTGTGCCCCTTTTCTTAGACACAAAATTTCTTTTAGAACGATTAGTTGAGACCCTATTTTTGGCGAACTTTTAATGCATTTAATAACTTGTCATTTATACTTGTCCTTCGGGGGACATGAAATCTTGTTAGGGGTATTTGCGGCAAATGTATGACATTGTCACTTCTTTTATATACATCTTAAGCAGCGTCAAAGTTGGTTTGCAATCTTTTGCCGGTGAATCTTTCAACTTCTTGTTCATTGATTACTTCGGGAATCGAATGTGGCTAGTTTGTTCTTATGCTTTTTGTTGGATGTAGATATCACATTGATTACTTGAAAATCCAAATGTGACGTATGTTCCAGTCTAATGATGGGAGCGTTATTTTCATCATAATAACAATTTTAATGTGAGATGCGTTTTTATACGGACAAATACCATTTTGAGTATGGATATTAGCAACTAATTACTCGATCTCAATTCCAAAGCCGTCATGATATAAATCCTCTTCGGGAGGAACTTGGAGTTTAATAAATTCACCGCTTTATCAAGACAAATCTTCTTGAGGAAATTGGAGTTCTTTATTATTTGAACTATTAATTCTACGCAGTGATTTATTTCTTCCCGGAAGTCAAGCATTCATGAAAATCAATGTAAGGATTCTTCGGGATCTCTATTTGCGCTCGAGATAAATTTTTCAATTATGTTGCGCATGATAGTTGCTCGTGAATGTCGATCCTCTCATGTCAAAGCGTAAAGCCCTTTGAACTTCCGGTTCATTACATGGTTTGTCTCACTTGTTTTTATAAATGTGTATTACATTTAAAATGGAAGTGTGTTAACTTTTCTTTGTTAGCTTCGGCTAAATACAAAAATAATTCATACAAGAATATGTATCACTACCTTCTTATATTATTTTAATATGGTATCCCGTTACGGCGGATATTCTTGAAACTTAGTAAGTTCCTTCTAGAACTACTAAAGGGGCAAACTCATTAGTTGATTTGGTATCATTTGATAGAATGATACAAGCTCTTGAGGAGCTTTAATGATGTTCAATACACTAGATTTTAAAATTTCGTAGTTTAAGATGGATCTACTCGTATCGGGGCTTTGGGGAGTACAAGTAGTGTATCTTCACGCGATCTCTTGGGATGCTTTGTTTAATTCTGTGTATCTTCTCCATGCCTGCGGCGAGATGAGCATCGATATCAAGATTTCATTAATGTCGAAAAGACATAAATCGCATTTTCATTCAAGAATAACATATATCGCCGAAAATGCGAGTTGCTCTTTGTTGGTCCCAGGAGTGCAGTCGGTGTAGAGGGGGGAGTGAATACACGACTCGATTTCTCAATTTGAACTTAGGCAGTCCCTGTCGGGATGGTGTACGTAAAGCAGTTCGGCGGGCCGGACAAGCGATACGAATCGAGTAAAGGCTAAAATGCCTTCAGTAGAGTCCCCCTTTAGCCGACTAGGTCGAGTGGTGTCGTTCGGTGAGAGTTGATGTGCGCGAATTGTGTAGGCCCAAATCAATTTTGGCCGGCGTTGTCTCGATTCGGTAGATATAGAGTTCGATTATCTTTGAACGGTTGGTCAATTTAAATATGATATTCAGTATGAATAGTAAAATCAATAAACGGTTAGCGATAAGAGACGAGGATTTTTAAAGTGGTTCGGATATCGCTCGAATCCTACGTCCAGCTGTCACCGTCGGGAGGCTATTTATTATCTCAGAGTTAGTCTCAGAGTCGGCTTATTTTCTTGAGCAAAGCCGCGTCTTGGTTTTTATACGATCCAATTTCCGGTTCTGACCTTTATCGAGCTTAAAGTGTTTGACAAACTTCTCCCAACGGTGAAGGTCACTTATACCGATAGGTTGGGTTGAGATGTGAACTCCTTCGTCTAAGCTATAGACAAAACCGGTTGAGCTTGGGGTTAG
>CM054813.1:24603681-24650512 GCA_028984105.1 Lavandula angustifolia
CAAAAAGACATAAATACTGTTTTTCATTCAAGAATAACATATATCATCGAAAATGCGAGTTGCTCTTTGTTGGTCCCGAGTGTACGGTCAGGTGTAGAGGGGGGGGTGAATACACCTGACTCGATTTCTCAATTTCGAACTTGAACAGTCCTATTCAGGATGGTGTGCGTGCAAATCAGCTTATTCGGCGGACCGCACAACTGTTCTGAATCGAGTAAAAGGCTAAAAGAGTACTGACTCAGCCGGAGATCGGCTAACGGACTAGGTCGAATTCAGTGTCGTTCAGTGAGAGTTCAGTGTGCGGAATTGTGTAGGCCCAAATCAATTTTTGTGAGAAAACGTTGTCTCAGTTCAGTAGATATAGAGTTCGGTATCTTTGAGACAGCTTGATTGATTTAAATATGATGTTCGGATATGAATAGTAAAATCAATGCAACAGCTTAAGAAAGCGAGAAGAGACACAGGATTTTTAAAGTGGTTCGGATATCGCTCAAATCCTACGTCCACTGTCCCGAATGATCAGGAGGCTATTTATTATCCTGAGTTAGTCTCAGTCAGCTTGCACACTGGGCAAAGCCGCGTCTTGGTTTTTATACTCGATCCAAGTCTCGGTTACAACACTATCAAACTTAAAGTGTTTGACAAACTTCTCCAACGATGGAAGGAGTCCTTATACAATAAGGATTGGGTTCGATGTGAACTCCTTCGTCTAAGCTATAGATAAGAACGGTTGAGCTTAGGGTTAGAGGGATAGGGAACGAGAATGTAGTTATCTAGAGCGACGAACAGTCGAGGATTTAGCTATAGGTTCGTGTCAATCGCTTGGATGCTAGAAGCTTATGTCGGTTCGGCTTGGTTCCTTTTGAGCCGGATGTAGTCTTTCGCAGGAGATAACTCGGTTGTTTCTTGCGGAGGACTTAGTCGTTAATTTCGCTCGTTTGAATGCTTTCTCGTGTTCTAGGCGCGCATTCTCTTCTAAATCTTGAATGATCCCTCTATTTATAGAGCGAGATTGAAATAGATCCGTTGGAGACGATCTTCTTCTCTCTCTCTCTTTTTGGTAGCAAACGACTCTTTTGGTGTAGGTAACAGTGTACTTTCCCACCTTTTTAGGTAAAAGGTTGACTGCAGCTTTAGCAGGTGAGAAGACACGTGTATGTTTGTCATTCGTTGAGGCGAATGAAATGGTTGAGACAAAGACAAACTTCGAGATAGGCCAAGCCGACTTCTCTCTTCCTCGTACATGACGTGCCGATTGTCTTTCAAAAGATTCGACGATCTTGAAGACTATCTCGTTCTTGCCGAGTCCGACCTCGTATTCGGTAGATAGACTGCCGAAGATAAGTCTACCGATGATCAGCTCCGAGTCCAAGTGAATTACTCCTGCCGAGTTCGGTTCGATCGACTCTCTCGCATATCTTGCTCTCGCTGAGTCCAAGATCACCGAGTCTTCCGAACCGGTGCCGAGGCAAATAAGCTGCGAGCGCCTTGACCGAAAGCAGAGTGTCTACTGAGTCTGAAACCTCAGAGACAAATACAAATACAAAGGAATGGTTCACCAATCAGATAGGGTTTTGGGATCTTCAAATCTTCTCAATAGTTCAGAGCACGAGGCTACTGAGCGTGATCCAGGATAGAAGATAAGAGTCATTTCCCATAAGTATGATCATGCTGAGGATTGAATCATCACCCAACAATTTCCCCCTATTTGATGATGCCAAAACCTATCATCTATGTCCTATCAACTATGCTAAACACTAACTTACTCAGGAACAGAGCTCCTTACAAATATTACAAGTAGAATCAGTGGAGTTGTCATGTAAGTGCTAGACTACTGAGGGAGACAGGGCAGAACAATTTTCCCTTTTACAATAATTCCCCCATGCAACAATTTCCCTTAAGAGGAATAATAACTCTCCGAAAGTCTAGTCTATCAGAGATCTAACCGAGCAAAAACTGACAAGTAAATAATCAACGTGTGTGTCAGTAATCACTTCAGTGATTCTGAGTGTTAAAGCATAAAGCAAACACGGCTATTTAGACAACAAGTAGTTGTCAGAGCCAAAAGAAGATTTGTATATATATAATACACAGTTCAGTACATTACAAATCTTGCTAAGCTAAAAGAAGAACTAAGAGGGAGAACCCTTAAACTGCTGAATCCTATTCATGAAATCTTGGGATTGATCTTCAGGCAGTGGAACTTCATACATTCTGAACGTGTTCTTCCTCAGCTTCAGATATTCGGCGAAGTCTGCTGGATCATCTTGTTCTAGTCCTCTGTTCAACGCAGCATTCTTCACTTCTTGTTTAATCATTCCGAGATGTACTTGAGTCGTCTTGTCTTCCGGGTGGAGGAATGATCCTTGCTTCAGGAACTCGACTACTACCCCTTCGCATTGCTTGCTCGTGCATATATGGGTAAAGATCGGGTTCGGTAATGGTCATCCACTCGACATAGGCATCAGCCTTAGACATTTCAGGTCAGAATTGCCAGAAATAATTTCTCTTGATAAACTCTATCTTGGCCGATTCCCATCTCTGATTGAATTGAATAGGCATCCATTCTTCTGATCTTGGCCATCTATGTGTTTTCAGATCGTTTGGCTTCTTGAACCTTCTGTATCGATAAGGAATGTCAGCTTTCGAAGGAATTCTCGGCCCGGCCTCTTGTTCGGACCTTTCTCGAGTGCCTCAAGGTCCGCCAAATGTATCCTCCGTGCTGGCGGCCTCTATCTGTCTAGCTTCCTCTCCTCTGTAGAGATATCTATCCATCTGAGCAAATATTTCTTCAATTTCTGCATCTTGCTCTTGAGGCTTCTGAGGAGCTTGTTCTGATTCAGCAGGGGTACTAGATCTAGATTTTGATGTACCCTGCCTTTCAATATTCTTCTGCTCGCTTGCTCCTTTTCTTTTTCTCTCGTCCTCTTCATCTCGTTATGATGAGCTTTCTCGAGAGCGATCTAGCGGTTCTCTTTCCTCCTCTCGGGCCGGGGCTTTAGTCTTTCCTTTGGCGGAGCTTAGACTTTGGCTTGTTAGCCGCTTCGCCCGGCCTCTGCAATCTCTCGCGCGCTTCTCATCCGTAGCTATTTGGGCTTCCTCCTCGCCAGATATGTATCTTAATCTCTTTGCTTTGGAGGGGTTGGAATGTTAAGCTTTTGTTTGCCCTTGCCTTCTTGAACCGGTGGTGGAAGAGGAGCCTCTTCTTCTTCCGAGTCCTCCACCGCCTTTGTTCGGCGTACTCAAGCAACCTCCTTAATGATATCTTTGGGAGTTTGGGTTGCCTCGAGTAGTCTGCTGGGGTCTCGAGCCACTTGGGCCGGTTTCTACCGTGCTCGCACCGAAACACCCCGGGCCTCACCCTTCGAGACCGAGTGCCGGGATGACTTCGGTGTAGCTTCCCCCTTAGACTTTGGACTTTTGGTGAGGGTCGGCTTCCCGGTACTCTTCTTTCCTTCCCTTTTTCCTTCACTTTCCCCCTTTTTGGCATCATCACCGATCACCGGGGTAGGGACTAGGACCGACTTCTTCGGACTTTTGTAGGAGGTTGACGGCTCATCGAGACGATCGTGGAGCTTAGTCGAGCCTCATGCAACTCGTTCCTCTCCATGGTAAGGTTTTCCTTGTATCTTGCTTGTGAGAGAGGTCACCGCTTCCCCGAAGTCTTTCGGTTTCTCGGTGATCTTGTCTTCCAAGGCCGGTTGGATATTCTCAAGTCTCTCGTTCGGTGGCCTCGGATTGTTCGGTGATAGCGTCGGTATGAGCCAATTTAGAAGCCAAAAATTCATCAAGTAGCTTGGCTTGGCTCTCCCGAAAGATCTTTAGCCGAGCTTCGAATTTGACTTGTCACTTGAGCCAACGCTTCGAAATAAGCGCGGAAACATCGGGGCGGCCGATGAAGAGACGAAGACTTCACCCCCGAAGTTCTTTAGACGTGGCTTGAGCGATCGCGCTTCCATGTCCTATGGATAGCCTTCGCAAGATCTCGATTCTTGATCCCTTGGGCGATTAAGGCTTTTGCCACCGATCGAGATCTCTTTGCGGTCCGGGCCGGGCGCCGCTTCGAAGGTCGATCGCAGCAAGAGCCGAGCGGGCTTTGCCGAGGACGAAGCACCGGCCTTGGACTTCTCGGGACCAAGGATACCGAGTGGTGGAGCGGTTTCGGTATGGGTATCCTTGTCCCGTGGATGTCCCTCATCGGCTTTCTAGGGCCTCGAATCACCGGGGGGGGTCGTCGTGGTCCGACCCATCTAAGGGTGCTGGGCCGGAGGCGTGCTGTCGATCATGAATCATGGCCAGCATTGCAGCCCTCGATTTGTCCATTGAGCCGAGGTCTTCGGGCTCGAATAGCCGATCTCCTCTCTCGGTTTCAATTCCTCTTCATGCAGTGCGACGAGGAGTAGTGGAGGACAAGGCGGCGTAGACGAGGCCACTCCCGATGTCGCAAAGCAACATGTGGAGCCTTGCTGTTTTGGCGATGAGCAACAAGTCTGAATAGTCAGCAAGCTCCGAAACTAGTTGTAGAATTTCTCGGGATGCTCTGGATATAATCACCGAAGCTTCCATCCCGATTGATTCACCTTCAGATGCAGTCTCAGACTCCAAGTCTATGTGTGAAGTTTGCTCTTCAGTTGGAGGGACCGAGCCGAGTGGAGGGACGAAAGGGGGGGCCGTCTAGGCGCCGAATATCTCGCGCTCCGAGCTTCAGAAGCATCCCCTTGGTTCCTTTCAGTGGAAACAATCTTTTCCACTGACTGAGTCTTCTCAGAAGACTCGGACTCATCAACCAGCTGCATGGGCTGAGTAGTCTTCTCAGGAGCCTGTTCAGCAGGCACTTGTGGAACCTCCTCAGTAGCTGGCACCTCAACGGCTTTCTTCAGTTTCTTCGCCGGTGCCTTAGGAGTTGTAGCGGGAGGGGTTCTTTTCTTTGTAGGCGTAGCCTGCTGAGACTTTGATTTTGGAGAGACTGCTGAGGGTCCTGACCCTATCTGCTGAAGCGCCGCCTTGTCTTGTTGTGAAATCCGACCTTCTTCACATTGAAGTACTCCTTGTCACCGTAGGTGATAGGCTCGATCCACATAAATCTTCGATCATGATGGACGGTTTGAGTCCATACAAGCAATTTGCCCTTTGCGCTCGGCATGTTCGATGCTTTGTCGAACTTAGCGGCTGAGCCATGAATTCTCGGAGAAAGAACTCCGTCCAATTTATCCGGGCTCGGTCGTATATGGCCATCATCATCCGAATCTTAGGCCTCGACACCTGGTCAAACGACCACCTTTGGCTTGTCGGTGAGCTGCGTCACTATATAGGCAAGTGCCCCGAACCGAGGCAACATGTCGTTCTTCGGAAAGGCGGCTACGAATGTAGTGGGCTTTCCACGTAAGACGGTAAGATATTCATCAACTCGGTCGTCTCTCGTACCCGATCGAACTTATCCCTTCGGAGGGTAGATCAAAACTCCGCTTCAAGGCATCCTTGATGGACATCTGCTTCAGCTCCGTAGTGGCGTGTTGGATAGAATGGGCAACGAATCTCGCCATTATGTCTCCAGACACTGCGTCTGAATTCAAGTACATCTCTGCAACCTGTCTCGGGAGGAAGAACGAAGGCCTCCTAGACGAAATTTCTCCGGCCACGACTCGCGCAGGGCCGAGAATACATCGTCCATGTACTCCGGATCGCATGAATAGAAGTCCATGGTGGGTTCACACCACACGCGATCCTTCTCCGTAATGTTCTCGCATATCCGCCGGAGATATCATAGAGATATTGGTTTCCGCCATTATACCATTACAAGAAATGAGTCAAGATACTATTTTTGGATAGAACAGTGCTGTGCAATGCGATACTGAAACATATAACAAATATATTAGCAGATATAAGCATACCAATGGATAAAATTCGAGATAAGATTGGGAGTGAAATTGCAAGTAAGGATTGCGAATGCATATCTCGGATTTTTCGGAATTTGAAGGTTATGAAGTATGCTAATGGCGGTTCAAAGATATGATCGAATATATATATCAAATTATGAAGGTGAACGGTTTTCGATCGAAGGCTGAATGTAAACTTGCTTTATGATATGGACGGTTAAGATTAGAAGTTAAAAATAGGCAATGATCACAAAAGACGCCTAAGTCAAAGCCAGTTGTAAAATAGCCTAAGTAGTAACTGTGAAAAGACATGCATTAAATGCGTGCAGAGTTCAGCAAGCTTATGTATGGAATGTCGTGCATTAAATGTGAGTCGTTAATAATAAAGACAAACCAAAAGATATTAATGTCATGCTGAATCTTTGCAACGTACTGTAGTATTAAATTACTACTGAGTAGAGATACGCAAACCTGTCAGCTGAACATAGTAGTCAGCTGATACCTCGTGTAGATGGTTTTCTGAATCTCTATGTACTGAACTTACTCAGTACTGAGAGTGATCATTCCCCCTCACTGGAATGTTCCTCTCCTGAAACCTTATTACTGACTAGGGTCAGTAGGGTCCAGCAGACCTAGCTCTATTGAAAGTTCTCTAAATCTGGATTCAGCTAGAGGCTTAGTCAGTATATCAGCCCTTTGCTTGTCAGTATGGATCTTTTCCATTCTGATATCCTTCTTTTCGACATGGTCATGAATGAAGTGATGTCTGATGTCCACGTGCTTGCATCTTGTGTGAAGAACATGATTCTGAGTGATTGCAATAGCACTGGTACTGTCGCAGAAAATCGGCACTTCATTCTGAATGACGTCATAGTCTCTCAGCTGCTGTCTCAGCCAAAGGATCTGGGCGCAACAACTTCCAGCAGCCATGTATTCAGCTTCAGTAGTCGATGTGGCTACTGAGTGCTGTTTCTTTGAAAACCATGAGATCAGCTTGCTGCCAAGGAACTGACATGTTCCTGAAGTTGATTTTCGGTCGATTCTACATCCTGCATAGTCAGCATCAGAATAACCAGTTAGTTCAATATTATCATCAGCTGGATACCATAAACCCATGTCAGGTGTTCCTCGTAGATAGCGGAGAATCTTCTTTGCTGAGTCCATATGACTCTGCTTGGGATTCGCCCCGAAATCGAGCACGTACACCTACAGCAGATAAGTTATGTCGGGACGAGTAGCCGTTAGATATAATAAAGAACCAATTATAGCACGGTATTCGGTTTGGTCTATCGATACTCCCTCTTTATCAAGATCTATCTTCATATTCGTGTTCATCGGGATCTTGATAGGTTTGCCGGATGTGCGGCCGAATCTTTTGATGAGGTCTCGAGTGTATTTGCCTTGGTTGATGAACGTTCCCTTTTCAGATTGCTTGACTTGAAAACCAAGGAAGTAGTTCATTTCTCCCATCATTGACATCTCGAACTTATCCTTCATCATCTTTTCAAATTGCCGACACATGATGACATTCTTTGATCCGAAGATAATGTCATCCACATAGATCTGCACAAGTAATAAGTCTTCTTCCGGTCGAATGCTTTGAATAGAGTGCGATCTCATCGTGCCTTTCGAAAACCTTTCGAAGAAGAAACTCGGACGGGGTATCGTACCAAGCCCCGGGTGCTTGTTTTAACCCGTACGCAGCTTTTACGAGTCTATATACTTGATGTCCCCGCCGAAAGCCGGGCGGTTGTTCCACATAGACTTCTTCTTTCAAGCACGCCATTCGGGAACGCAGACTTCACATCCATTTGATAAACTCCGAATCTTTGATGTGTTGCGTAGGCTAGGAATAGTCTAATTGCCTCCAATCTTGCAACCGGAGCGAATGTCTCATCGAAATCTATCCCTTCGGCTTGACAAGGTAGCCTTTAGCCACGAGTCTTGCTTTGTTCCTTACTATAACGTTGTTTTCATCTCGCTTGTTTTTGAAGACCCATTTGGTTCCTATGACATGTTGATGCTTTGGGTCTCGTCTACAAGCTCCCATACTTCGTTTCTCGTGAACCGATTCAGCTCTTCTCGCATAGCAATAATCCGGTCGGCATCTTTAAGTGCATCCTCAATATTCCGAGGTTCTTCGATAGACAAGAAGCGGGAAAATAATGCGCTTTCTCCTTGACGAATCTGGATCTTGTCTTGACATGTGCCTGAAGGATCTCCAATTATAAGATCGGCAGTGTGAGCATCTAGCCACGATCTACGATGTTTTAACTCTTCATCCGAAATTTGTTCAACACGGATAGTAGGTGAGTTAGGCATTTCAGTTGTACTATTCCGAGATTGAAATAATTCAATAACAAGAGTATGATCTACCGAGTCACCGAGTTCGGGGGCATTCAGCTCAGGGAACATTACTAGACGTTCCCCCCCGAGTTGTTATTCTCGGTAGTGTTGGTCTCGATTACCTCTATGGTTTCCTCATCGACTCGAGTTACACCGGGATTGATTCCGTTCGGGAGAATCAATCGCTCGCCTACTTGCTCGGCTAGTTGAGATTCGATAGATTTGTCTTCAATTTCTTCGTCCGAATCATCATCCCAACATAGCTAGGATCTTTTCGCATTTGTCTTTTAAGCTTAGATCCCGTAGGCGCTTCATCGATGTCCTCGGATTCGGAATTTGAGTTATTGCTCCTGTCTTCGATAGCAAACTCGTTAAAGACAACATGAGGGCTTTCCTCTACGCAAAGAGTCCGATAGTTGAATACTCCGAAAGCTTTGCGACCCGAGAGTATCCTAAGAATACTCCCCGATCCGACTTGCTATCAAAAGTCTTGACTGATCTTTCCCATTATTGTGGATAAAGCATGAACAACCAAAAATATGGAAATAAGATAGAGAAGGCTTCCCGTCGTTCCATAGTTCATATGGTGTTCTCTTATCTTTGCTTTGTCGGTAGAGATCTATTCTCGAGTATAACATGCGGATCGGTAGCTTCCGCCTAGAATTTGGTTGGGAGTCCCGAGTCTGCGAGTAGAGTTCTTCTTTGCCTCTTTTAGAGTTCTCGTTCTTTCGTTCAAAGCAACTCCATTCTCGCCGAGGTGTGCGTGCGGTGAAGTCTCATGCTCTATTCCTTCGCTGCGTAACTCCTTTACCATGGAATTAAGGAACTCGGTTCCTGCGTCCGAACGTATTTTTCTGATCTTGGTGTTCTTCTCGACACTGAGCCTTTTCAGGAGCGTTGGTAACTCTGTTTTGACGTCAGACTTGTTGGCAATGAATATGACCCATGTGTAGCGCGAGTAGTCATCTATGACCACTAATGCATATTTTCTGCCTCTGATCGTCACTGGGGAGACTGGACCAAACAAATCCATATGTAGCAGCTGAAGAATTCCATCCGTGGAAGGCGATGGAACTGGAGGATTTTGATTCCTTGTTTGCTTTCCCTTCAGACATGCTTTACACTGAGTGTCTTTGCTGAATACTTCGTTCGGCAGTCCCCTTGCTAGAGTGTTTCTTGCAAGCTTGTTGAGCGTCTTAAAGTTGAGATGGCTAAGTCTTCTGTGCCATAGCCACCCCGTGCGGTTGTCATTCTTCGCCAATAAGCAAGCTTCAGGTTCAGCTGAGTTCCAGTCAGCCACATATATGTTTTTTCTGCGCGAACCTGATAACACTGTTTTCCCTGTGGATTTATCAATAACATCACAGAAACCAGCGTCAAATATCACTCTATTTGAGTTATCACAAAATTGACTAACAGAGAGAAGATTATGCTGAAGTCCTTCAACATATGATACTCTTGGAACTTTGGCAGTTCCTATGCTGAGTGTGCCGTATCCTCTCGTGTAGCCTTTGGCATTATCTCCAAACTCAATTCTGGGTCCTTCTTCAGTGATATAATTCTTCAGTAGACTCCTTTGGTATGTCATGTGTCTTGAGCATCCGCTGTCCACATACCATGGGTCTTTACGCACCCGCAAAAATGTAATTATATTCAGGTACCCTTTATTTTTGATTTTGGGTCCTTAGATGTTAGTTTTCATAACCCAAATCTGTCTAACAACCCTGGTGGTTTCAGACATTTTCTTTCCACTAGAGTCAACATATCTGACCACTGGACTGGTCAAAGGTGACTTCTGAGGCTTCTGAGGTTCAGGAGTCCTGATCTTCTGAGTTGGTGGACTGCTGACCTTAGCCTTCTGTGTGGCTTTCCTTTTCTTCTGACATTTGGAGCCTCTTCTGACTATAGGTTCATAATAGTATGACCCATACTGAGCTGGATGTGTCAGCTTTGGAGGTCCATACTTGATCCGCCAATTTTGATTTGCTTTGGTTCCCCCTTGACCGTGTCTTTGGGGTTTCTTGGCACCGATCTTCTTGTCGAATGCCGACGTGTGGGATGAGGTGCTTTCATCTTCTCGTTTGTTCTTTGCTAGGGGGGTTCGGTATATTTGCGTTCATAGTCTCCCCTCGAACAAATCTATCGGCAAGCCGTACTTCCGAGTGTCTTGGGGGCGTATGTGGAAGCTCCCTGGCTGAATCCAAGTCCTTCCTTGCAGTGCTTTGGCTTATTGCTTGCTAGCATAGCTTCTAATTTCTTCTCTGCACCCATATACCTCTCAGTCATCAGGCTCCTCCAAACATCATCACTCTTCTTCAGTGTGTCGTGCTCGGTCTGAAGTCCTGACATTTCTTGCTTCAGCAGACTCAGTTCAGTATCTTTCTGAGTCAAGTCATTGGTCAAAACTGAAATCCGATCTTCTTGATGCTGAGACTTGGCCATCAGAGAGTTTATTTCCTCCCTGAGTCTCAACACAAGTCCTTCGGCCTCAGTAGCAACCTGACTCTCCTGAGAAAGTCTCTGATTCTCTACTTTCAGTGTATCCAACTCCTGAAGCGTCTTGTTGAGCTGCAGACTCATCTGAATTTGTTCGTCGAGCAGTTCTTCATATGCGGTTGCGACGTCCATATTCTCATCTGCACCTGAAATAGTGTCGTGTGTGCAGTGTGAAGAGGAGTTAAGTGGTTCATGAGAATTTACCTCATCCTCTTCGCCCGCCATCATGCACTTTTCACCGATTCATCCGCTCCATGCTCTAAGGCCATGAAAGCTGCTTCATCGTCAGATGAATCCATAAAGGAGTCGATCTCTTCTGAGTCGTCTGAGATTTCGCCAGCTATGTAGGATTGTCTCTTCTGGGCGAATTTCTCTCTCCTTGCTTTGCGTGCTGAGCGTTCAGCACTACTGAGCTCAGGACAATCATACTGATAATGTCCCGGCTTCTTGCAGTTGTAACAAGCAATGACTCTTTCTTCTTTGCTTTCGTTATTCTTTGATGGTTCCGAGTCATCTTTCTTTACGCATTCGGAAGATTGTGAGTCGGGAGTGTGTTTCGACATATAATTTGACTTACCTTTCGTTTCCCGATAAGCTTTAGTCACTTTTCTCGCGTCGCTCCTTCTCCTTCCGATACTTTACGAGAGCAAGTGCATACTTCGAGCGAGGCTTCCTTCTTGTAGATCATTGAGTGAAGGTTCGGTCTTACTCGTCGTTTTGCTCGTTCTTTGGAGATGTCTTGGCCGACCGATGCTTTGAAAGCATGGTCGATTTTTGTGTCAGCTTCAGCTCTCTGCTTTCTTTGACGTCTGTCGAACTCAAACTCCTCTGGCTGTAATTCTGAAAAGATATGGTCAGGAGACACAACATCTAAGTCAGAATGTCGCAATAGAGTGGCAAAAGGTGTCCAGTGTCCGTCCGGCAGTGCCCTCAGAATCTTCAGATTCATCTCTCGGTTCTTCGAATATCTTTCCCAGCCCATTGATAGAGTTCATCAGATTGGTAAATCTGACGTTCAGATCTTCGATTTTGTCACCAGGCATGAGAGACAAGCTTTCCAGCTTTTGGAGTTCCAGCGCTAATTTGTTGGCTTTAATCTTCTGAGTCCCTCGACTCAGTAGCGCAAGAGCGTCCCAGAGTTCTTTAGCAGTCTTGCATTCCTGAACCCTGCCAAGATAAGAATCACTAAGGGTGGTTAGTATAGCATTTCTGGCGACTCGATCTAGATTGTGAAGCTTCTTCTCTTCTGGAGTGAAGAGACTTCTGTCTTTGGGGATCTTCTTCCCAGTCACCATTCCTCCTCCTTGAGCTTGGTCCTGAGTCACGACACTATCAATCATAGGAACGATAGGTCCATCTTCAAGCACTTCACTCATACTGTCATGGAGAGATGTCAGATGTGCTTCCATTCTGACTCGCCATACTCCATAATTCTCCACCGAGAACATGGGTACCATCCTTATACCTGACATATCAGCCATGAAGAATATAGATATGAATGTAGAGTGATATGCAGTGAAAACGTTTTCCCTCGGATCCGTTCGAATAGACCAGTCTCAAAGATAACAAGAGTCAAAGAACTCAGGCTCTGATACCAATTGTTGGTCCCGAGTGAACGGTCAAGTGTAGAGGGGGGGGGGTGAATACACCTGACTCGATTTCTCAATTTCGAACTTGAACAGTCCTATTCAGGATGGTGTCTATCCCGAAATAGTTCAGACGGACCGCACAACGCTGTACGAATCGAGTAAAAGGCTAAAAGAGTACTGACTCAGCTGAGATCTGCTAACTGACTAGGTCAGAATTCAGTATCGTTCAGTGAGAGTTCAGTGTGCGGAATTGTGTAGGCCCAAATCAATTTTTGTGAGAAAACGTTGTCTCAGTTCAGTAGATATAGAGTTCGAGATGTCTTTGAGACAGTTGATTGATTTAAATATGATGTTCAAGGTATGAATAGTAAAATCAATGCAACAGCTTAAGAAAGCAAGAAGAGACACGGGATTTTTAAAGTGGTTCGGATATCGCTCAAATCCTACGTCCACTGTCCCGAATGATCAGGAGGCTATTTATTATCCTGAGTTAGTCTCAGTCAGCTTGCACACTGGGCAAAGCCGCGTCTTGGTTTTTATACTGATCCAAGTCTCAGTTTACAACACTATCAAACTTAAAGTGTTTGACAAACTTCTCCAACAGTGAAGGAGTCCTTATACAATAAGGATTGGGTTCAGATGTGAACTCCTTCGTCTAAGCTATAGATAAGAACGGTTGAGCTTAGGGTTAGAGGGATAGGGAACGAGAATGTAGCTATCTAGAGCGACGAACAGCTGAGGATTTAGCTATAGGTTCGTGTCAATCGCTTGGATGCTAGAAGCTTATGTCGGTTCAGCTTGGTTCCTTTTGAGCTGGATGTAGTCTTTCGCAGGAGATAACTCGGTTGTTTCTTGCGGAGGACTTAGTCGTTAATTTCGCTCGTTTGAATGCTTTCTCGTGTTCTAGGCGCGCATTCTCTTCTAAATCTTGAATGATCCCTCTATTTATAGAGCAGAGATTGAAATAGATCCGTTGGAGACGATCTTCTTCTCTCTCTCTCTTTTTGGTAGCAAACGACTCTTTTGGTGTAGGTAACAGTGTACTTTCCCACCTTTTTAGGTAAAAGGTTGACTGCAGCTTTAGCAGGTGAGAAGACACGTGTATGTTTGTCATTCGTTGAGGCGAATGAAATGGTTGAGACAGCACAAACTTCGAGATAGACTGAAGCTGACTTCTCTCTTCCTCGTACATGACTGCTGATTGTCTTTCAAAAGATTCTGACAGTCTTGAAGACTATCTGCCGTTGCTGAGTCTGACCTCGTATTCAGTAGATAGACTGCTGAAGATAAGTCTACTGATGATCGCTCGAGTCCAGGTGAATTACTCTCGCCGAGTTCGGTTCGATCGACTCTCTCGATATCTTGCTCCCGCTGAGTCCAGTATCACTGAGTCTTCTGAACTGGTGCTGAGGCAAATAAGCTACTGAGCGCCTTGACCAGAGCAGAGTGTCTACTGAGTCTGAAACCTCAGAGACAAATACAAATACAAAGGAATGGTTCACCAATCAGATAGGGTTTTGGGATCTTCAAATCTTCTCAATAGTTCAGAGCACGAGGCTACTGAGCGTGATCCAGTATAGAAGATAAGAGTCATTTCCCATAAGTATGATCATGCTGAGGATTGAATCATCACCCAACACTCTTTAAGAGCATTTAATATTCTTCTGGAATATAAATGATGCTACTTCAGGAGCAAAAGTTAAATAGTATATAAAATACTATATTGGAAGCATTTCCACAAACATGTGATAGTAATGTTACTATCACAATATGGGCATTCTTCAGGAATGTAATTATGCTACTTCCAGAGCAACAATTTAATTTCATGATAAGCGAAATCAATGAATTACAAATTTTGAGATTTATCGGATCTCATATCTATCATTGAAAAGAAATTAAGCCACAATAAGATATTAAAAATGCAATTGTCATTCAAAGAGGAGCTCTTGCTACCACTCCATATAATTAAGTAATTTTTTTTTTAATTACAACATACCTGTAGATATACATTATTCTTTAGGAACATGTAATATTCATCAAGAATATTAATTGTGCTACTTCAGGAGCAACAATTAAAGTATGATTATTGTGATATATGATTTCAAAATGACAAGTTTTAGTTGTTCCAATAACATGTAGATTTAATTGTGCTACTTCAAGAGTAACAATTAGAGATATGAACATATAACATTTCTCAAAATCAAAAGCTTGAATTGTTCTTCGGGAACATGTAGTATACTTAAGGAATACAAATTGTGCTACTTCAGGAGCACCAATTTAGACTATATTAAACGACTTCAGGCGAATAACTAATATTTTTGAGAAACCCAATTGTTCTTCAGGAACATATAGTGTTCGTAGGGGATATCAATGCTACTTTGGGAGCAACAACAATAACAATTGAAGAACCAAGATTCGCCATCAATAAGATATATTATATGAATTGTTCATCAAAAGTACATAATATTCTTCAGGAATATTAATTGTGTGCTGCTTCAGGAGCACCAAATTAAGATTGTATAAATATAAATATTATACACTATGCAGGAGAAGAAAAACTGAGGTATATAGTAAATACATAGATAATATTAATAACTCTTTAAGAGTATGTAATATTCTTCTGGAATATTAACTTATGCTACTTATGGAGCAACAATTGAGTTATTTCAATAAATTTGAATTGCTCTTTAAGAGCATATGATATTCTTCAGGAATATGGATTGTGCTACTTCAGGAGCAACAATCTAGATTCAACATTAAATAAATAAATAACAAACAAATAAATAAATAAAAACGTAAAATAAATGCTCTTCAAGAGCATGTATATTCTTCGGGAATATTGATTGTGCTACTTCTGGAGCAACAATTTAAGTTAAAAAAAATGTTTTGGAATTGCTCTTCAGGAGCATATAATATTCTTCATGAATATTAATATATTGTGTCACTTCTAGGACAACAATTATAAAATTATAAGAGATCGAAGAAATATTTTGAGTATACTACTTTAATTACTATGAATATCAATTGCAACCAATTCGGCTATATAATATATGCATTCTAATCGAAACAAAATATGTATAAAAAAAATATTATACCTTATATCCACAAAATAGAGTTCACGATAATTTTATGAATTAACAAATTTGTTTATGATGTAAGTGCGTTGGAAAGCGTGTAGCAATATAATTATTATACTAAAAAAAATCACTTTTCCATATAGACATACATCCATCCAAGAAATCATGCTATAATCGACCATATAAAAAAAAATTAATACTCTAATCCATCTCGGCAATTTCATGAGAAAATCGAATATAATATAAACAAGCTTGAGAAAGCTTACAGCGAGAAGGATCGAATGAAGACTGGTCAGATCGTGCTTCACCCCTTCGATTCGTGGATATCTTCTTTAGAGATAAGAGCGTTTTCGTGCTGATAACGTGTTATAAACTAAAATGGAACGAGAGAATAAAAGAGAGTGCGGGAATGAGATGTATCTTATTATGATGGTGGCGACCTCTATTTATAGAGTACAAGATGAGCTCGTGGGCTTTTAGGGTTTACATGGTCATCACAATATATGGTAAGTATATATATATAATATATTTACAACATTTTGTTAAATCTCTTGTATTTAATATTTCTATATTTTATGTATATTTAGCATGTGAGGATTTGTATTAAATTTTAAAATATATATTTAAATAAAAATATTATCATATGAAAATTATTAATAACAATTGTCAAATTTATAAATGATAAATAACATTAAAATGATTGAATGAAATAAAATAAAAAACAAATAAAATAATTTAATATGGCAATTGTTCAATTTACATCGAATATTATGGTAAATGAAAAAAAATAAAAAATAAATATAATAGTTTCTATATGGTTGCTTATATGGCAGGTGGTAGATTCACATTGGGAATTATTTTTTGAAGAGGATTAATTTGGAAAATATTTTTTTTATGAGATTAGTTAGGAAATTCACTCTCATGATGTCGTGCATGCGGTCGTTGTTAGTAAACTTCCCTAGTCACAATTGTTGTATACAATACAAGCCTTGAAATAGGATCATATTTTGTAAAATCAAGTGTGTTGCGTTTACAACGTATACTTTTTTCAAAATATAAAATAAAATCTGCTTATGCCTTATTTTCTATTTCTTTACCTATTTCACGAACTATAAATTAGAAATTTAGAATTTTCATTTCACCCGAAGTTTGATGAGTTGCATCATGCATGAATGCTAAGTAAGATGTAATTTAGACATTCGGACACCTTTAAGGTATTATAGGATATTATCATATATCATTGCTCAAACATTAGATTGTTTTTTCAAGTTTTCAATACCAGTGTCATTTTGTTGTGGTTGTGGATCAAATACTTGATGATTTCGTGCTTTCTAGCATTTTAGCTTATTTGCTAAAATGGAGATGATAGATTATCTCAAAAATTGTGGTTTGGTGGGTCTTGCAAAATGTTTTTCCAGTTGAATTTGGGTTTGAGAAATGCTACAAACCCAATCTTCTCTTTTTCAAGTTCCCTATCATTAATGCCTTTTTCGAGATCAATCAAATATGTCATACTTCATGGTGGTGTACAAGATGAGACTAATAAAATGTTCCCCACTTGATTAGTAGCTCAATTTAGATTTCCATCTTAAGCCTAAGCAAGATCTTGATGAATACTAATGGAGTAGACAACAAACTTGAGAAGCTTTTATTAAGTGAATCTTACATCTAAGCTTCCAAAAGGAAACATCAATGACGACTTCAAGTTGGTGGTGTCGTCAAGCAAGCATCCTCAATGAACCAGTGGAGTCTTTCAAGACATGGCCTCCGATTCTGTTGGTAGCGGTGCCTCCGAAGAGATAAAGATCCTAAACATTCAAGTTGTGTAAATGGCAGAGAATAAGAGAGACAATATTTGTGTACCACTTCCATATTCCAATTTTAAAAGCTCTGATTCAATGTACGAAGCAAGTGCGCTGCGTCGCCGAGCTACTTTCTCTTTGGGCCACGACAAATAAGCCTTATATTTAGGAGAACCGTGATTTCTTAACCCAATATTTATAATAATATAATATAGGGAGTGGTTCCCGTGTGAACAACCTTATCGTGTGAACGTGTGAACACTGTATTTTAAAGACAAACTTATTGCACTTTCAAGGTAAATATACTGCACTTTACGTACTGCACTTAAAGACAAATGTAATGCACTTTAAGTACTGCACTTTAAAATGCAGTATCTTTGTCTTTAAAGTTCAATACATTTGTCTTTAAAGTGCAGTGTTCACACGTTCACACGATAACATGTTGTTCACATTTGAACCTCCTCCTATAATATATACTAAATATACAAAAAGAGATTAAAATATTACAATTAACAGTTTTATCTTTTTCATATATAATATTTATAATAAATATTATATACATATACTTACCATATATTGTGATGATGTAAATTCTAAAAGCTCATGAGTTATCTTGTACTCTGTAAATAGAGGTCTCCACCCTCATAATAATACACATCTAACTTCCGTCGTCTCTATTATTCTCTCATTCCATATAGTTCATAATACGTTATCAGTACGATTGTCTGCATGTAGATGACGATCCATAGAAAGAATTGGGAATCGAGGTAACGTTCTTATATCAAAATATACATTATTTATTATTCAATTGACTGCTAATACGTCAACTTATATCACGTCTCATTAATTTTATATTCTCTTAAGGATTAATGATTTGGCAATGATGAATTAAATTGAGAGATTGCTTCATCTCATGTTGTGTATCACCGATTTGGAAACTCATGAAGCATGAGCATGCTTTTATGGTTTGGATTTTTGATTAATCATAAGATAAATCGATCAGATCTACAACTGTTATCGCCTCGATTCCGCCGCTGCCCCTCCTATTTTCTTCGATCTGTAGAGATCTATCATCCGATTGCAGATCTATAGAGATCTGACCATATACGTCGCCGCTGCCCTAACTCCGCCGCCACCCCATCTGGTTTTGTTTATTGCGAATGATTAAGATTTGTTGTTGTATCTTCTGCATATTTTGATTGTGTTACTGTATGCATTTTGTTTAAAAATTGTATGAACCTTTATTTCTGGTTTGCTTTTGATTTGGAATTAGGTGGTTGTGGTGGTGTTGGGGGAGTTCACGTATAGAGTTTTAATTTGATTTCAAAGATTATGTGCATAGAATAGATAAAGAATGTACATATAAAATACAGAAAATGTGCATATTATTTATAGATTGTGTGCATAGAATAAAATACAGTTTGCAAGTGGACTAGCATTTAGGGTATGGATTTATGTTGTGTGCAAGCTTGGGTATATGATTTCAGACTTAATTCGGTTTTGATTGGGGATTTTTAAGTGAAACCCTAATTATGTTCAAATCTGTGAATTGATAGTAGTATTTGGTTCCATTAGCCCTAATTAGGTTCCATTAGCCCTAATTAGGTTAAAATCTATGAATCGATAGCACTATTTAGTTCAATTAGCCTTATTTTTAGTTGGATTTGGGGCTAAATTTTGATTCAAGCTGTGAAATCAGAGTATGCATACTGTGGAGTTTGAGTACGCACACTATGAAGTGTGAGTATGCACATTTATAGATTTGACTATGCACATATAGATTATGCACATTTACAATTTGGATTTAACTGCAAATTAATGTTAACAATTATGCACATCCTTCCTTAATTGTCTGCACATGGTTTTTGAAAGTGCATTTTATTTTATTGTTGTAGTATATAGAAAGTCGCAATGGGAGGCAAGAGGAAATGAGCAGATTTTCTTCGCGACTAACAACATTCATGTAATTGTGTAGAGAGAATATATGGAGTTGTCTCTAGGAACGTTCAATCTTTACACTGAGACAAATGTAAATGTTCATGGGCGAACACTTTATGGGCTTGGAGTCGTGGGCACAACCATCACGAAGCTACTGCACGACACTCATCACACGGGGTCAAAACTGGATTAGCCATCATACTGCCCGTGCTGTTGAGAAATTGTATGAGGAGATCATCAAGGCCAAAAGTATAGATGCCAAAAAAACATTGCTACGTTGATGTTTTGAGACTGAAACTTTTGTTTTGTTGGGGATGGTTTTGAATGTATTATGAAATTGTATATATGGATTAGCCATCATACTTACGTTTACAGAAACACAAGGCTCATTTATGAGCACATTTTGTAATCAAGTATGCACATTTTCTAATTTGATTATGCACATTGTTGGTTATGCACATCACAAGCTTTAATTTATGCATTCTTAATAATATTATATTGCATGTTATACATATTGTGATGCTACAATTGCTATAGCTCTCTCCTTACATCATTTAGTTGCAGAGGAGGTTAATTAGTGAGCAACTGTAAATGTTTTCTCCATTTATATAACAGTTTCGCACTTGAATTGTTTATTATATTAATAATATAACACTGTAAATGTCAATATAGAGTTTATAAAGCAAAGATTCAATAGATAATACCATGCACATTTACAACAAAACGTATGCACGCGATGACTAGAAGTTATGCACGTATGAAAAAGCTATAGCTATTAAAGTCAAATAGATCTATATTCAACAATAACGAGTCTAACATCAATTTAAAAATGAGTAATCCAACAACAGTGAAGAGGCGTCCCTCTCGAGGTAAGGTTGATCACAATTACGTATTCGAGAAATACCCGGTTCGTTCTCCTTCCCGAAAACGTGACTCTCGGCTAATACAAAACGAAAAGCATAAATTAATAAGTCCACCCACAATCAAAAGCTTGCCAACATAAAGCTAGCGAGTTTATTAAACTCCAAGTTCCTCCTGAAGAGGATTTTATTATATGACTTTGGAATTGAGATTAAATAATTAGTTTCTCATATCCATACTCAAAATGGTATTTGTCCGTATAAAAACGATCTCACATTATGATTGTTATTATGATGAAATAACATTTCCAACATTAGTCATATGTCACATTTGGATTCATGAAGTAATCAATGTGAAATCTACATTCAACAAAAAGTACAAGAAAAAACTAGTCACATTTGGATTCCCGAAGTAATCAATATGAACAAGAAGTCGAAAGACTCACTAGCAAAAGATTGCAAACCAACTTCTTGATACTTTTAATTTTTATATATAAAAGAAGTGAGAATGTTGTACATTTGCAATAAATACCCCCGCAAGAATAAATGTCTCTGAATGACGAGTACAAATGGTAGCAAATGAATTTAAAATTCGTCAAAAATATGGTCGACCAATTGGTTCTAAGAACAATTTTGTGCCTAAGAAAGGGGGTGGAAGATATGAGCCAAACAATGACGAATATGATTAATCAATCAAATTAAAGTTCCCAAAAAACTACCAGCATTTGAAATTAATGATATCTCAATATATTTGGAGAGATCAACTATCATCGTGGGCGCATGACGATATATTCGCCTTTAATATGTCTCTCAAAAATGATAAAAGAGGATCCTCAACCATGATCTATTAGAGATTGTCAAGATAGAAATAATTGGCCAAAGAGGAACGAAGTCATATAAGGTGAATTAAAATTCTCTTGAAAGCCGGAAATATTTGGACCTGTAGTTCCAAAATCCAGAAAGTATATCCCGAAGAATACAAATGTGTCTTTGTTACAAAGAAAAATGGAAATATTACGAGATATAAGACAATACTCATAACACAATGTCTCTCTCAAAGACCATGAATTAATTATGTACTCTAAAGAGATTTTATTATATTTGCATTCACATAGCTACTTAATGGTTGATTCAATCACTTGAAGTGGATGGAGACTCATTTAGACCTACAGAAGATAACAAAGATGTTTTAGGACAAGATGTTCCTTAGTTATGTGCAATTGGAAAATTTGAAATGATATTGATTATCATTTGTTATCTTCGAGACAAACATATTATTCTCTATGGAGATAGTTAAACTTGTGTTGCAGATATTAGTTTAAACTAACCTTGAAGATTGTTATGAGGAGTGATAAATTATAAATAATCCTTAAGATTAGACTGATTCTAAAGGTCAAATGACCATGAAGATCAAATGGTTGTACTCTTTTTTCCTTTCTAAGCTTTTTCCCAAAGGATTTTCTTAGTTAAGGTTTTTGCCAAAGGATTTTCTTAGTTAAAATTTTTAACGAGGCATCTAATGGAACGTGAATGAGTCATTGAGATTGATTCACAAAAGAGTCAATGTATCACATGATCTCCAAAAGAATGGTGTCATCAACATCCAGCAAATTCGCTCAAGTGACAATCTAGCGGAACATCTAGTATATTCGCTCAAGTGACAATCTAGCGGATTCTTTTACAAATGCATTACCAACGCGCTCAAGTGACAATCTAGCGGAACATCCAACGGATTCTTTACAAATGCATTATCAACGTCAACATTCAAGAAATTGGTACACGCGGATTCTTTTACAAATGCATTACCAACGCGCTCAAGTGACAATCTAGCGGAACATCCAGCGGATTCTTTTACAAATGCATTATTAACGTCAAGAAATTGGTACATAAGATCAATATGCCGAGTGTTGTAAATATATTTTATTTATATACTTACATATATTGTGATGACCATTTTAAACCTTAAAAGCCCATGAGCCCATCTTATACTCTATAAATAGAGGTATTCACCCTTATAATAATATACATCTATTTTCCGTCTTCTATATTATTCTCTAATTCCATATAATTCATAACAATAATGAATATATATAATACATAAATATCTTAAAACATAGAGTCTCCTACTTATACCAAACGGTTATAAAAAATAATTAGGGGAATCGATTCCCTTTTGTTGTTGTATGCTAAATAAATTGGAAAATAAGCAAAATTGGAAAATAAGCAAATCACTCATTTGGTTTCTCCCTTCCCATTTCTTGCTGCCTTTTTTAAGACCTTCCCCTTTCTTGCTGCCTTTTTAAGAGCCTCTGAGTGGACACGCATCTCTTGAAAAATCTCCTCAACAAGTTC
Source organism: Lavandula angustifolia (assembly GCA_028984105.1). Lineage (NCBI taxonomy): Eukaryota > Viridiplantae > Streptophyta > Magnoliopsida > Lamiales > Lamiaceae > Lavandula > Lavandula angustifolia. The sequence continues at coordinate 24,626,018 of CM054813.1, forward strand.
GCTATCAGCACTTCTAATGAATTCAAGATTGTAGATCTCTCCCGATTCAATCAAATACGTTATACACGCCTTCTTCAATCTGGTTAGTTGGTAGAGCAAAGCCTCTTGTAGGCTTTCAAAGACGTCCCCCAGGCCAATGTCCTCGAGTAGGCTTTCCTCGCACCGATCCTTCAACTCTGGGATGTCGTACTTGTTAGCAGCAGCAAGCAATGCCAAGCGGTGCTTCCGAAGATCTTTCTTCTTTATAGTTCCGTACATGTAATGGAGGAGGGCCATGCAAGGTTCGGATGCCATGTCGTCTAAGTCGATGGTTGATGATTGTTTCTCCTTGAGGTCGTGTGTGAACATACTATGGAAGATGGGGGAGTTTGCGGACAGTACTGCTCTGTGGGCGTGTAGTTGTTTCCCGTCTACTGTGTTGATGGTGATGTCTGCCAAGAGAGATTCATTCAGCATGCGGGATAAACACTTGACACCACTCATCCGCTTTGCTTTATACCTCCTTTTATCAATAGGCCATATGAAAATATCCTCTCCACCCTTAGCAGAAGATGGATGAAGTATGAGAAACCCAATTAGACCAAATAAATATCTAGCTAGACAATAATAAAATCGATCTTACATTTGAAGGCGAGATTTTAAGGTCCCAAAACTCAACATCAATGACGAATCCAACTGGGCGACAACCAACATTAAGATTAACGGGAAAAGCAAAGTCGTCACGTGTCTGAAGCCGTCCCTTATGAACTGCACATAAGGCAACTACTACTTCTAATCTAACCCCAAAAGTCGAATCAAAAAGAAAAAAAAAACGTAGCAGACGTACCGGTGGAGTAATTGGAGCTTTCAACGGTGACACGGAGGAAGAAGCGGGCGAGTGGCGGCAGCTCCCCCACCTCCAAAACAGGGAAGAGGCCGACGTCTACGGACTTTCTCGAGGCAAATGAGACGGGATGTCTCGGCTCAACAGATAAATGCCTAAGAGTTTGAAGAAAACCAAATTAAAATTGACCAAAATTTATAAAAATCACTTCAAGTAGTGATTGATAGTTACCAGTTCCATGTACCCATTTTGAAAGCCTTGGATTTGTAGGAAACAGAAGGGCATAAAGTGCGGATCATCCACTGCACCTGTCCTTGTCGACTTCCCACCTTAACATCCCTCATGTCGCTGAATTCATAAACCCTAGTTTTGCATTAATATATATAGCCTACAAAGGAATACTCAAATCAAGCAGAAATATCATAAAATCAAATCCTATCAAACAACTAATTGATGCGTGCCTATCTATCTAACTCCTACTTTATCATGAAAGATTCTGGGCTTTGTGGCTAGAATTTGGGCTTGAGAAATTGATATATTTAAACTTATTCAGCTTATCTCTAATTTAGGATACTTCCTTACTTAGGGTATATACCTTGGCGAGGTTGCTGGAAGGAAAATATCACATCCCTATACAAACCAATAAGGTACAACACATACTACCAACCCTTTTTACCGTGAAATAATAGAGCTTTATAAGTAGAATTCTGCCTTTCCTAATCATTTTTCAAGCCCAAATTAGTAAATGATATTTGATTGTTCATCGATGACCAATTATTGGTCTCCAATTTTGAATTCTCAAATCCCATAACAAATCGAATAACTAATCTAAAAATGATTTTCCTGCTTATAAAATTGAACTCTTGAGCAATGTGATTATCACTTATGAGGCTAATTAAAGCCTGCAAAATAGCTCTGTAACTCTGTAAATAGAAGTCGATCGTTCTCGTAATAATACACTTCTAATTCTCTCTCTATTATTAGCTAGTTCTCTATTTTATAATAAATAGAGTTGCAGGATTTGATATTAGAATTGCGGATTTGGTGTGATTGAGGTGTATAAGACAAGCTGCAAATGGTATTTTCATAAATACTCTGGGCTTTATGAGTAGCATTTGGGCTTCATAAATAAATATAATAATCTTTGTAGTATTTAAGATCTAGATTTAGATCTCGTGTTTAACTATATATTGTTTTGTTTACGTGAATTAGAATTAAAAAATAAATACAGAGGCGAATTGCTCTTCGGGCTCTTTAGGTGAGAATAATTTCTTTTACAATTTTACCCAAATATTTGCAAAAAAAAAAAAAAAAAACCCTTTTATTTTCAGTGTTTTTTACGTGTACAGTATATTGATGAGTCATTTATTACATGTCAATTTCCATCTAATTACTGACTATTTGCTTGGCCAAGCCGCAGTGTCTATGCACTTATGCAGGTTTTTTGGGAGAAATTTATGGAAAGTTGAATAAGAAAAGAAGCAGGATTGACAGACTTTAAAGAATATTTGACTAATTTAGTTCTGATTTGGATCAAACAACAATCAAGGAAGCTTTTACTACAACATAATAAACAAATCTTGGTATTTTTCCTTGGAGAAGGTTCTCCAATGAAGATTGGAGCCAAATCTGCACAAGTAAAGAAGGGAAAAAATGGAGAAACAACAATTAACATTATAGGAGGATTTGAAGCTTCTCATATACTTTTTCATATCATCTTCCACCACTAGTTACTAGTTCCTGATCTGCTCCCGCTCTTCTCTGCCCAGTTCGTTTTCATTCTTCACAGTTTTTAGATTTGTTTTCAATTATGCAAGAAGAACACCATATCGGATCTACTTTTGTTTAAGAATTTCTATTTTCGTTTATGCCTTATTTATGCTTGATCCAACAAGTTTCGCAGTTATTTAGATTTTACAGTTTAGTCTCTGCTTATCCAATTCGTCACTGATCACTTGTTTCAGTTTTATGTTTTATTCAAGTATGTGTAGCTGATTTCTTTAGATTCGGCTAAGGTAAAACCACACTAGAACAGATGCTGTGACACTTTTCGGTCTCATAATTAAACCATCAGATTTCAAATTAGGCCTCATTTGGAAGAATTTTTCAATAGCTTATTTATGAAAACAACTTATTCTAAAATATAAGTTCATAGGAATAGCTTATGAAAATAAGACTAAAACAATCATCATATCAAACCTATAACAACAATTTATTAAACTATATATATATATATATATATATATATATATATATATATATATATTCTAATTTAGTAGTGATTATACATAAATATATCTAAACATAATAGCTTATTCAATTTAGGGTGTGTTTGAAAAGCTTATTTTAATTGCTTATTTGCTTTTTCACCTTATAAGCAGGTTTTAGTGTTTTCAAAAACATGTTTTATGCGTTAGCTTCTCTAAAATTAAGCAGCAAATCTACTTAAATTCATAAGCATTTATTAATGTGCTTTTGGTGCTTAAAGCAGCATAAATTCTGAAACTAACATAAATATCTGATTTTTAATATTAATACCAAAAACTACCTACTTTTGATTAAAAGTAGTTTTTTTCAACTTTTAACAAAAACAAATAAAATGTATTTAATAAACAGTTACAAATACACCCATAAGTATTTATAACAAGTACTTATTTAAATTGTTTTCCCAACGGGACGTTAATCTTATTTCATGGAATCGGCTAGTAATTTAAACCTAATTTTTAGGCCTTCAAAATTTGAAGGCAACACAATTCCAATGATAGATGGGTCATACCAGGGCCGGGCCGTTATACAAGCCCAAATCTTGTTTCAATTATTTAATAGCCGATCAATAATATTTATAATTGATAAATTAACTGCGATACACGCCTTTTGTCCATCTCCCCCAAAATCAGTTGCGAAGAAGAAAGCCCTAACTAAACTCGATGTCGTACGACGATGTGGAGATCGAAGACATGGAGTGGAACGAAGAGCTCCAGTCTTACACGTATCCTTGTCCCTGTGGCGATCTTTTCCAGATCACGAAGGAGGATCTTCGATACGGCGAGGAAATCGCTCGGTGCCCTAGCTGCTCGTTATACATTACCGTAATCTATAACATGGAGGATTTTCAGGACAAATCCAACCAAAAATCCGAGCCGCCGAAGCCGCAGCCAGTTGCCGTAGCTTGAAAATGGTAAAATTCATACTTCATATTTGTCTGAGGAATTCGATTTTTGTTGGTTAGATTAGGTATTCGGGTCTACAACTCCGGTTGATGGTTGATGAAATTCGTAGTCATACTTTTGGATTTGATTTTCTTGAGAACATCTATGCCCAGTTATTCGCCTCCAATTTTGAATTCGGAGCATAATGATTTGTGCGTTAAAGCTGTTCCTTCCTCCAATTTGAATTCAGAGCAGAATCTTCTCTTGTGTTGCTGTTCTTAGTAGCTATGATAAAATCTGATTAATTTTTCTCATGGAATATTCCTGATTATAATCGAACCCTTGAGCAATGTAATTATGAGGCTAGATTGCTCCCTGAATCCTGCAAAATCATGTGTGCCTAATTATATACGAAAATAATATAGCTGAAAAATATCATTTGATTCCCTTACTGCTATTGATTAGGTTCTCCTCCCCTCCATCTTTCTGATATATAATTTTATATAATAAATATTTATAGTTTATAATATTAACATTTATGATAATATATAAAATATTTCTAATAATATATTCAATATCTGTAAATTTGTAATATAACATAACAAAAATTTAAGTAATGTGGACAAACTGAAGGAATTAAATCAACTTTTATTTTATTTTTTGCAAAAAATAAAATCTTCACGATTAGGGCAAAATCAATTCAATTCATACACAAAATCCAAAAGAGTCTTTGAGGATGAGATGAAGTCGAAGAGGCAGAATGCTTGTGCTTCCCTGTTGTGAGAGTTTGAGAGGAAGAGTAGAGAAGCTGTGAATATGTTTTTCTTTACTACAATTCCAACTTGTTTTTTCATTCATCAAAAGATACTGTCCTTATAGGGACTTTGCGTACAACGTTCTAAACTACAAAAACATTACTACATTTTACATAATTAGCTAACACATGTTGAAATTCTTAAGCACCCATGGTGCATTAACTGTCTTCCTTTTAGCAGGGTGGATATTCCATAATCAGCGGCTGATCATTCTTGATATCTTCATCAATAATCATCATTCTCGGTAACTTCATGCTGAACCTCCTTGTCATTTCATCCTTGGTAACTTCATCCTCCTTCTTTGTCACTTCGTTCTCGGTAACTTCATCCCTTCTTTGCGCCTTGAATATTGCATGCATCATACATCTCTTCTTCAATTTGGTGAGCTGATAGAGCGAAGCCTCTTGCAGCCTTTCAAGGACGTTCTCCAAGTCAATGCCCTCGAGTAGGCTTTCCTCGCTTTCATCCTTCAAGTCTGGAATGTCATACTTGGTAGCAGCAGCAAGCAATGGCAACCGGTGCTTCCGAAGATCTTCCTTGTTTATAGTTCCGTACATGTAACTGAGGAGGGCCATGCATGACTCGGATGTGATGTCCGTCATGTCGATTGTTGCTGACCGTTTCTCCTTGAGGTCGTGTTTGAACATACTGTGAAAGAAGTGCTCTATGAACGTGTAGTTTCCCGTCTACCGTGGTGATGGTGATGTCCGTGCAAAGAGATTCATTCAGCATGCGGGAGAAGCATTTGAGAGCACTTCACGCCTCCTATCATCATTAGGCCATATGCAAATGTCTTCTCCACCCTAAGATGACCAAGAATGAGAAGCCAAAACAAGTGTCTACCGTAGATGAATAAAAATTTACATTTATGTGAGAAATGATATAAAAGATCTTGCATATGAAGCATTTATCCTTCGGTTTTTTTCAGAAAACTTGACAACTTTTATTAAGGGAAATATCTTACTTGGGAAGGGAAGATCTTAAGGTCAAGAACGCTAAAAAAAAAAAAAAAAAAAAAAGGTCAAGAACGATAACATCAATAACGAATACAACGTAAGAACTAGTCTTAACGGGATCAGCAAAGTCGGTGCGAAGCAGTCCATTATGTGTAACTGCACATAGAGCAGCTATATCATCCAAATATGATAGGTTTCAAGAAAAAAAAATAGGAGAATAAAATATATACCGGTGGATTCTCTCTTGCCGTTGATGGTAACATAGAGGGAGAAGCGGGCAAAGCGGCAGCAGCTCCTCCTCCGATTCAGGGAAGAGGCGGACGTAGGCGGACCTCTTCGACGTAGAGCCTCTCCTCTGAACCGATAAATGCCTACGAGTTTGAAGAAAATTTATATAAATGGTAGAAGATGGAAGTAGTGAAGAGGCAATGCAATGATGATACCAGTTCCATATGCCGATTCTGATTTGTACGGATGAGATCGGCCGAAATTGGAGATCCTCCACTGCACATGTCCTTGTCGAATTTCCATTCGCTATTCATGACCCTAGTCTTCCAGTTGGAGGACAATAAGAAGACTTGCATGTGTTAGGATATATATCGAGTCGAACATCATAGACGAATTTGGGTTTCAGAAATATAAATAGCCCAAATCTCGTTCAATCATTAAATGGTTAATAAATAATACTAGTATTTGATTCACGCCTTTCTCTCTCTATAATATCGATAATTTTGGTTCGTATTAGATTAGATTTTGGGGGAGAAAATCTCATTTTTAATTATTTATTGTGTCATTGGTCCAATTTTGGTCCTTTATTGAGGCAGCAACCGATTTTGGTATTTTATCTTTTAAGTGGGTCCAATTTTGGTCTTTCAATCGAGAATGTCGGCCGGAATAAAGCGTGTGTACTACGTTTTCCGCTGGATGACCAAAATCGGACTATGCCACATTAAAGAACCAAAATTTGACTAATATAAAGTTGGAGGATTAAAATTAGACTCTTTCATATTATAGAACCAAAATTGTAGGACTAAAATCGAACTTTACCACATTAGAGGGACCAAAATGTGAACAATGACAATAAAATACTAAAAATGAGATTTTCTCGGTTTTGTGGTGTTCAATTGCAATTGGTGGCTGATGAAGTTTGTATTCATTTTTTTTAATAATTTGTATTTCCTGCAAAAATACGAGTTTGAGATGTATAGATTCATTCAATCATTTCCTTTCCAATTTTCAGATCTGAAATTGAGATGCGTCGCTCTAAATTAGTACTGAAACAATTCTAATGAAAACTGAATTAGTGAAATGAAATATTAAGCAAAAATTAAATTTCTGTAATTTTTTTTCCATTTAAAAATTTTCGTTTTTTTTAAATTTCTTCAATTCGCGTTTAACTACATGGTTCAGTAGTTAAACAAGAATTATTTGATAAGGATCTAACACTACAATTCAAAAATGGTAGGTAAATCGGTAGATATAGTTCTGAATCTTCGTGATTTTGTAACATTAGTCCTGAATCTTTTTTTTTTATCCCAAACTACTTTGTTTACGATTTTGGTCCCACCGTTAATTTTTTCTGTCAATTCGACCGTTAATCAAATTTCAATAAAATAAAAATAAAAATAGAAAGGGTAAAATTGGAACTTTGAAATAGTTAATTGGCAAATCTCGTCATCAAACTTTTTAGTTTTGTGTAATTAGTCCCTAGTCTTTTATTTTTTTCTCCCAAACTTTTACTTTTTGCAATTTTCGTCCAGCTTTAATTCTCTATTAAATCGAGCGTTAATCAAGCTTTTATTAAATTAAAAATTAAAAAATACATATTAATCAAACTTCGATCTTCTCAGCTGTTGCTTTTCATTATCTCCTCTGGTGTCGCCCTAACACAAAACTCTGTTCGAAAATCAAGGCCGAATCTGAGGAAAAATGGAACCTTGAGTGAAAAATAAAAGTGGATCCTTTATCTAGATAAGTGGTCGTGCATTTCCCTCAGAGTGTGGCTCCAAAAATCTTAAAATAATCCAATTTCAAGTAATTTTTTTTGAAATAAAATTATTTTGCTCGTGTCGTAATTACAAAAACTATTTATTTTAAATTTTTTATTTATAAGAATCATTTATAATACCATTTTTTTCATAATTGCATATATATTATTCTATGTAGGCTATACTAAAGAGAATAAAAAATATTTTTTTTTATTAAACGAACGCATGACCTTTTCAGATTAAACACAAGACTTTTGTCATCGGAGCAATGCCTAATTACATCAGTATAAAGGCAAAGTTTTATATTTTTTCGGTCCACACTAGATTTGGGGTCCCGTGTCAGATGGTTGCCCACACAAGCCCAAAACTGGCCTTGATGAAAATCCTAAACATAATGAAATCATGTGGAATTCAGCAGACGAAGCGTTATTTCCATATTAACATATTGTGTTTCCCAATTGATAAAATCACATTAGAAAAATTTTTGGGAACCTATTTTCCAAAATGAGAGGTACAATACTAGTCCTCGTAACATTATTTCTCCTGCCGCTGACAGTGGTGGAAACGCAATATGCTGGTGTTGGTCCAGAGACGAGCCTCAGGTGCACGCAATATGCGAATTTCAAACTCAGAACGCGAAAGTCAGTAGAACTGAATGCTGCTACTGAACTAGTCAGTTACCCAAATAAACTTTCTGGATCACGTGGGTAGAAAATCCTTCTACTGAGTACAGTCTACTGACTTATGTCAGTGAACAGTAGTTCAATATTAGAAGTTGTGTGCGGAAGTGTAGGCCCTAAAATATAATCGTCTCAGTTGAAAAACCATTTTATGTTGTTTGATTAAAACTCAGTTTTATGCAAAATGAACAGTTATCAATGCAACAGTTAAAATCAACACAAGCAGTTTTAAAGTGGTTCAGACGACACACTACGTCAACTGTCCTGAACAAAACAGGAGTTCTTGATTAGCTTATACTAAGCAAGTCTCAGTCGATCTGTGCACCTGATAAATACTCTAGTTATAATCTTACCGACTTTACAGTTTTTCAAACATGAGGTTTGAGATTCTCCAACTATGAAGGAGTTCTTACAATAAGAAAAATTCACAAAGATGAACTCCTTTGAGGTTTTCTAAGCTAATGATATTACAATAATCACGCTTAGATTAGAGAAGGGAACTAATGTATCTTTAGAGAGAAGAACTATGAGGATCTATCAATAAGTAAGTTCTTTAATAAGTTTGGTTCTGTGTTCGCTAGATAGTGTATAAGCTTCGAATGCTTCGGTTCCCGGTGTCTTCTCTGCATGAAGATTCTTCTCTATTTATAGTCTTCGATACATGAATAGATCCGTTGGAGAGGGTCTAGACACGTGTCGAATAAGACAAGGAAAACGACCATATTGATTTAGATTTCTCTTTTTCAGTCTAGGAGCAGCTTTATAGCAGAGCAGGTAGGGTGTTGTCGGCTCCTTATTGGTCGAGGTTATGAGAGTAGGTGAGGCTTGTTCAAACTCCAAGGTACGATGAATTGTCCTTTACTGAAATATCTTCTACTGACATTCGTCTGAGAAGTTCAATTCGCAGGCTTTAATTCCTTTTGCAGATTTACTGGTTTATTGCTTATCCAACTGACTTCTTCGATACTGAGTTCTCCAGAGTGCCAGAACGACTATTGAACATAGCAGCTACTGAACTCTAGCTAGTCTACTGAGTTCCTAACATGTTGAACTCAAACTAAGCTATTACAATATCGAAGGCTCATCATTCATCTAGGGTTTTTGGATCTTCAAATCTTATCATGCTAAATCTCATCCTAATAATTTCCCCTTATTTGATGATGCCAAAACCTTTTACAACAACCAATCCCAAAACCTTTTACAAGGTTATCTCTAATAAGGTTGAGTATCTAAACAACACAAATGCTATACAACATGAGGCCGAAGTCTAATAATATCTCCCAAACATGTCTGAATGCAATTTCCCCCTTAAAGATGTCTAAGTACTGGAGACCAGTGAGAAGCAAAGACATATAAGTAGCCATGTAGGTGTGTGTTCTGATCACTGAGGTGATCAGTAAGTGTTGAAAAATAAATAACACACCAAGAGATAATGAGTAGTTGTCGAAGGCCAATCAAAAAGAATATCATATATGATCAGGATTTACAATTACAGGATATTCAAATCTATGACTAAGACCAGAGGAGAGGATCAGCTGGGCTTCTTCTTGAACTGTTCCAGTCGAGCCTTGAAATTAGCCGATTTCTTCTCAGGAAGCTCAAGGCCGTAAGATGAGTAGACTTTGTTCCTCAGCACCTTGATCTCTTCCTTGTCTTCTTCGTCATCTTTGTCAGACTTCTTCTACTGATAGCGTATCAAATTTCTTCCTCAATCTCCTTTTTTACATATATTGCCTTGATGCGTAAGAGGAGGAGATAAAAGTATGTACTTAGGTGCCTTGAGAGTTTTACCTGACTGTTCCAGAAGAGTTTGAATTTTAGCATAGAGTTCGGGTGCGGCGCTTATCAAGAATTCTTTGAAGGTCTTGTCAGGATCAGACTGCTCACTGACTGTCTCCCAGATGTAGTAGCTCTTGATGAAGTCAACCTTCATTTGTTCCCATATATGATTGATCTTGTAGGGCACTCACTCATCAGTCCTTGGGTAAATTACTCTCTTCACCTCATTTCCTGGTACCCTTCTCCTGAAGTACTTAGAAGTAGTGGGGATACTTCTGTCCTTCTCATGTACTCTCTCTCTCTTGCCTCCTTCTCAGTCCTCTGTCTGAGGGCCTCAAGATCTTAAGTCTCTCTTTGGCAGCCTTGATCTGTCGGGCCTCAGCAGTAATGTCAAGACCTCTCTCGCAGGTATCCCATTGATCTTTTAGCTCAGCTTCTTGTCTCTTAAAGAGCTCAATGGTTGGGATATGCTATGGAGCTTCTGAGTCGTTCGGTCCTACTGAGTTGGACTTGGAAGCTCCAAGCTTCTCAGTTTCTTTGGACTTTTGGGTCTGAGAGGCAGCTCTGGATTGCCTAGGCAGTACAGATCTTGTTATGGTAGGAACTGAAGATCGGATCTATATGCCTTTCTTGGCCTTGGTTTTCTTCTTTTTGTCCTGCTCCTGAAGTTCTCGTGCAGGCTTCTCGTCGTATGCGATCTGCTCTTCTGGCGTTCTGAACTTTAGCTTTTTAGCTTTTTGAGGACTTGGGGGATCTAGGGCTTTGCCTTTTGCAGCTAACCTGACTGGTGGCTCATCTTCAGTAAGTCCTTCTAGATACTTAGACACTTCAGTCAATGCCTCGTCAGCCGGCTCTCCTCAGCCTTCTCCCTTTTCTGTTAAGGCTCCCCCTTACCTTCTGCGGCCTTGCTTGGACCTGCCTCTTCAGCCTTTAAGAGGGTCAGTAGATTCTCCTTTCTACTTCCTTCCCCCTTTTTCGCATCATCAATTTCAGTGGTCAGGGCAGTGACCTTGTTCGTAAGGCCTTCTACTGAAAGGATGATTGCATCAAGCTTTGCTCCAACATCCCCTACTGCATCAGTATACTCATTCCATCTCTTCTCATGCTCAGTATGGACAATTTTTAGTATGTCAGATTTAGAAGTTTCAGCACGGCGGAGGTATGATTTAACCAAATCAGTAGTTTCCTTGTTAAGGGCTTGGCCTGCGGGTGCCTGTTCCTCGAGTGCTTTTGTAACACTCTAGGTGGTTAGCTTATTGCGCTCCTCAACAACTTTGAGGACTCGATCCAGTGCAGTAGCCATATCTTCAGTGAATTGTTTGGCCTGAGACAGCAGGATATTCTGAAACTGAGCGTTCAGATCGGTCCTCTGAGATTCAAGTGCTTTGCTGAGGATCTCTTCAGTATTAAGATGGGTAGGAGTGTTGATCCTCTGCACTTGTGATACCAAGTCATCAAGCTTTAGGGTCTGAACCTCTATGAATTTGCTCCATTTTGTATTCACGTCTGAGGCGAGGAGATGGTTTTTGTGACCCTGCCACTTGAGACACTTGTTAATCGACATCGTGTTTACGTCTTCGATCTCAGCAGCTTGATGTTGAGACTACTTAGGTTTCGGCTGAGATGTAGATAGCGTAGAGATGATTGCGCCTGAAGATGGAGGTGGAGGTGGCGAATCATCTCTAGGAGATTTTCCCTCTGCAGATCTTCCCTGGTCTGCATCCTTGGATGGTAAGTCGTGGTGAGAGTTAGGTGGAGACAAGGGCTGAGTAGTTTAATCAAATTTCCCCTTTTAACTTAGGAGCATAAGCATGGTAGAGCGAAGATCTTCCATCGATGCTATATCAGCAGGCTCGCCATATCCTATCTCGTCCTTCAGGGTCTGCTCCTCTTGAACCAGTTCAGGGACGGTCCTTAGGTTGATCGTCTCAGCCAAGAGATCCCATTCTAGGAATTTGAGACAAATCTGTACCCTCGCCCTAACTGCGATATCCACGAGATCGGGGTGATCTAAGATCTCAGGTATCTCGTCCGCGACTTCTTCAGCAGCTCTGCTCTGAGCTAGCAGGACTGAAGTCGGGACTGAAGTGGAGACCTTAGTTTGAGGTAAGTCAGCTGGAAAGTCTGACTAGGTCTCCTCTGAGTGTATCCTCTTAACCTTATCCGTCAGAGTCGCATCTTCTTCACCGAACTCTAAGTCTTAGAAGGATATTGTCTTAGGAGTTACTGCTAAAAGTTCAGGCTTCTTCAGTATTTTTCTCTTCTTCTGCTGAGTTGGGCGTGGATCCTGAGAGGATGTGAGTGGACGCTTATCATTAAGTCCACGCCCGATGGACTTTTGAGCTGCTACTGCATTTAGGAACTTGATCAACTTCTTATCGAAGTTGTATGCATCAGCGAAGGCTACTCGTCCCTGTCACTAATCTTCAATGAGTATAGATACTTTGTTGCCATAGAGTAATTTGCCTTTGGGGATCAGGTGCACGGAGGTCTTGTATTCTCCATACATGAACTTCTGAGTCTGAATCTTGAACTCAGTCACAATGAAGTTAGTCCAGTTCACCTGAACCCCATCAACTATGGCAATCATGATCCGAATCCGGATCCTGGATAGTTGATCATAGGATTCAGCTGAGCTGGAGAGGATGTGGTTGACTATGTACGCCAATCCTCGGTATTCAGGGAGCAGCTGATTTTTAGGGAAGGCGACTTTGAATACAATATTCTGTTGTCCACTGAACCGGCAGAGATACTTGTTGATTGAAGTCTTCTTGTACCTGATAGGAGAGATCCCGATGTTGGGAAGATCAAAACTGAGGTGCAGACACTCAGCAATGTTGATATCAGCTATATTTGCTTCCCAATGCTTGTTACTCGTTCTTGCTGGTAGTTTATGCAAGAAATCTCCTAAAAATCCTCATCCTCACGGATATTCATAAAGAACTCTACTACTTGTTTGGGGAGGCATAGATGGGGAACCCTAGACAGTAGTATCTCAAGCCCAGTCGACTGGAGGGCATCAAAAAGCTAGTCCATGCAGTCGATTCCACATGATCGGAATGCAAGAACGGGCTCAAAAAAAACTCTCTGAGTACGGATGATCTCCTCTATATCGGACGGGATCAGAAGAACGTTGCTTGGAGTAGTCTCCATTGATGATAAAACTGAATCTGCAAAACAAGCGTTAGCACTTGAAAATAGAGTAAGTCACTACGAGCGGATAAAGTTTATAAAGATTTATCGAAGAGAAAGTGCTTCAACGTAGTAGATTTCTTAAGCAAAAGATATGCAGAGAACTAAGTAGTTCGATAATGGCGGAAATGTAGTTAGATCATAGATGCATGCATATATATATTTTATTCAGCAGCAGTTGAGATTAATCTGATTTTGAAATATGGACAACTCGGATTGAATGTTATAAGTAGTTATGATTACTTTGCCGCCTATAGTCTCGACCTACTTATCTATCATCTAAAAGGTAAGGTGAGATAATATGCATTTAATGCGTCGCAATCAACATATAGAATGTCGCATTTTTAATGAAAACGATATACTTAATGATATCCTATGAATATTAATGGCGGGAAATAAATGCAATATCATGTTGAACACCATGTACTGAAAAAATACTCATAACTTTGTCAGCTGAACATAGTAGTCAGCTGGTACCACTGTGTAGTCCTTAAGTAATTAAGTAGTACTGAGAGTAAGTTCCCCCTCACTTAGTAATTCCTAGATCGTCTTACTAAACCGTGTCAGTAGGATCCAGTAGACCTAGTTCTACTGAGAGTTTGTTGAATCTGGTCTCAGCTAGAGGTTTGGTCAGTATATCTGCTCTTTGCTTATCAGTATGGATTTTCTCCATCCTGATATCATTCTTCTCGACATGATCTCTGATGAAGTAGTGACGTACGTCCACGTGCTTGCACCGTGTATGTAGAACTGGGTTCTGAGTGAGTGCAATGGCACTGGTACTATCGCAGTAGATTGGCACTTTGTCTTGATGTATGTCATAATCTCTCAACTATTGTCGAAGCCACAAGATCTGGGCGCAACAGCTTCCGGCAACCATATATTCTTCAGTAGTGGACGTAGCTACTAAGTGTTGTTTCTTTGAGAACCACGATATGAGCTTACTGCCGAGGAACTGACATGTTCCCGAGGTTGACTTTCTGTCGATTCGACATCCTGCATAATCAACATCAGAATAACCAGTTAGTTCAAGATTATCATCAGCAGGATACCATAACCCAACATCAAGTGTTCCTTTCAGGTAACGGAGAATCTTCTTCGCTAAGTCTACATGACTTCGCTTGGGATTCGCCTGAAATCTCGCGCATACACCTACAACATAAGTTATATCAGGTCTGTTGGCTGTTAGGTATAGTAAGGAACCAATAATAGCACGATAATCAGTTGAGTTAACAGATACTCCCTCTTTATCAAGATCAATCTTGAGATTTATGTTCATGGTTATCTTTACTAATTTGCTGGATTCGCAGCCGAACTTCTTGATGAGATCTCGAGTATATTTAGCTTGATTGATGAATATTCCCTTCTTGGATTGTTTTACTTGAAGTCCAAGAAAATAATACATTTCTCCCATCATTGACATCTCGAATTTCTCTTTCATCATCTGTTCAAATTTCTGACACATGGTCAGATTCCTGGATCCAAAGATGATGTCATCCACATAGATCTACAACAGTAGAATGTCATCTTCTGACCTGATTCTGAATAGGGTGCGATCTATAGTTCCTTTCTGAAAACTTTTCTGAAGTAGAAAGTCTGAGAGGGTATCATACCAAGCTTTGGGTGCTTGTTTTAACCCATACAACGTTTTCTTAAGTCTACACACTTGGTGTCCCTGCTGAAAGTAGGGTGATTGTTCTACGTAGACTTCTTCCTTCAGTATGTCGTTTATGAAAGCTGACTTCACATCCATCTGATAAACTGTGAACTGTTGATGAGTTGCATATGGTAGATATACACGAATGGCTTCCAATCTTGCAACTGGAGCGAACGTTTCATCAAAGTATATTCCTTCTGATTGACAGTATCCTTTAGCAACTAGTCGAGCTTTATTCCTGACGATAACGTTGTTTTCATCTCGCTTGTTTTTGAAGACCCACTTGGTTCCTATCACGTGCTGATGTCTAGGTTTGTCTACAAGTTCCCATTTGCCGTTTCTAGTAAATAGGTTGAGCTCTTCTTGCATGGCAATGATCCAATCAGCATCATTCAGAGCATCCTCAATTGAGTGAGGTTCTTTAGTAGATAAGAAGCAGGAGTATAACGCACTTTCTCCTTGACAGAATCTGGATCTATCTTGACACTTGCTGAAGGATCTCCAATAATAAGATCTGAGCTATGAGCATCTAACCACGAGCGATGATGTCTTGTTACTTCATCTGGCATAGATTCTACACAAATAGTTGGATTATTAGGTATTTCAGTTGTACTATTTTGTGACTGAAATAATTCAGTAACGAGGATAGGGTCTACTGAGTCACTAGGTTCACGGGTGTAACACCCCAAAATTTTCAACGTAAAATGCACTGCATATTTATTTATGCATGTTATCAAGTGTTTTAGTTCTGTAAGTCGCGCCTTAGAAATTAAAATGGAAATTAAAGCATCTATTTTTTTTTTCATTAAATCATTTTTGTAAATTTATTTTGGAATTTTGAATATGTTAATTTATATCATATTCTGATTATTTTGTTTATTTTTGAGATATAAATCATGATAAAATTATGAGGCAAGAATAAGATTTATTTATTTTGGATTTCTTAAAGGATTCATGAAAGGATATAATATTTTATATTATATTAAGTTATTAGAAGATAATTTGAAATTATGTTTTGTGAATAAAATAGATATGATATTTGTGATATAAATGTTTTAGGATAAAATCTAGTTGTGGTTATCCATATCCTAATTTATCTAAGATTGAATCTTAAGTGATAGAATAAATTCTATATAAAATATATATGGACGAAAATAATTATGGATAAAATATATTTGATAAATTTTATTATTAGGGATGTTTATATAATTTATTCTAACCCTATAAATACACCCTTAGTCGTTCATAAAATAGTTTCACATAAACTTTCCGAAAATCTGTCAACATATCTGTGAACTGTTTCAAGAATTATTTACATACCTTCCCGGCATCATATCATTGTGAAATTTTAGGCGAAGCTTCCTAGGTATGTCTAGTATACTATACTATTTTATTATAATTTTAAAATCATTATAATTATTTATTATAAATTGTTATTCGTAACCTGGTAGTTTTTGACAGCATGTCCATGAGCTTGATATAAAAATTGTTTTTCATGTTTTATTTATGTTGTATTAGACCATGATGAATTTTGATGGGATATAATATATGTTGGGTCATTCATGCTAAAAATTTGGAATTTTTAGGATACGTTTTCTATTTACTTGTTAATTTGTTTCATGACGTGTCAAATCTTTTGTTAACATGCATGTAGATTAAAAAACAAAAGTTTTCATGTTACTATTAAATGAATTATTGATCATGGTAAGTTTTATTGTGATGGTATATATGACATTTTGTTCATGTTAGAGATCTATTATTGATCATGTGTTTAATATACTTAAGTTTGTTACTATATGAAACCATTAAAATTGCATGTCAATAAGTGTATTATGTATGATATATGTTTGTTTGATTATTTTGATCTATGTCTATTTATGAATTATTGAAATTGTTGATACATGCATGAAATTCCATGTGTAAATTATTAAGATTTAATTCCATGTTTAGGACCGGCGCGCAAGACTTAAACATCTGATATCCATAATTTTTCATCAAGTCAAAGTTAAGGTGAGGAATGTTATTGTTTATCTTTATTATATGTTGTGCTTGATATTTCATGTGATTGTGACAGACATGAAAGGATGGGATCGAAATCGGATCCTAAATAAAAAGGCAAGGGTCGAAATCGGACCCTAGGTTCGAAATCGGATCCTCAATGAAAGTCAAGGGTCGAAATCGGACCCTAGGTTCGAAATCGGATCCTCAATGAAAGTCAAGGGTCAAAATCGGACCTTAGGTTCGAAATCGGATCCTCTATGAAAATGTTCATGTGGTCTGTGTGGCCAAAGTAAAAGTTCATGTGGTCTGCGTGGCCAAATTACAAGTGCAAGTGGTCTGTGTGGCTGAGTATTTCTTTCCATGATCTAATTTTCCATGTCTTATCGGTGTGATATATAATTTTGGTAAATGTGTACATCTCCCACTGAGTAGTCGTACTCATCCCTATTATTTTAACATTTTTCAGGAAAAGGCTCGGCCGATGCGTAGAGGTGTTGGTGGTGATGGTCACACGAGGAATGATTTATGAAATTGATTATTGCATTAACTAGTTTTATCATGAACTGTGTATTTTTTTGAGAACTTGTTTTATTTAAGACTTCCGCTGACTATGAAAAAAAAACCTAAGTTTTGTAATTATTCTTTTCCATGGAAATATTTTGAAAGAATTGAAATATGCACGTTAAGCATGAAGTAACGTCCCTAGTTAAGTTTTGAAAAATTGGGGCGTTACAACGGGCATTCAGCTCAGGAACATTTGTAGTTCCCCCTGAATTGTTATTCTCAGTAGAGGTCTCAGTTACCACTGGGTTTCTTCATCGACCTGAGTTACCTAGGACTGATTATGTTTAGTAGAATCAATCTGTTCAGCTACATTGCCTGTTGGTTGATTCTGAATATCATCGTCTGAATTATCTTCTCAAAAATGCTGGATCTTTTTTATGTTATAGTTTAAGCTTAGATCATGTAGCTTGTTTCAGACCTCTTCAGCATCTTGCTAAGAGTTTGACTTCATGTTCTCATAAGTAAATTCGTTAAATACAACATGAGGGCATTCTTCCACGCAAAGTGTCCGGTAGTTAAAGACCCTGAAGGCTTTGCTGACCATGGAGTATCCTAAGAACACTCCTTGGTCTGACTTTCTATCAAAGACCTTTAACTGATCCTTTCCATTATTGTGGATACAACACGAACAACCAAAGATATGGAAATGCGAAATAGAAGGTGTTCTCCCTTTCCAAAATTCATATGTTATCTTCTTGTGTATCTGAGTCAATAGAGACCGATTCTGAATGTAACAGGCAGTCTCAGTAGCTTCTGCCCAGAACTTCAATGGTAGATTTGAGTCTGCGAGTAACGTTCTTGATGCTTCTTTGAGTGTTATGTTCTTCCTTTCAGCAAGACCGTTCTGTTGAGGCATACGTGCCGCTGAGGTTTCATGTTGAATTCCTTCAGCTTCGCAGTAGTCTTTCATCATTAAGTTCAGAAACTCTGTTCCACAATCTGAACGTATTCTTTGAATCTTGATACCCTCTTCGACGATTAGCCGTTTCTGTAGATACGGTAGTTTAGATTTGACATCAGACTTGTTGGCGATGAAAATCACCGAAGTATATCTTGATTAGTCATCAATGACTACAAGAGAATATTTCTTTCCTGTGATCGTCACTGGAGTGACTGGCCCAAATAAGTCCATGTGGAGCAGTTGAAGGTTTCCATTAGTAGACGGTGACGGAATACGTCGATTACTTGATCTGGTTTGCTTTCCCTTCATGCATGCCTCACAGTTCTTGTGTCTCTTGAATACTTCGTTGGGCACTCCTCGGAATTTAGCATCCCTCGCTAGCTTGTTCATTGTCTTGAAGTTCAGATGACATAATCTTTTGTGCCACAACCATGTTGTTTTATCATCTGACTTCGTGTGTGCCAGCAAGCATGCTTTAGGTTTCGCGGTATTCCACTCAGCGTAGTAGATGTTTCTTCTCCGCGAGCCTGATAACAAAGTTTTTCTTGTAGATTTGTCAAGAACATCACAAAAATCCGCATCAAAAGTCACTCTATTGGAATTATCACAGAATTGACTGACTGAAAGGAAATTATGTTGAAGTCCTTCAACATATGATACTTTGGGAACTATTACAGTTCCTATCTTCAGTGTACCGTATCCCCTTGTGTATCCTTTGGAGTTGTCACCTGTTGGTACGGAGACGAGAGTCAGGTGTAGAGGGGGGGGGGTGAATACACCTGCGTACTATTTCTTTTCTCAAACGCGAAGGACAGCTGAGCTGTTGGATGCAACTAATGAACAGTGCCAAATAGTAACCTTCGATCGCGGGTCATAGAGTGAGCCAACTACTGAGTCTCTCCTACTGACTTTTGTTAGTGGTTGATTCTCAGTCGTAGACTTAGTGCGGATAAGAGTGTGGGGCCCGGAGATTCGTCTCAATTGAAAACGTGATTTTCACAAGTCAAACAGTTTTGGCTAGTGCACTTTATGAATACGTTTTATGCAAGATATGATTTTGTAAGCAGTTTGTATGCAATGCAACAAAACAGTAAACAACACAAGCAATTTTTAACGTGGTTCGAATACGCAAGATCCTACGTCCACGGTCCTGCTGAACAGGAGGTCTTGTTGATTAATCTGAGCAAGCCTCAGCAAGGTATCTGTGCACTGGACAGACCCTTCTAAGTTATAGTCATTAGCGACTTTTACAAATCAAACCGAGGTTTGAAGGGGAGGGGAATTTCTCCAACTAGAAGGAGTTCTTACAGTAAGAACAATCACTAAAAGTGAACTCCTTCGAGAATCTAAGCTATAGATATGAACTTTTGAGCTTAGCTAGAGAAGAGGGATCTAAAGAACTCTAGAGAGAAGAACTAAGAGTATTCTATTGAGCAAGTTCTTCGCTGGATTTATCTCGAATGCGCTAGAGTTGTTTCGAAAGCTTGAGCGTTTTATCCCTTGATATCCCGTGCGTGAAGCTCGGATTTTCTTCTCTATTTATAGTCGTGACCCAGGCATTTGCCCGTTGGAGTGGACGATGCCACGTGTCACAAACTTCCAAAGAAAACGGCCATATATTCGAATTGTTGTAGCAGAGTTGTTGGTACTGTTCATGAGAGCAGCTTTAGTTGGTCAGAGTAGATAATGCGTTGACGGCTTCTCATTGGTCGAGGTTTGTGGTAGGTGAGATGTGTCAGACATTGGTCTTCATCAGAGTTGTCTCTCACTTATCCTCGTATGATCTTCTGCTGACTTTCGAGTGATGTTAAAAGCTGGGTCGTTTCCTGTCGGATACAGTAGACTTGATGCAGTCTCTGTCTTCTTCGTCTGAGTCGGCTGATAAGATATTCTACTGAGTGTCGTCAGTTGTAGACTGCGAAGGTACTGAGCTTTGTGTAAGGTTCTTCTACTGATGTCCGTCAGCTGATAAGGTGTCTTCTACTGAGGCGAAGATCAGCTGACGACTTAAGAACACAAGCTCTTACACTGATGACGTGGGGTTCTGGAAAGTAACTTCCTACTGAAGATCAGTCTAACATTTTACCCCGTACAGGACATAGACACGAAACATAGAGAAATAGAAATCAGTCTAGCCTATTACATCATCTAGTCCTATCGACACTACACTACTGATACCAGCTGGGTTTTGGGATATTCAATTCCATAGCATGAACACTACGATTTCCCCCAATATTATTTTACCCAATAAAATGCTAAGTATCATTTACTGTCTCATAACCCAACAATTTCCCCCTAATTGATGATGTCAAAACCTCTATAATTCTAAGTACCAACTACTGACATAGAAGGACTTCAGTTAATAACTGAGCAAATGACTTAAGGAAATCAGCAGTTAACAGATAGGCACATCAGAGAAACGGTTATGTGTGAGTGTGTGTCAGATCACTTCAGTGATCCGTTGTGATAAACATAACACAAACAAAAGCCGTAAGACAATAAGTGATTGTCTGGCCAGAAGAAGGAACTGATATATATATGAAATGAGTTACAGAGTCCCTATCTTCTATACAAAATATGAAGACAACTGCTAACGTCTGATCTTCTTCGTCTTGCTCTTGAAATCTGCAGACTTGTCAGCAGGAGGATCCAAACCATAATACTTGTAGATTCTGTCACGCAGTGTTTGGATTTCCTCGAGATCGCTTGGCAGTTGAGAACTGAGATCATGATGTCGTGCTGCTGCGTCGACCTCGTCTTTAATCTCCTTGGTGCATAAAACACCATGAGTGGTCCTGGGAGGAGGTACTCTTCTGAATGCAGGAGCAACTAGTGGCAGCTTCTCCTTAGCAAGGATCATATGAACTTGTGCTCTGAGTCTGGCATTTGATTGATGAAGAAATTCATCGAACAACTGATTTGTCGGGATCTCAGTCGGATAGCACTAATACACATAGTACCCTTTGATGAACTCGATCTTGAGTTCCTCCCATTCCTCATTCAGATTCCATGGTATCCACTTGTCTACGTGGCGGTGAGGAGTTTTCTTCTGATATGTAGCTCTCGGAGCACCTCGCCTGTAGTACTTGGATGACCTGGGTATCTGCTTCTTCCAGTCAATGACTGGTTCATTGGCCATCTTGTCAGTAGCTTCAATGATTTTGGCCAAATCTTCCAGTCTTTTCTTTTCTCTGAGGGCAGCTGCTCTAGTGTCTCCTCTCCGAAGATTCAGTCCTTGCAGCGTTGCCTCCCAGATGGCTCTGTCCTCCGCTTCCTGCTCAGAAGTTAGTTTGGGAATGTCTGCCATTCTCTGAGCAAGGGGTATGTTGTCAGTGTCAAAGATAGCCTCATCATCAGCTGACTGCTGAGCTTTCTTCTTCTTCTGAGCATCCAAAAGCTTTTTGGCTGCGCCCTTAGCAATTTTGCCTACAGGCTTCCTGGGCTTCTTAGCCTTCTAGATCTCTTCCTCAAGACGATGCTCTAGGTTGACCTGATTCTATAGTTGCTGGGCAACTCTCTTATCGAACTCCTCCTACTCCGCTTTAGATCGGAATTTGGGCGTCGGGAAAGGCGGTGGAGTATTTTCAGTAATTTTCTCCTTCCCCGGCCTCTGCGGTGGCAGTGGTTCGTCGTCTTGATCGTCTTGGTCCACATACCTCACGACCTCCTCAATGTGTTGAGCCGAGGAAGATCCTCCGGTCTGCTCCGGCACTTGAGTCAGTGGTATGATGGCCAGATATTGGACTTCGGGTGTGGGTGTAGGGCTGACTTCAGCTTGAGCAGCTGAGCTTTCACCCTTGGCAATTACTGCAGTTACTTTTGCCTTTGCTCCCTTATCTACCTGAGCCTTCTCCGCCTCATTCCCATCTTCCCCCTTTTTGGCATCATCAACCAGGGTCAGATAAGCGCGGATGGCAGACACCTCCTTCTCCAACTTGAACATAATATTTTAATGGAGGTGGTTGTGGTGTCGAAATCCCTGACAGCATCACAGCAGTGCTCCCAATCTATCTCTTGGTCAGCACGTATCTATTTGATCTGAGCTCCTGTCTCCTGTCTCAGTTTCAGGAGGGCTTTGTCATGGGAAGCTGTCATCTCAGCTTGAATGAGCTTGAGGGCCTCCGCCTGAATAGTTATGGCTTGTTGTACGCTGGAGGTGGCCATCTTGTTACGCTCATCCATAGTGGTTTGGACTGTAGTGAGGCTCTGAGTCAGCTGCTCAGAAAATATCTTATGCTGTTCTTGGAGAAGCTGTTGACTCTGAGCGGCTAAGTCCGCTTTCTGAGCTGCGAGGGCTCGATAATCTCCTGAATATTGACAGATGGAGTAGGAGCTTCGACGACCTTCTTTACCTCGCTGGCAAGCTTGTCAACTATCTTAGTCTGAGAGTTTGTGTACTGAGCCCATTTCAGGTGAACGTCCTTTGCAAGGAGACGATTCTTGTCTCCCTGCTTCCTGATGGCTCTGTTGACAGACGTTGAGGACATGGAACTGATTGGTTGAGCTTGATAAGAGCTGGTTCCGAGCCTCTGCTCAGACGCTGCGAGTTGTTGCTCTCGACTGGGTTTCGAGGCAACTGGGGCAACACCTGATGTCGACGGGGGTGGTGGTGATTTTCCCTTCTCTCTGGGAGTTTTACCCTCAGCAGATCCTCCCTGGTCTGCTTCCTTGGGTGCCTGATCCACATCATTGTTATCATCATCATTATCGTCGTGATGGGATGGCGGCAATGGGCTGCTGACGTGCTGTTCTGAGGATCTTAAGCTGAGTAGATAAAGCATTGCGGCTCTCAGATCCTCAAACGATGCAAGGTCAGCGGGTTCTCTAAACCTAATTGCTGACTGAAGGCTCTGCTCCTCCGTCAGTAGGGACAATGCTGACTGAGTCATTATAAGATCTTCCAAAACATCCCAACTCAGAAATCTCAGCAGCATCTGTGTCCTTGCCCTGATTGCGATATCGACCAGATCCAGGTGTTCTGCAATTCTCCTGTGGCTCGAAGACGAGCCGACTGGATAGTCTTCCACTCAGGAGATGTTTCCACAGTCGGTTCGGCATCATCCGACTGTGTCTCCTCGGAGCTGATACGCTGGACTTTGTCTTTGAGCGTGGCACCTTCAATGCCTGTGTCCGTGTCTAGTATATTCTCCTCCTGAGTAGGTGGGGGAGAAACAGGCTTTGCTGGAGCCTCAGACGCTCTAGCCTTAGTTAGCCTCTTCTTCTTAGGTGGGTAGGCGCGAGGGGGCAGGTCAGCAATAACTCTTTTCTGTGCGGCTGGCCCTCGCCCGACTGACTTCTCAGCAGCGGCTCTAGTTTTGAACTTGATGAGCTTGCTGTCGAAGTATCTGGAATCCGCAAAGGCTGCATGATTCGATACTGAGTCCTCTATTAGTACGGACATCTTCGTCCCGTACAGTAGCTTGCCCACACTAATGAGTCTTCTCTCTTCAGTGGGTGTGGCAACAAAATTCTATGCCTGAGCCTTCAGCTCAGCCACGTAGAACTCTATCCAGTTGACCTGGACTCCATCTTCTATAACCATCATCAGCTGGAGTCGAGATTTCGACAGTTGATCGAATGAGCCGGCGGAGCTCGTCAGTATATACGTGACGATGTAGGTGAGCCCACGGTACTCTGGTAGAAGCTGGTTCTTTGGCAGTGCGGATTTGAATGTGATATCATCTCCGCCAAAGAACCTTTGGACATAGGAGTTCAGCTCCTTCTCCTTATATCCAACTGGGGAAATCCCGTGGGCCGGAAGATCGAACGATGCTTGTAGCGCGGCCCGGATATCAATAATATGGTGATCGGACTCCCACTTCTGAGGGGTCACCTCCCTCATATATGCGAATAAGGATACTTCCCCGTCTGTATCCTCTATCGACCTCCAGTTGTAGTAGACCTCTGCCACTTGTCTAGGGAGATATGCCTTGGGATGCTTCGTGACAAGAAGCTCTAGGCCGGATGCTTCAAGAGCCGTGTAGATGGGT
>CM054813.1:24651012-24668512 GCA_028984105.1 Lavandula angustifolia
GTGGCTCGACGACCATGTTCCCCTTGCCGTGTACAGCGCGTGTGTCTCTCCCAACCGAGTCACTCGTAAGGAGTTTTCTCGACTCGTCATACCGATTCCATACCGATACCAATTGTTGCTAAGTATATCATTATCGTAGTCGGCTTCATACGACTTGTCTCAAGAGGATCTAGCAGACCTAGCTCAACCGATAGTTCTCCCGAACTCGTTCTCGCCTAGTGGTTTGGTCAAGATATCTCGCCTCTTTGCTTGTCGGAAGTATGAATTTTCTCCATCCTCGATGTCCTTCTTTCGACATGGTCTCTCGACGAAGTGGTGTCGGATATCTACGTGCTTGAATCCGGTATGTAGAACCTGGGTTCCGAGTTATAGCTATCAGACCGGTGGAGTCACAGTAGATGGGCACTTCATCCCCGAGTTATACCATAATCTCTCAATTGCTGTCGAAGCCAAAGGATTCGGGCACAAAGAACTTCCCGCAGCCATGTACTCGCTCGTAGTGGACGTAGCTACCGAGTGTTGTTTCTTTGAAAACCACGATATCGCTTTTGCCGCCTAGAACCGACATGTTCCGAAGTTGATTTTCGATCTATCCCGCATCCCGCATAATCAAGCATCGAATAACTCCGTCGCATAAGATTATCATCGCCAGGATACCATAACCCCTGCGTCGGTGTTCCCTTCCGGGTATCGCGTAATCTTCTTTGCCTTGAGTCCATATGACTCGCTTGGGATTCGCTTGAAATCTTGCACATACACCTACATCATAAGTTATATTAGGTCCGCATGCCGTTAAATATAATAAAGAACCAATAATAGCTCTATAATCGAGAGAGTTACCGTAAGCTCCCTCTTTATCTAGATCGATTTTGAAATTCGTATTCATGGGGATCTTGATCGCCTTGCTTGAAGTCGCAGCCAAATCTCTTCGGAAGATCTCGAGTGTATTCGCTTGATTGATGAATATTCCTTCGGTGATTGCTTTACTTGAAAAACCAAGGAAGTAGTTCATCTCGCCCATCATAGACATCTCGAACTTCTCCTTCATCATTTTCTCGAATTGTTGACACATAGTCACGTTTCAAAAACCAAAAATGATGTCGTCCACGTAGATTTGCACCCAGTAGGATGTCATCTCCCGACTTTATGTTGAATAGGGTGCGATCTATCGTCTCCTTCGAAAACCCTTCGAAGCGTAAAGTCCGATAGGGTATCGTACCAAGCCCCGGGTGCTTGTTTTAACCCCATACGCCGCTTCCGAAGTCCCGTACACTGATGTCCCCGCCGAAAGCCGGGCGGTTGTTCCACATAGACTTCTTCCTTCGCACGCCGTTCGTAAAAGCCGACTTTACATCCATTTGATATACTTTAAATCTCTCGATGAGTTGCATAGGCTAGGAACAGCACGAATAGCTTCCAACCTAGCGACCGGAGCGAATGTTTCTCATCAAAGTCTATTCCTTCGCTTGACAAGTATCCCTGGCAACAAGTCGAGCTTTGTTTGCGACAATGACGTTTTTTCATCTCGCTTGTTCTTGAAGACCCACTTAGTACCGATCACGTGCCGATGTCCAGGTTTGTCAACAAGCTCCCAAACTTCGCTTCGAACGAACTGGTTCAAACCCTCATCTTGCATGGCAATAATCCGGGCCAAGATCATTGAATGCGCCCTCTATTGTTTGAGGTTCTTCATGGACAAGAAACAAGAATAAAGTGAGCTTTCTCCTCGACTTAATCTAGATCTCGTCCCGATTGTTGCGATGGATCTCCAATGATAAGATCGAAGAGTGAGCGTCAAGCCACGAACGTCGGAGTCTAGCTTCTTCTTCTCGATACTACTTCGCACACAATCAGTGTGTTAGGCATTTCGATCGTGCTGCGTTCGTGACCGTAGCAGTCCAAGAAGAAGGTTAGGATCTACCGAGTTTCCGTGTTCGAGGGCATTTAGCTCGGGAACAATAGTTGTTCCCCCCGAGTTTATATTCTCGAGAGGTCTCAGTTACCACTGGGGCTTCCTCATCGACCGTTGTTACCTGATGTTGATCATGTTTAGTAGAATCAACCAGGTCAGCTACATTGCCTGTGGGATGGGTCTGAATTTCCTCATCGTCTGACTCATCATCCCAATAATGTTGGATCTTTTCGGCTTTGTCATTTAGTGCGAGATCCTGTAGCTTGTCGCCGACATCTTCGATGTATTTGTCTTTTTAGATTTCCTGTCCTCCGTAACAAACTCATCAAATATAACATGAGGGCTTTCCTCCACGCAAAGAGTCCGATAGTTAAAGACTCTGAAGGCTTTGCTGACTCGAGAGTATCCTAAGAATACTCCTTGATCAGATTTGCTATCAAAGACCTTCAACTGATCTTTCCCATTATTGTGGATAAAGCAAGGACAACCAAAAATACGAAAATGAGAAATAGAAGGAATTCTCCCTTTCCATAGTTCATAAGGTGTCTTCATGTGTTGTTGTGTTAGTAGTGAGCGATTCTGAGTGTAGCCGGCGGTGTCAGTAGCATCGGCCCGTAACTTTGAGGGTAGTTCGGAGTCCGCAAGGAGCGTTCTTTGCCGCTTCTTTAAGTGTTCTATTTTTACGCTCAGCAAGTCCGTTCGCCGAGGGGTGCGAGCTGCCGACGTCTCGTGCTTAATTCCCTCCTTTTCGCAGCACTCCTTAACTATCGAGTTGAGAAATTATGTTCCTCCGTCCGAGCGAATTCTCCGAACCTTGATGTCCTTTTCCACGCCGAGCTTCTTCGTAAGCTTTGGTAACTCGGCCCATGACATCGGATTTGTTGGCAATGAAGATGACCCACGTATATCTCGAATAATCGTCAATAACGACGAGTGGCATACTTCTCGCCTCTTATAGCCACGGAGAGACCGGCCCGAATAAGTCCATGTGTAGCAGCTGAAGGATTCCATTAGTGGAAGGTGACGGAATTCGTGGATTGATGTTCTTTGCTTGCTTTCCCTTCAAGCATGCTTCAGCGTTCGTCTTTGATAAACGATTCATCAAGCGCCCCTCCGACTTTGGAGTTCTTGGCTAGCTTGTTCATAGCCTTGAAGTTCGGGTGATCGAGACTCTTGTGCCACAGCCCATCCCGCCTTATCATTAGATTTTGTCTCGTGCGAGTAAGCAAGCCTCGTGTTCTCGCGGTTTTCCGGCTTCCAACATAGATATTCTTTCTCCGCGAGCCCCGATAACACCGTTTTCCCCGTAGATTTGTCAACAACATCACAAAAACCAAAGTTGTCAAGGATAACTCTATTCGATTGTCAGCGTAATTGACCGACAGAAGGAGATTATATTGAAGTCCTTCAACATGTGTTACTCTTAGAACCGAAGCAGCCCCAATATTCACGTGTTCCGTATCCCCTTGTATAGCCTCTTTGGAGTTGTCACCAAACTCACCTCGGGACCATCTTCTTGTACGTAGTTGGTCAAGAGGCTCTTTTGATAAGTCACGTGTCTCGAGCAGCCGTTGTCCACTATCCAAGGGTCCTTATGCACCCGCAAAAAAAATGTAAACGCTTTTAGGTACCCTTTGGTGCGCTTGGGTCCTTAGGTGTTAGCGGGTGATTTCTGAACCCTGCATTTGTCTCGGGACCTTAGAAGTACCGACACTTCTTCTTCCGAACCTTGTCGCCTTTCTTCTCCACAAGACTTGGAGATACCGACTTTCCGGGCGCTTTGGGTTCGGGAGCTTTCTTCTTCTTAGGATGTGTGCCCCTCCCCGACCCCGGGCTCATAGTAGTATGAACCATACCATGGCCGGATGCTCATATAGTGGTTCATCGTGGCCGCTCCGCCCATTTGACCTTCTTGGTTCCCCCCCAAATTTGATCGTGGTGTCTCCGGGGCTAGAACCTCCGGTCGGCAGCTTCTTGTTGCTCTACCGAGGTACAATCATCTTCCTCGTTTGTTCTTTGCGTGAGGTGCTGAGCCGCAGCCCTGAACTTTCCCTCCGACGAACCTATCGCCCAAAGATTTCGAGCTTTTTGATGTTGAAGTGGAAGCTTCATGAGTATAGCCAAGTCCTTCTTTCATGACCGTTGGCCTTTGAGCTTTAAGCATGCTTTCCAACTTCTCCTTAGCTCCAAGGTACTATTCGACCATCGGCCCTCGCTAGACCTTATCACTTCTTCGAAGTGATTCATAATCCT
This sequence comes from Lavandula angustifolia, assembly GCA_028984105.1. Lineage (NCBI taxonomy): Eukaryota > Viridiplantae > Streptophyta > Magnoliopsida > Lamiales > Lamiaceae > Lavandula > Lavandula angustifolia. Next base: position 24,655,178 of record CM054813.1, read on the forward strand.
TTTCAACTTCGCGAGCTTCTCGACCGAGTCGGGCTATCTCAAGATGTTTCTCAAAATTGTCCTTGGTCGAACTTATATCTCGAGTTTCTTGGAGCCGAGACTTAGTTATAAGAGATTTAATCGCTTCCTTAAGTCTCACAAACCGCATTCCCTCCCGAATCCGCAGAGACCCGACAATCGAAGAAAGTCTCGATTCTCAACCTTTACCCGTTCCAGCCCCTCGAATGGTTCTCGCCGAACTCTCTCGCTCACCGAATCCGCTCCTCTAGTAGATCATCATATGCTTGTACCACGTCTAGAGGTTCATCTCGCGACCGAGCACGCTGTCGTGTGTGCCGTGTGAAGAAGAGGTTATATTTAGTTTAGAATTTACATCGCCCTCTTCTCCGGCCATCGACAAGCATTCTCGCACCGATTCAAGATCCGTCTCTCCGACCTCAATGGCGACAAATGCAGCTTCGTCTTCGTAAGAATACAAGAATGTATCTTCTTCGATTGAGTCATCGGATATCTCTCCCAGGCGATATAGCCTTCCTCCTTCGGGCAAATTTCTCTCGTACGGCCCGCCGTTCGCTCTTTGAACACCGAGAGTTCATAACGTCGATCGATAGTGTCCCTCTTTCTTGCAGCTTGTAACAAATGTGACGTTCGGCCGCTTTTTCCAGCTAAGTCGCTGGATGGACTCGCAAGCAGGTTCTCGTGTTCCCGCAATCGCAGTTGATTTAGATTCTTCCCTTTTTCGATAATCTTTCTTACCCGAGGGAGAATCTCTCGTGATATTTCTTCGCCTTCTCGACTCTCTCTTTTTCTCTTTGATATTTGAGAGCCATAAGCACAAGTTTGTCGCTGCGGATGTCTCGGAGGACTTTGCTTCGTCGTGGGCCACCGCCTTGCCGGAAGAAATGGGTTTGACTCCAGCTTTGCTCGATCGTTGCTTTGAAAGCATGATCAATTCGTGTTTCGGGGCCTAGAGCACTAGAACATCGCTGGGGTAGCCGTGCTCAAATTCCTCCGTTTTTAATTCCCGAAAAGATAACATCAAGAGTTAGAGCATTAAGATCTCGAGCGACGTAAATAAGTAGCAAAAGGATGCCACTTCGGCCGAGGTAGCGCTCTCGGGATCTTCGTGTTCATCTCTTTGTTCGTGAACGCCCTCCCTGCACCCGTTGATCACATTGATCTCGATTAGTGAATATGACGCTTAGCTCGTCAAGGCGGTCTCGCTGGGCTCCATGGCAAATGTATCGAACTTCGTAGCTCTAGTTCGAGCTTGTTTTCCCTTGATCCGCGGGGGTTCCTTGGCTCGCACTGCCAGTGGCATCCCAAAGTTCCTTTACCGCTTCGCAGCCCTTGCAGCCCTCCCGAGGTGTGAATCACCGAGCGCAATCGGGATCGCATTACGTGCAACTCGGCCGAGGTTGTGCAAGCTTTTTCTCTTCTCGGCGTGAAGGCCGATTTATCTTTTGCGACTTTAGCACCCGCTTGTGCTCCTACATCTCCCGCAAACCGCAAATTGTACGTTGTAGATCATGGAAATGATGGGTCCCGCCTCAAGGACATCCGTCATGCCGTCATGCAATGATGTTAGGTGCGCCTCTATTCTCACATGCCATACCATATAGTTCTCTATTGAGAACATTTGCACCATCCTAATACCCGACATATCGGACATTATGGGTAAGAGTAGAAGGATGTATGAAGAGATGCTTGTGCAGAGAAAATGTTTTCAAGATCTCGTTCGAGAAGACCAAGTAGTTACGCAACCGATGATCGAAGAACACCGGGGCTCGATACCAATTGTTGGTCCGAGACGAGAGTCGGTGTAGAGGGGGGGTGAATACACCGAGCATCAAGTTTCTTTTCTCAAACGCGAAGGACAACCGAGTCCGTTGGATGCAATCGATGAACGGCGCCAAATAGTAACCTTCGATCGCGGGTCGAGAGTGAGCCAACTATCGAGTCTCTCCTACCGACTTTTGTCGGTGGTTGATTCTCGCTCATAGACTTAGTGCGGATAAGAGTGTGGGGCCCAGAGATTCATCTCGCTTGAAAACGTGATTTTCACAAGTTAAACAGCTTTGGCTAGTGCACTTTATGAATACGTTTTATGCAAGATATGATTTTGTAAGCGGCTTGTATGCAATGCAACAAAATAGTAAACAACACAAACAATTTTTAACGTGGTTCGGATACACAAGATCCTACGCCCACGGGGCCCCGCCGAACAGGAGGTCTTGTTGATTAATCCGAGCAAGCCCTCAGCAAGGTATTTGTGCACCGGATGCACCCTTCTAAGTTATAGTCCTTAGCGACTTTTACAAATCAAACCGAGGTTTGAAGGGGAGGGGAATTCCTCCAACTAGAAGGAGTTCTTACACTAAGAACAATCACTAAAAGTGAACTCCTTCGAGAATCTAAGCTATAGATATGAACTTTTGAGCTTAGCTAGAGAAGAGGGATCTAAAAAACTCTGAGAGTGAAGAACTAAGAGTATTCTATTCGAGCAAGTTCTTCGCTAGATTTATCTTGAATGCGCTATAGTTATTTCGAAAGCTTGAGCGCTTTATCCCTTGATATCCCGTGCGTGAAGCTCGGATTTTCTTCTCTATTTATAGTCGTGACCCAGGCATTTGCCCGTTGGAGAGGACGATGCCACGTGTCACAAACTTCCATAGAAAACGGCCATATATTCAAATTATTGCAGCAGAGTTGTTGGTACTGTTCATGAGAGCAACTTTAGTTGGTCGAGCAGATAATGCGTTGACGGCTTCTCATTGGTCGAGTTTTGTAGTAGGTGAGATGTGTCGACATTGGTCATCATCGGAGTCGACTCACTTATCCTCGTATGATCTTCCGCCGACTTTCGAGTGATGTTAAAAGTCCGGGTTGTTTCCTCGTCGGATACGAGAGACTTGATTCAGCCCTCGTCTTCTTCGTCTGAGTCGGCTGATAAGATATTCTACTAAGTGTCGTCAGCTGTAGACTGCGAAGGTACTGAGCTTTGTGTAAGGTTCTTCTACTGATGTCTGTCAGCTGATAAGGTGTCTTCTACTGAGGCGAAGATCAGCTGACGACTTAAGAACACAAGCTCTTACACTGATGACGTGGGGTTCTGGAAAGTAACTTCCCTACCCAAGATCGGCCCAACATTTTACCCCGTACGGAGACATAGACACGAAACATAGAGAAATAGAAATCAGTCTAGCCTATTACATCATCTAGTCCTATCGACACTACACTACTGATACCAGCTGGGTTTTGGGATCTTCAATTCTATAGCATGAACACTACGATTTCCCCCAATATTATTTTACCCAATAAAATGCTAAGTATCATTTACTGACTCATAACCCAACATCACCAAACTCAATTTTGGCTCCTTCTTGTTGAACGTAGTTGGTCAGCAGGTTCTTTTGATGCGTTATATGTCTCGAGCATCCGTTGTCCATGATCCAAGGGTCCTTTAGCACCCGCAAAACAAAAATCGATTCAAGTACCCTTTGGGGTTCCGCTTCGGGTCCTTAGATGTTAGTGGACTTTGGAATCCAAACTTGTCTGACAACCCTGGTGTTTTCAGATTTCTTCTTACCCTTGTTGTTAGCTGATCTCTCTGCTGAACTAGGAGATCTGACTTTTCTGTTCTTCTGAGGTTCAGATTTCTTTTTCTTCTGAACCTTCGGGCTTTTGACTCTAGGCTCATAATAGTACGATCCATATTGAGCTGGGTGAGTCCATTGTGGAAAGTCATACTGCTCGGCCCACCTGATCTTCCTTGTTCCCCCTGAATTGGATATGGTTGTTCTGGGGCTTGAACCACTGGTCATCTTCTTATTGCTAGCCTGAGGTGCTTTCATCTTCTTCTTATTCTTTGCCTGAGGGGTTGAAGATTCTGCATATTGAGTTACCCCTTGGACAAACCTATCGCCCAACCGGATCCGAGCTTTTCGTCCCGAGGTAGTCGCTTCACTGTGTGTAACCAAGTCCTTCCTTCGTAGAGCATGGTCTCGTGATCTCAAAGAACTTCTCAAGTTTATGATTTCCTTAGCTCCTTAGCTCCAATGTACTGCTCAGTCATTTGTGATCTCCTTAGCTCCAATGTACTGCTCAGTCATTAAGGTTCTCCAAACTTCATCGCTCTTCCTTAGAGCTTCATACTCAGCTCTAGACTGTGCGAGCTTGACCTTAAGATTGGCAGTTTCAGTCTCTTTCTCAGAGTTGTCTTTGTTCAATACTGAGATATGTGCTTCTTGTTGTTGAGACTTATTCATCGACAATTAATCTCTTCCTTCTATCTCAAAACAAGTCCTTCGCACTCGCAGAGTCCTCGACTCCTCATAGAAAATTCTCGATTTTCAATTTTCGAGACTTCCACCTCCCGAATTGTTCTAATCGAACCGTTGGCTCATCTAGATTCGTTCCTCAAGCGCATCTTAATATGCAAGAACCGCATCTAGGGGTTCACCTGTAATAGAGCTTGTGTCATGTGTGCATGGTGAAGAGGGGCATATACTAGGACTAGAATTTACCTCAGCCTCTTCTCCAGCCATGAGACACGTTCAGTGTCCTCTGCTTTGATTGCAACGTACGTAACATCATCATCAGATGATTCCATGAATAGCTTTTCGTCGCTCGAGCATTCGGATAACTCTCCGGGCTATGCAGGCTTGCCTTTTTCTCGACGAATTTATCTCATCCGGGCTTGCCGTTCAGCCCTCTTCACGCTGCCTTGAGTTCTGGACATACATATTGGTAATGTCCTAGCTTCTTGCAGTTGTAACATACTGAGCTTCTGCCTTCCTTTCTTGGTATCTCATTGTGTCCAACGGAGGCAGTTTCAGTGTTTCTGCATTCAAGTAGAGAGTAAGACGCATTTTTCCCGATGGCTATTGTTGGTCCCGAGTCAAACGTTCAGTGTAGAAGGGGGGGGGGAATAGACCTGAAAACCTTTTTCAAACTCAAACACGAACAGTTCGATAGACGGAGGATGCCTACTGAATGACTTCAGCAAACCAAGCAAGATGTTCTTGATCGCGTGGACAGAGTGACTGAAGATGTTGAGCTCGCTAGCCGAATTACCGTCGAATTTAGTAGCGTTCGCCTAAGTTCAGCAGCGTGCGGAAAGTGTAGGCCCAATTCAATTTGTTTCTTGAAAACGTTTGTTTAACAAAACAGTTTCAGTAGATTAGTGCGATGTTTTAAGCTTTGTACTGAAAATGTTGGTGTATGATTTGTAAATATAGTTTCAGTATGAACAGTTAATGAATGCAACAGTTAATGACACAACAGTTTTTAAAGTGGTTCGAATATGCAAGATCCTACGTCCACCGTCCCGAACAAGGCATGAAACTATTTTATTATATTAAGTTAGTCTTAGTTAGTTTGTGCACTCGGACAAACGTTAACTCGTGATTGGGACCGAGCAAGTCTTAGTTTACGTGGTCAAACTATGATAGTTTGAATGTATCTCCAACTATGAAGGAGTTATTAACACTAAGAACATTTCAATAAATGAACTCCTTCGATCTAAGCTATAGATTTTACAATGAGCTTAAGTTAGAGGGTGGGAACAAGAAAAGGCTTCTAGAGCGAAGAACAGTGAGGAATAATCTCTCAGGGTTCATGTTCTTCACTTGAATATTCGTTTAAGAATGCTAGAGCTTGAGCTCTTTGAAAGTTAGGGTTCCCTTGATAGATCGCTTGTATAACGTTTTGTGCGACTGCTTTGAATTCGATCTTCCCTCTATTTATAGGCATAAGTTGTGAATAGATCCGTTGGAGATGAACTGTCCACGTGTCACTCTATGGGTAGCTAACGACTCTTTTTCGGATCCTGTAGAGTCCCCTTTCTTTGCAAGAAAGTGGTTGACTGACAGCCTTTTGCCGGATACTTTGCTAGGTGGCTGCTTGTGATTGGTCGATGTACAGATAGTGGTTGAAACATATTCAGACTTCAAGGTTGTTACTGAAGCTGACTTTCCTCTGATGTACGACCTCGGACAACTCTACTTAGATTGACTTTGAAGTCCACTACCAGTTAAAGCAACCGACAAGTCGCTGCTCGAGTCCGACCGAAAGGTTTAGTAGGCTACCCCGCCGAGTCCAACACTACCGAGGGCCAAACTCTAAGTTCAAGAAACCGCTCCAACCGAGTCCAGGCTCTACCGACTCCCGAACGCCTTCGCATAAGCCGCTCCCGCCGAGTCCCGCCATACCGAATCTTCACTCCACGGCATCAGGCGTGTATGGTCTACCGAGAGACAAAGCAGACGAAACTTCGAGCCACAACCATGTCGAAGGCAAGTATACCGAGTCCGAAACACTCAAAAGACAAGGGTGTTAACTTTTACAACATAATGGTTCATCAATCGAATAGTGGTTTTTGGATCGCCAAATCAACTACATCGAATCATCTCCCAACAGACTATTCTCTCTTTTACCCGGATAGTTCATAGAAGCTCTCAAGTTTTCTCGAGCTTGTCCTTCTCCTTCCCGGGTATTTCACCTCAAGGAGAGCATACTTCTCGACCAAGTTGTCGCCAGTTGCTATCGTTATTGAGCTTCCTACCGATTGACATGTAGCCGAGGGACTTGCTCCGCATGTGCCGATCGATGCCTTGTATGCATGATCCATTAGCACTTCAAATCGACGCACCGGGTGTGTGTGGGAGATTAAACTCAAACCGCTTCTTCTTTTAATTATGAAAATATGTAATCGGGAGTAACGTAGTTTAAGTTAGTTCTTCTTAAACATGTAGCAAATGAGTACCACTTGGGCCTTCTAAGAGCCCTTAGAATCTTTGTGTTGGTCTCTTTGTTGCTAAATGGTTTTCCCCAAATCCGTTGATGATGTTGATTTGATTAGTGAATCTCGACGCCGAAATCATCAATAGACTCTCTAGGAAGCATGGTAAATGCTTCGAGTTTCGCAGACTCTAACTCCAGCTTATTCTCTTTGATTTGTGAAGTTCCTTGGCTCAAGATCGCGAGAGCATCCCGCAGCTCCTTTGCGCTTCTGAGAGTCGCGCACCCTTTCGAGATATGAATCACCGACTCGGCCGAGGTTGTGCAACTTTCTCTCTTTAGGCGTGAAGAGGCTCTTGTCCTTTGGGACATTTGCACCCGGCTCGGCACCTATTGCTCCCTCGATCATGGGAACAATGGGTCCTTTCTCCAGGATGTCAGTCATGCAGTCATGCAACGACGTTAAATGTGCCTCCTCCTTACACGCCATACCGCATAGTTTATCGCTGAAAACATGGGTACCGTCCTTATACCTGAAATATCAGACATTTTGAAGAATGTGGTATAGGATGCTAAGAAGAGATGCAAGTGATGGATAATTGAGGGTTAGAAACTGATACCTTCCTCCTTCGTATGTTGTTGCAGCTCTGATTGTTGCTCCTGTATCAGATCTTCTGATCTGTGTCCCGGCCTTTTTCTTCATCTAGGTGATCAGAGAACTGAAGAAAAAAATATTTTTGTCTCTCCCTATCACTCACGCACGGCGTGATTTATTTTGGGATTATATGTTCTGTTTCTGAACATAATACTAATATATATAGGCTTCACAAGCCAATATAATATTAATATATTTGTAGCCCATTAATTTAATTATATTTCTAATGGGCTTCCACATAACCAGCCCATAATATAATTAATTAATTTACTCGGCTACTAATATTTATCAATTAATTGGCACGACCCAATTAATTCCGTATAAATAACATTATTAAATAATGTAAAAATACATTAATCCATTAATAATGATTCTCGAGAGACAATAAATAACTAGGCAACTAATCGGGTCGATCGGGGATCCAATACAAGAAATAAAGTCGGCCTCAAATTAATTAATTATTCATGCTCAACTCTAGAGCAAAATTAATTAATAAACACATATTCATTCTACTAGAGAATCCGTGCTCGACTTACTCCTTTATCCCAAATCGAGCAAGGGCTTGTATTTTAGACTTAATCGATCTCCCTATTTAAGATAGAAATATCCGTTAATTAATTAAGCTCACCGACAACTTAAATTAATTAACATCTTATATTCATGAGTAGTACCACTCGACCTTATTAACACACCCGCACTTAATCAACCGGCCGGGTTTAGTATGCTAATCCTTTCGAGTTCCTCGGGGATATTATCAACCCATTTTACTAGGATACGGATGCAAGATACGCATAACCCAACTCGAGCCATAAATAACTACTATCACCCAAGATACGTAGATCCGGTCGCGATGACGTTCACCATAGTAGGTCAAAGTGATAGATAGCCAAATGCACTCACCGAAGTCTTACCAAGCTTAAGACCGCCTAAGTCACCGAGATCTTGGTTCTCTACTAAGGTCGGTTAGGAGAACACATCTCACCGTGATCCATCAATACACCACCTTAAGTGTACCAAAAGAAGACATGCAACCTAAGACAAACCACTTCTTATCTAAACTCGGCTAAAGCTAAAACCGACAACTTATCCTTAAGTTGTCTCACCGTGATAACCGTTTATATCTTGTCGGGCTCAACCAATTTGTGTTGTCTTCTCGTGATACCCGACACACCACACAAATCTAACTTTTATACAAGATAAAGGATAACATGTGCAAATATATATATTTATCGATAGGAGAATAAAATAGTGGTAGGGACAAAGCACACATTGTATACAAGCATAAAATTTTCTTCCAAAGATACAAAATCCCAACAACAAGTGCAGAGAAAAACAATTTTTCAGATCTGCTCGAAGTTAGACCATTATGCGGATAACGATGATCGAAGAACACCACTCGATACCAATTGTTGGTCAAGAGACGAGCCTCGTGTGTAGGGGGTGGGGGGATGAATACACCCGAAAGGGAATTTCAAACTCGTAACGCGAAAGTCAAGCATAATCGAATGCCGCTACCGAACTAGTCGGCTAGCCAAATAAACTTTCTAGATCGCGTGGGCAGAGAATTCTTCTACTCGAGTACGCCCATCGACTGACTTATGTCAGCGAACGTAGTTCAAGATTAGAAGTTGTGTGCGGAAGTGTAGGCCGTAAAATATAATCGTCTCGCTTGAAAAACCATTTTATGTTTTTGATTAAAACTCGGCTTTATGCAAAATGAACAGCTATCAATGCAATGCTTAAAATCAACACAAGCAGCTTTAAAGTGGTTGAGATACACCGGGTCATACGTCTACCGGTCCTAAACAAAGCAAGAGTTCTTGATTAACTTATACCGAGCAAGTCTCGCCGATTTGTGCACATGACGATATACTTTAGTTATGAGTCTTAGCGACTTTATAGTTTTTCAAACACGACGTTTGAGATTCTTCAACTATGAAAGAGTTCTTACAATAAGAATAGTTCACAAAGATGAACTCCTTCGAGGTTTTATAAGCTAATGATATTACAATAAGCACGCTTACTTAGATAAGGGAACTAATGTATCTCTAGAGAGAAGAACTATGAGGATCTATCAATAAGCAAGTTATTCGCTAAGTTTGGCTCCCGTGTTCGATAGAGAGTGTATGAGCTTCAAATGCTTTGGTTCATGGTATCTTCTCTGCTTGAAGACTCTTCTCTATTTATAGTCTTCGATACATGAATAGATCCGTTGGAGAGGGTCTAGACACGTGTCGAATAAGACAAGGAAAACGGCCATATCGATTTTAAACGTTGCTGTAGAGATTTCTCTTTTTCGCCCAGGAGCACTTTATGGCAGTAGAAGGTAGGGTGTTGTCGGCTCCTTATCTGGTCGAGGTTATGAGAGTAGGTGAGTCTTGTTCAAACTCTAAGGTACGATGAGTTGACTTCCTCTCGAATCCTCGGACCTTTATCGAAATATCTTCTACCGACATTCGTATGAGAAGTTCGGCCCGCATGCTTGAATTCCTTTTGTAGATCAATGGGTTATAGCTTACCCAACCGACTTCTTCGATACCGAATTCTCCTAGCTGAGTGATAGAACGACTACCGAACATAGCAGCCTACCGAACTCTAGCTAGTCTACCGAGTTCCTAACATTTCAAACTCAAATTAAGCTATTACAATATCGAAAGCTCATCATTCAACTAGGGGTTTTGGGATCTTCAAATCTTATCATAGTGAATCTCATCCCAACAACTGGCGCATAAATAATATTTCGTCCACTCAATTCCGCATGATCTCATTCGGATTAGGATTTTTGTGTAAAGTGTTGTTGATATTAGCGCAAGAAGGTTCTGTTTGGGGGGCGGCGAAGGAGATATGGAAAAACAAATGACCAATAAAATAGAAGTTTGATTAATTCTCGCTTTACACTTTTATTTTTTTAATTTAATAAAAGTTTGATCAATGCTCGATTCGACGGAAAATTTAATGACGGGACGAAAATCGCAAAAATAAAAGTTTGGGGACAAAAAAAAAAAATAGGCGATGTGCAAAAATGTACAAAAACAAACATGTGAAAATGCAAAAATATACATGAGATTCCATAATTGCAAAAATGTACATTTTGTCTTCTAAAACCTATAAAGGTACCTAGGTTAATAGGTTTTTCTATTTCCTCCTACTTTTGCAAGCAAGTGTCTTGTCTTTTGCAAGCAAGTGTCAAGTCCATAAAATTAAATATGGTCTCATTGCGATCAATCTGACCATATATTTATTTATTTTTTTATATTTTTTTAACATAATTTAAAAAAAATATATATGGTCCGATCGATCGGCCTTGTCCGATCGATCGGACCATATATTTATTTTTTGTATAACCGCCGATCGATCGGCACATATAATTTTTTTTAATTTATGTATAATCTTTGCTCTCCGATCGATCAGCCAAGTGTCTTGTCTTTTACTTATTTAACATTCTCTCTCTTACTACTTTAATCTATCACATGTGTCGACGAACGTCCAAACCTTTTTTTGTCTTCATGCATGCAGAATAATTTCGCCCTCATGCATGCAAGTAGTCCAACATCTTTTTTTTTTTTAATCAAGAATCAAAGTGTGCATGTACTATTTAGAGAGAAAAAAATCTTGAAAAATATTCACTTACCTTTTTACCTAGTCACATGCAACAATAGAATGAGAAAAAACTCGAACTCTATACACGTAGGAGGAATCTCGATTCTTTTCCTCTTCACATGCAAACACAGCTTATACTCTTCCATTATTATTTTCACATGCAAAAAAATTGAACTCTATAACAAGGAGAGCAAGACAAACGAGGGTGCGAGAGAGCGAGAATTTTATTTCGTAGAACGAGAGGGAGGGAGCGAGGGTCCTTTAAACGCGAGAGAGAACGAGAGCGAGGGAGCGAGAGTGTGAAATAATTTTAAAGGTAAACCTATTCCATAAATTGTTATATTTGTTGCTTGATTTTAGGTAAATATCTATGTATTATTTTGAGGGCGTATGATTTTCCTTGATTTGAGGGGTAAATATATACGTATGATTTTAGGTAAATATATACGTATGATTTTTGCTTTATTTGAGGGTAAATATCTATGCTTGATTTGAACGAATTTTTTTGCTTGATTTTGCTTGATTTGAGGAGTAAATATGTACGTATTATTAGTTATAAAATATCTTTGCTTGATTTTGCTTGATTTGAGGAGTAAATATGTACGTATTATTAGTTATAAAATATCTATGCTTGATTTTGCTTGATTTGAGGAGTAAATATCTATGCTTGATTACACATACAGTTACGAATAAATTTCTATAATTACTTTTTATTATATTTTTTAAATTCACGTATAATCTTTGCTCTCCGCATGTTAGCTTATCTTATGTGTTGTTTACGGAGTACTAAGTCTGGTTTTGCGGAGTACTAAGATACTTTTTTCTTTTTTAATTCTTTCCGGGATGTCTACCCGGACACGTGTAACTCGTAAAGTATGGAGGTTGTTTCTTGGGTTCGGGATTACAAAGGTGGGGATGAACAGCCTTGCCCCACTTCGGACCGACCAATTAACATTGTTATCCTTAAGAGCAAGCATCGAAGCCCATACACAAATTAACTCACGGCTTACCCCCTATGCGCTTTATTCGTTGGAGCATGCTCGATCCGGGAAAGTTAATTAAGTCATTAATGATGACGGATGATGACTTGGTTCGACTTATCAACTTAGAGGCCGATCCAACCTGTTTAAGCGCGTTTTGACGGCCGATTGTGCTCGAACATCACAACAAGGACATTACGTCCCTTCATTTGATTACCAATTTAGTTTCCCGGATATTTTTGGTGATGCATATGGTCAAAGCGGAGCCGCATATGAGTTTGGAAGGCAAGAACAACAACCGGAGCAAGAAGAAGAAGAGCAACAAGAGGAGCAAGAAGAAGCGTAACAACAGGATCAAGGTGCGGATGATAATAACGATGATGATGATGATACGTATTGACGAGGATTATACGGCAGAGGAAGAGGAAGAGGATGAGGAAGACGAACATGTTGTCGCTAAAAACTTTTATGGAACCATGTATGAGTTTGTATCATGGATTCGTGGGGAAGGCGATTTAAACCGGGTAACGACACTTCTGAGAGCAGCCACGTAACGGAGCGGTCCGCCCTACAAGACGAAGATAATGAAGTTGTCGACGAAGTCGAAATCAGCTAGTGCCAATTATTCCGCCAGTCAAGGTGTGTCATTGGTTGTACGGATATAGAGAAGATTGAAGAGGGCATTCTCGTAAACGGCAACATCTTTTGGAAGAAGGACGCCCTAACAATAGCCGTTGGTCTCTCGGCATTTAGAGTGTCGACCGCCTTATAAAGTGAAGAGGGCAAGTCCTCGTATCGCTGGTTTGAATGTTTGTCGGGCGATCTTTTTCCATTCGTAGTACGTGCACGACATGATGGTATGTATTGGACAATTTACGATTTTGTGCCTGGAGCACGATGTCAAGCACGACTTTGATAATGCCGGACCGATCACCGTTATCGCGAAGACTATCGGAGCCTATTTTGGGCAAAGAATGCGTATGGAGGGAACGATGTTGCGACCCTCGAGACATGATCAATGAGATGCGTCCGAAATTTGGTGTGAAGGTGGAGTATTATAAGGCCCCCGCGTGCTAGAAACAATGCGATTCAATTGATTTATGAGAGTCACGAAGACTCGTACAAGATGCTCCCTCGATATTTGCACATGTTGAAGCGGGTAAACCCCGAACCGGAACTAATCTTCGTGGCCGACAGCCGACGGGAGGTTCGAGTACGCGTTTGTTGCATGGGGCCAGTGCATCCCCGCATTTATGTGGCATTTGAGGAAGGTGATTGTAGTTGATGGAACTCACCGAAGGGAAAGAATACCGGCATTCTCTTTGGCCGCAGTTACTAAAGACTACAACGAACAAAGAT